>CM026414.1:43204281-43535036 GCA_014858505.1 Corymbia citriodora subsp. variegata
ACATTGGTGATAACAAACTTTGTTCACCTGACTTTCAAGTAACAATTTTTGTTTGAGTTACAACTTCTTTGCATTGAGTAAACTGGCAAAACGATATGAAGGTCAAGCCTATTGTTTTCACGAGAACTAGTCTCAATCCTAAGCATTTCTATCTGTTCTCGGTGCTATGCTCCCTACTTGTTTCCAGAGTCCAAAAGTCATTTATCCCAGCATCCACTAGTCAATATTAATCTTGCCTAACACGTCTTTGGCTCATCATTTTTCTCTATCAATAAGCATCTTACTAACTTAATACACTAATATTGTAAACTAGTTTTTAATATAACTAATATTACTAATAGTTACATATATTCCCCATTCAGATCCATTGTCATGATCTCTACTTTCGGGCTGATTCCAACTTGCCCTCTATATTTTCATGGTTGTCTCAGTTATTGTCTTGTTATTTCTTTGCCCAGTTAACACCATATACTTTGGTTTTTTGTTTCAGTCCGACCCTAATTCTTCGCATGCTCAATTTCTGTTCATTGGGCAAACTAGTCGGCTTACACTGTTTTTTTTTTTTTTTTTTTCTGAGATAATTGTCCAAAAAATTCTAAATATATTGTATTATAACAAATTCAATCCTATACTTTTCCAATGTATAATAAAATGTTTTCATGGTGCTTGTTAACATGACTTTTAATATAAAAATAAATGTATGTCTAGATCTCAATCGTAAGAAAAGTCTATACTGGCAATGTTTTGAAGGATTCATCTCATAATCTTTTGTTGTCTTTCCTTTATATTGAAAAAAAGACCACAGTTTTGATTCCTGAAATTTCCACATGAAATTTCTTGCATTATCCATTTTGTAAATGAAAGATATTATGGTAAATGTACAAGTTGATGAATTATTTTCATACTGATTTGTAGAAAATTCTACATGGTAACCATTCTTACTTTTTGCTTTTTAATTTGTTACTTCAATAAACGAAACTAAATTATCATGAATCCCATGTTGCCTCTGCCACTCACCCAACAACAATTTCATCATCTGTTATACTCTCCCTCTTTTCAATCATCGCCAATATTGTTTGCGAATGTGAATGCCCATTAAACTAGTTAGGAGTAAGAAGAACGTTCAACTGATATGCAGAAAAATAGAGCACAGAAAGCAACAGCACTTGGAAGATTTCATGATCGAAGACTTTGACTGAACAAAATCTCCATAAAACAAAAGGAGAAAATAGAGTGAAAGGACGAGAGATGTTCAACTATCATGACCGGAAAAAGGAGCAAAGAATGTGACAGCACTATAAAATGTTATGGGCGACGACTTTGACTGAACGAAATCACTATAAAAGAAAAGCAGAGAAGAAAGTGAAAAGACGAGAGCAAAGATGGCACAGAGGGCTTCGTCTTCTTCTTCTTCTTCTTCTTCTTCTTCTTTCAGTTCATGTTATTCTGTTGCGAAATTTTGTAGTCTTCTCTTGGTTGCGATAATCCTGCAAGTCTCATCATGCAAATTTGCTGTTGGTCGTGGTGGTAATACTGCAAGTGGTGCGTGCTCTTCTCATCTTCATCTGTTTAGAAAACTTGATGATTTCAAAGCTTTAATTTAAGTATCTTAGATTTGGGTCCCTCACTTATTGCCTTGTTCAATTAATCCTTGTCACGTGAGATTTACGTATCCACCTGTGCAATACATATTTTAGTTTGATAGGTGGTGGTATTGCTCAGTCTCGACCTCAAAATCACTAAGCATGTCGGCTCATAGTAACCAATTCGTATACTTTCACGTACTAAACATTATATATATCACCAACTAATAAGCTATTTTCTTTTGCGTCAATCTGAGTAGAATTTGAATTAAAGATATCAGATGATTCTATGCATATATCTATTATCACAAGGATACGTTGTTCATATCTACATCTTATCCATATTTGATGTATTAGTAAGCAAATCAATGTGAATGATCGACTTTTTTATGAAACATTTTCCATAATTTATGTTGTTTCACCAATGCAAAGACAAATTTTTACCCTATTTTAGATGTGCTTACCACCTCGGAGAATGGTATCTTGGGTACTACAGGTGCATGACAAACTATAAGTAGCGATGTATAGTTAATTTGAAAAATTGTAAATGCTTTCACGAGAGACAGTCATAAAATTGGGACTATAATGAGTTCAAATAAGCAAATCTGTCAAAATAATCTGCACGAACCAAAATTGCCTGGGGACCTCCTTAGCACATCAACATTAGACCATGGATTTTTTTTTAAATTTTTTTTGTAATTTATCCTAATTTTTAGAGTCTAAACTAAAAAGTTTGGATATTATTTTCGGTGCCCGGAATTGCTTAGCAACTGCTGCAGTTGGAATTATTTTCTTTTAGCTGGTTCATTCGGGTCAATCGCTAGTATGATCGGATGACAAAATACGAGATGCCCACAACTTGCCAACAAAGACCAAAGACTTTTTTGAGGTTGAGGTCTACCAAGCACGACTTTGACTAAGAATGCATAGATATATTGCTATTTGGGTCCCACGCTTATTGGCTTTCAAGATATGGCCATCAACATGAGATTTACAGCAAGTAATTTTACAAGAGATGTATGTAGCAGGGTTGTTGACTTCTTTTCAACTTTTCAAAATTTCAAATTTTATTTTCATTTTTTTGCTTTTCTGAGTTTGCAGGTGGAGCTGGTGGAGGCAACCCATCCAGGGGCCCAGGATGTTAATCATATAAGTTTACTACCTAAGTCAAGCAACCAATATGGTTATCGGCATATTGGAGATCTTTGTTTGAATGGAGGGTGTCGTGCCACTGTTCCACTGTATTAGAACCGAATAAGCCCCAAGTCAGGATTGCCAAATCGTCCCTATCTGTTATACTTGTATCTATGATCATATCAATTCGTCTTACCATCAATTTATCATAACTTTTATATGACGAGTCAAATAATTTATTGGTTAAGCTTATCATTTTGTTTTGGGTAGAGGTAGATTCACATTTTGTCCGTAAATTTTTTCTTATTTTGTCTCCTGCCGCAGTTTTACTGTATGAACTGATTGTCTTATACATACCGACAGCCGTACCCCCCACAAGCTTTCTGTTTTAATTCTCCCAATTTCAGGAATTGGGAATTTGCTCTTACCTATGAATGAGCGCATGATCACTGCCAAGTGCTACAATAAGAATCTTTTTGACAATAACAAATAGGATATTTCTAAGGCACATAAAAGTGGGCTTTTGGATGAATATATAGTGCCCCTCATATCAAATTCTTACCTCACCCATTTTTCTCTTTCATCATTCATAATTTTTTTCATATCTTTTAGTAACCAAATTTCTACACAGCGTTGATTCGACAAATAAATAGTGTCATTAAATTGACAGGATTTTTAAATGTAAAGTACTGAGAAAGATTAGTGTGAATTGATGTTAAAAAAAAATTAAAGCGGAAGGTAACCGGATCTTGCACTTTAAGTCTACTCAAAATTAATGAAGAAATAAATGAAGAATAATAAAGGAAACAAAAAATTTACACAGTTCAATGTAAATATGGGTACTTACATTCATCGGGAGAGCCAGCCGCAATTAATTCAATATAATTGGAGCATTAGAGATACAATTACTCATATGTTTGTATGTTTTTCACTCCTAAATTACACCCAAACTCAAGGTGTTTATAAATAAATATCTCAAATATAAATGTATATAGTGATAAATTTCATGAACGGTTTTTCATATGAAGGGATGGTTCCTATGAGTGAGATATCAAGTGGGAGCACTAATAGAGGGGACAGGACGTCGACTCAAAACAAATCAATTCAAAGGCCAAATGGGAAATGCGTGCAACCTGCCCAGAAAGTGGCAGAACTGGAATTTCGTCACCAAAGACTTTTGAAATAGAGCTCTACCAAGCACAACTTTGACTAACAGATCTTTGGTTTTCTTATAAAAACACGACCAGCTAAGGAGCAATGAGTGTGAAGAACCCCCCCCAAAGAGAAAACATGGCACAGAGAACTTCTGTTTCTTCTTCTTCTTCTTCTTTGGCTTCTACTGTTTTACACCCATTTGTGAGGTTTTGTTGTCTTCTCATCATTGTGATCATCCTTCAAGGTATGTCATGTGGACGTGGTCCCCCAAAATTGGGTGTGTTTTCTCTTTTTATATTTCGATTTATACCCATAAACCCCTTTTATATATAAATGCATATGATCAGTAAAACTTTTAAATGGAGGTTACTTTGTTCTTTGAACATTCTAAATATGCGTGCATGCATTTAGACATACACATTAGTCGTCTATATTTGCGTCTTCATCATCTTTTAGCATATATTAGTCATATGTGCTATTTGGGTCTCATGGTTATTGGCCTTAAATCGATGGTCATCAACATAAGATTTACAACAAGTAATTGGTCATTAAATTCTACAAGAGAGGTAGTTGGGTTATTTAACTTCTTTTTGCTTTCCTGAGTTTTCAGGTGGAGCAGGAGGGAGCAACCTGAAGCTGAGTCCGGGATGCCATTGATGCAAGTTTGCTACCTAAAACCAGCCGACCAGATGGTTAGTGTTACTGTAGGAGACCTTCGTTTGAACGGAAGGTGTTTTGCCACCGCAATCGATTGTCAATACTAGGACTGCCCATTCATCTCTCTCTTTGTTATAGTTGTATCTATGATCAAATCAATTCAGTTTCAGCATCAATATATTGCAACTTGTATCCGACAAGTCAAATAATTTACCGATTAAGCTTACCATTTCTTTTAGCATTGTATTCAGACGAGAAATAATTTGTTCACCATTTTTAATATACCGTAATTAAAATATTTTGTAGGACCTGCTACTTTTAGAATTTGTGACTTATATCAAACTATTATTTTCACAATAGCTCAAAATTTATTATGCTAACAAAACTCTTTACAAAATAATGAACCGAATCTCCAAACACTTATTTTCCTTGAAAAGTATACTTATTTGATTTTTTTAAATGCAAAGAATGGTCTCTTTTATCCTAAAATAAAAGGACCGAAGTTATATTATTCACTATCTAAAAACTATTTTGTCCTACCATCCTACTCCATGGTAGGCCCGTCAGCCCTGCTTGACGTCACCTAAGCTCGCAAGGGTCCTTTAGCACAAATTTTGCGAGCCTGAATAAACAATTTTCCTGTTAGGTTTTCACTTATGTTCGCTTAGGCCAGCTTGCGCCTGCTCCAGACTCAGTCACCTTTTAAATAATACGTAATGTTTGTCAAATTACGCGTAAGCTCTGGCACGGGCAATTGGGCTTGATGTTCGGCCATATTCGTCTGAGCTCACCCATCTATCATTTCTACATATAGGTTACTGAATTTATGATGACTTCTGTCATCGACACGATATTTCTAGCTGGGAAACGGAGCTGATGATAAGAAGGCCATAAGCCCAACAAATTTACATAATTTAGCTATCTGTGTTGAGGTGGCTGATGTTCTCCAACCTCTTATTTCAGCTTAAATTTGTAATAGTTATTTAAACACCTCTAATTTTCAAGATCATGCTCATGTCAACCTTAATAATAATGGAAAAAAAATTTACAATTAAAAAAATTAAATTGACTTTGATGAAGTCGATTGAGCAGAACAATTCTTTAGATTGCCATCTCCTTATTACGTGGCTAGACGATTTCAAACATATTGAAACTCATTCATATATTCTAACTCAATTTCCTTCTTCCTTGGGCCGAACACCACTACGGAAAGGGCATCGCAGCATCTGATGATTAGTAAAAGGGGAATGATGAGATCCTCGAAGTTTCATGAACGAAGACTTTTGACTTTTGCGAATGAAGCGCAACTATGACAGAACAACTTCTTTATAAGACACGATCCTATCAAGCTCTTCAGAGACGTTCAGGAACCAGCGAAGATGGCAGAGAGCGCTTCTGTTTCCTCGTCTTCTTCCTCTTTCGGCTCTTGCTATTCACTCGTGAAGATTTGCTGTCTTCTCTTGGTTGTCATCCTTCACGTCTCCAGCTCATCGTGCTCAGAGAGACCCCGAGGTAATTATGTTTACTCCCTATCTTGATACTATCTTTCACTGTACATATGCCAGAAAGATCTCGTACTTATGGAGCTTTGAACATTTTCATCAAGTATAAAGTATGGATTCGGTTCAGCTGAAAAAGGAACATGAAGAAAAGACTGTACTTTTGATTCCAGTCTTGTAACAGTCTGACTTCTCATTATTAACCGTGGCAACATGAGATTTTGATCAAGTTACATTCATTCAAATATAAAAAAAAACATAATTTCATATGGTAGGATTATTAAGTTTCTTCGGTGTGTCCCTTTTACAATTTTGTAGGAGGAGCAATCCAAGCGAACCAAGGCCGAGCCCTGGATGTCGTTGATGCAAGTTTATTACCAAAGAATGAATGTGTCTGGAATTATGAATTGATACCAATTTTTTCTTGAAGGATTTGTTGTTGTTAGGAGAATTTATATTGATGCTCAAATGATTTTTCATTGATCCAATGAAGGGTGTTAATCTGAGTGTTCTATTTTGGTTTTCCTCTGAGATTCCACTTATTTTGTGGAAATGAATAATTTGAAAAATATATTTTTAAAAATGATCGCTTGTATTACTTAAAATAATTAAATTAATGAAATTTTTTTCAATATGAATAACAATTTATATCTAAATACTTTTTTGTGGACAATAAAAATATTTTTAGTTCATTTATGTCAATTTCATGTCTGGCGGTTATAAGACACGATTACTAATTGTGTGTCATAAGTTGACTTGGAATTGATTTGAACAAGATAAAACTCGACAAATCCCGCCAATGTTTGTCTTGTTTAAGTCATGTTATCATGTCATACCAGAAATTATCACTTGTAGTGTTATTTGCTTTGATGGGTCCTCGACAGAGCTAGGATCCTAAGAAAGGGATAGATGCGAAATTCATATGCACTCACCTATAAGGTTTAGTTTAGTCAATATTTATTTTTATTACATGCGGGAATTGCACATAAGGTCAATGTAAAATGTAAAACGAAAAAAAGTACACATTTATTTTTTTATTGTGAGGAAATAATAAATGGTATTATTGAAATAATTTCTATATGCAGATTTGTTTTGTAAACTTTTATCTACTTTAGCGACATAAAAAATTCGTTTTAATGTTAGTCTTTCACCAAAGTTAAAATTTTAATTTGATCAGAGGTCATAAATTTTTTCTTGTATAAGTTTAAATAATTATGTTAAGACATAGATATTTCCTATTCGTTAGTAATCACAAGAAAGAAAGCATAATGAAAGAATTTTCGAGTGACATGTATATTAAAAAGAAAGGGGTGAATAATAAAACAGTAAAAAAGTGAAAATGTTAAAAAGGTTAGTCGCACGTTAAAATGAAATTCACGGCATTCCTTGAAAGTTTGGGGGAGTAGGTCGTCTCATAATGAGTTATACGGTCCAAGGACGGGCAACAGCCCTTGCTTTGTCCCTTTCTGGCTCCGTGGCTGACCTTGAATCAAAGTTTTTTTTTTTTTGTTTTGTCAAAACCTTGAATCAAAGATTGCGAGGCAAAAGGTGTTATGAATAGGATTTTTTTACTAGATCTAATACTAGTGAAAAAAATAAATTACATATCCACAGTTGGATAGTTGACATGTAAAACAATTTGATTAAAGAAGCAATTTTAACTATACATGTCATTCATCAAATAATGTGTTCAATAAAAAAATTCTACTTACTTCATAAATTTCCATTCACATTTAAGTATATAATTATGTCGGGTGCTATTCATCTTTTATTTATATATCAAGGTTGCGTTTGGTAGTATAGATATGATAACAAATTATCTTATCCAGTATTTGGTGACGTCATTTAGATAAGATAAATTTGAATAGTTTCAGATAAAATGTCTATTGAGAAATCTGGGATGGGGAGTATGCTAAACAATTGGATAAAAAGATTTGAAAATGACTTGACAACTTCAGCTCCATCAGCATCACGCACAGTCTGTCCACCGGGGCCGCCTGCGTCGCTACTCTGCCCCTTACTCCCCTTCCAAGGCCACCCTCCTCAAGGCCATGAAGACCGTCCCTTACAATCTCTCCATCTTCACTGGCATTTCCCTCCTCGTCCCTTACTGCTTCGACCTCACGGCAGCCGAAGATCTATTATCGCTTTATCTCCAGGTCCATTTACTCGTTACCTAATGTACCATCCTCAGCCATTTATTTCTCAATTAGGTTTTGCCTGCTGGAATAGAATTCGTCATCCACGGTCACTCATGGCTTGATTTAGCAGAGATGAGACTGTTATGTTTTCGAAATTACATTGGCATATTTATTTTGTCCATCATCATCAATGGAGGAAACGATTTTCATGCTTTAAAGGCATCTGCTGAAATGGGTGGTAGAAAAATGACGTACTTTTACATTTCATAAATTGTGTTTACCACTTTATTTTTGGCTCAGCCTTGTGTAACTATGGCTAAAGTAGCTGCACACGATGGAGAACTTTCAAATATTGTCAATTCTATCATCAATTGCACTAAATATATAATAGGATATTTTACTATCTAAAAGATATTTAGAGGATTTCTAAATTCCACCTTATCTTATCATATTCGAATTCGAATTCAAACAACCAAATGCAGCGTAACTATTAGTATTCAAGTGAACATCTCAAGGCCCAATCTACAAAAGTCTATAAAGCCTAACATTTGATCTCTTTCAAGAAATTTCTAAGTCGCTTGCTAATCGGCTGAAAATTAAAGAAATTTTACAGTTTTCAATGCATTATTGTGTTATGTAAAGTTTTCATTATTAAGTTATCCAATATAAAATATGCTTGACAAAACATTTGGTAGGCTCTCGTCAATCTGATCCTTAATATGAAAATAGATGCATGTCTAGATCTCAAAATCTCGTCATAAAGAAAGGTTTATGCTGGCAATGTTTTCAAGATTGAATTTTTTTATTTATCCAACTATATATTTTTCTTTCCGTTATATTGAAGAAAAAGGTGGGGGTTTTGATTCATGAAATTTGTTCAGGAAATCCATAAGATATCTATTTCCTAAATGAAAGATCTAGTAGTAATAGAACCTGAATTATCATTCCCTTACAAAAGGGCTTGCATTGAACGGCCAAACGAAGTCCAACAAGCTCCACTTCTTGACACCTAAGTTTTTGCAGAGAGATTTTTTCTTGCATTTTTAAGGGAAAAAATAAGAGAGAAACTTGGATTTAGTCCATATAAAAATATTCCTTTTTAGTGCATTTCAACCTTGCATTTCACATTTAGATTTTAGTTAGGGTCATAGATCATTAATGTATAGGACTTAATTCTTGGATATTTTAGTCTTTTTTCCTAACGAATTACGCATTGCATGTTACATTGGATCGTTATCATGCATTCAGGTCATTCTACAATTATAGAGGGTGTTAAGGACATATTCCACAATTTCAAGGAATAAAAGAGAAACGAGTGTAGACGCAAACGGTTTTTCTAAGCATAGGTACTTTGTTAGCTGTTTAATTTTATTCCTTGTTAACTCGAGGTTTATCTGGGCAAAAGTTATTTTCATACTTAAAAAAAAGAAAATTGTGAATTCGGGTCTCTAGACTCATTTTCCAAAAAAAAAGATAATTCCACCAAAACTTAACTAAAATAAAATTAAACATAATTATTTTTCTATGATTTCAAAGTTCAAGCAACCACATTCCTCTCCGGCATTTTCTCGAATATCTTACAAGCCTCAACCTAATCAGTTCTACCCTTTGCGAACATGTCAATCAATGCACACCCAACACACACATTGGAATCAAGACAGCCCACTTTCGATAATTAAACCGAGAACTGTATCAATCTGAAGAAGCTTGGGTAACTGCTGCCAAAAGATAATCACTAGGGAAAAAACCATCTTCAAGCAAATGAACGAAGGTACCAACCGTTTCAAACTCCATGAGATTTAGAGATCATGGAACTTTAAAGAACCAAGTCCCTTTTGTAACCCGCGTCCCTAAAAATTCTTTTCGCCTCACACGAGTCATTGAATTTTGAGTAGAGATTGATGAGTGAGCTGAGGATCGCCGAGTCGGGCTCAAGCTGGGACTAAGCAAGTGCAATGGACACGCTTCCCAAGTGCAAACGTGCAGAAGCGGATGCAGGAGATGAGGAGGAGAGAGAAGGGGAGGAGTTGGGATGGGAACCCCCATGGGAAATAAGGTCGGGGTGGGAGATTGCTCTGCGGAGGTGGCCAACATTGAGGTGGGTGATCAAGTGGCGGTCGAGGGTCGAGGGTTTGAGGTTTTGGCGGGAAGGAGAGTTTGAATCTGCTTTATATTGGACATTAGAGAGGAGAGTAAGACTCATTGCTCCATACAAGACGAGTTTGGTTTGTCGTATCAAGAGCACTCAGGAAATAAGTAGTGTGAATAGATAGCCATGAGGCAATTCTTCTACAAAGCACATAAATTAACAAACTTTGAAACATGTAGGTTCAACAATTACATGTCAATTATGCTTCATATGGAAGTATGCTCATTGTGCATTACAGTCACACATGGATAAAAAAAAATTAAAAAATGCACGATTCTGTAATTTTATTGTTGTTCTGAAATTGGTACCCCTTTGAAGTTGTTGGAGCACTTGATGACATTGAGAACAATTCTAGTTCTATTTCAGTGTCAACATCATCAACTGGCTTCTCGGATGGATACAGAAGTGGTTTCGGGGGCAGTTGCAATTTATCAATATTTCCTTCAAGCATGTCTATGACTCTCTTCATTGATGGCCGATCATTGGGCATTAACTGTATACACCAAAGAGCAACTATTACCATCTTTCTAGTTATCTCTCTTTCCTCTTCTACTTCTCCCATTTGAACCCCATATTCTTTGCTGAGTTGATCATAAACCCACAAAGGGAAATAAGTTTGGCTTGAATGCTCAATATTTGCATTTACATTTCTTCTCCTACCGGCCATTTCCATCAGCAACATCCCGAAACTATAAACATCAGCTTTATGAGAAACGCCACCAATATCCTGGTAGAAAAGCTCAGGAGCCATATACCCTAAAGTTCCTCTTGCAGCAGTTAATGGTACTATACTGTAGGTCGTGGGATAAAGTCTTGCAAGCCCAAAGTCAGAAACTTTTGGAGTAAAAGTTCGGTCCAAAAGAATATTATGAGGCTTGATGTCAAAATGTAGAATTTGCATGTCACATCCCCTATGTAGATATTCTATTCCCCTAGCCACACCAAGAGAGATCTCGTATATTTTCTTACAATCAAGAAATCTATTGTCATCTCTAGAGAAAATGTGCTTATCCAAAGATCCATTTGGCATAAAATCGTACACAAGAGCTTGTTTGGAGTCATCAAAACAATAGCCAACAAGTTGCACGACATTAACGTGGTGGATCCTTCCAATAGTTGCCACTTCGCTTATAAAGTCTTGGCCATTAGATTTTGGTTTGTTCAAAATCTTAACTGCAATTTCATTGCCACTTCTAAGTGTTCCTCTATACACAGAACCATATCCTCCTTCCCCTAATTTGTGTTTGAAATTTTTAGTGATTTTCTTGATGTTTGAGTAAGAGTATCTTACAGGTAGAAAGTTGTTATGGGCTTGAAGAAATTCTTCGATGTTTGCATCCATTGCTTGGTGCCTTCTCTTCCCCTTATAGATTAGAAATATCAACACACATGGAGCTCCGAGTACGAATTTTGTAGAAACGAAGTGAGCTGCAGAGAAAATTGTCAAAAGATTATCATAGAGTAATCTTTTCTTAGGTCTTTCTATTGATGTGAAGCACATTCAAAGAAGTTTTTTCGTTTGGCGTGGTACAAGCGAGATATTGAAAACTGCGAGCAGAAAAGAATTATTCTTACCAAATACAAAGAGGATATTTGCAATTGTATTTAAAGCAACATTTACGGTGCTGCCCCACACAGATCTGTCTGCAGGAAAACAAGAAAATTCATTAAAAGTTACCTGACAATGAATGACCAATCAATGAATAATAATAATGGAAACTATCAAAAGAAGGATACAAATGAGATTTAATTCAAAAAATGGCACCAATAAACAACGCCAAGCAATAACTTAAGAAAAGGAGACGAACCAATAATAGATCCATATGCATAGACTTAAAAGGTTGTTCGGGGGCTTCTGCTCCCGATTTACGACTTTTGATAGAAAATTACTTATGTGTTAGAAAATCATTATGTTTTCCAAAATGAAAATTTTCATTTTACTCTTAGACATTTGTAAGATTAAATGAGACATTTTCAATGATGATTAATGATCAATCCACCTAAGGTTTTTGTTTATGTTTGAGACCAAAAGAGAAATGGAAAAACAATTTCGAGGATAACCAATTAAACCTTGAAATTGCATTTCATCTTTTAGGAGTTGGCCTAATTGTCAAACCCGAGCTTAAGACAGTAGATTATCAAAATTCATAACTTTAAACAAAAGCAGTGCCAATAATTATGGTTTATTTATTCGATGAGAAAAAATGTAAAATCGAATGCCTAATTTATTCTTTTAACCGTTACTAGTATGATAATTAGTTACAACTCAGTATGCACAAATTTATGTTATTTTTAATATTGTTCCTGTGATGGGCCTTCTTGGTCGTGGACTACACTGGGAGTTACATCAAGACCTTCCTTGAAGCTCGAGCCATTTGCCTTCTTGGTCAGGGACAAAAATGGGCCCAAAAATGGCTTCTTCAGAAATTCATTAAGACCCAATTTGATTAAACTTCAAGTTTTTAACACGCGATTTCATGACCCTTTAATGTTTATAAAATCCATATACAATCTGGTCCTGAAAATACAAGTCAAGCAATGGGTTCATGACCCATTTTGACATATCTATCCATTTCTTACCTGAGTTGGGTTAGGTAAAATCTGGACTGTATGGTCTATGGGTTATGTGAATGAACATTATTTGAATCAACGATCATATGTGACTCACCATGGAACTACATAATCAATGATTCAAGTGAACTTAGTCTACATGGTGTATTATGAATATACACAGTATCATTCAAGAATAACTTTTATAAATGTAATGGAGTGGTATAAGAAAGAAAAGTTCCATGTAAAGACACTTACAGTATAGGCACCTCTTCCCTCCATATCTGAAACCCATGAAGCAAAAGGGAAACCATGTTGGTAATGAAGATGAATATATCTCGTAGGAGAGATCGAATCCCTCAGCCATCATGTTGTGGAGGTCCCTGTATGAGCTCCCGTTATATTGATCCCCTTCCCACCTCCAGAGTTCCGATGTCAATGCCATCATGGTTATGATGCAAGAATCCTTGATGTCCCCTACCATTAGATCATGTCCATGCTGTACAGCATATGAGTATTCCTTCATTTGGGAAAAGTTAGGTGGCGTATCAGCAACCTGTGCCCCCTCAATACATGGTTTGGTATCGATATACGAAGTAGAAGCAACTGGTTGTGAGCACTTCAAGAAGACCACCGATGAGGTTTCAAAAGGAGGATAGTATGGATTGAGGGAGAGACGGAAGTTGGAGCGTGCTAACGAGTAACGAGGGAGGGACGAGCAATTACCCTTTTGTAGTGCATCATCAACCACCTTGATGGTACCGGTTAAGTAATCTTCACCATGAGAGAAACTGTAATTGATCGACTTCACATAATATCGACCAGGATATAGATATAGAATAGTGCGATTATCTTCACAAGCTAGCTCATATTTAGCGAAGCTGCAGCTTTTTTGATCGCCCTTGAGTCGAAATGGATAGCTTATGTTTTGAATCTCGCCACAGGATGAAGTAACACACAAGGGATTCTCTCTCGCATCACAACTTGTCCCTAGCAATAGAACATGCACTATGAGCAAAAATACATGGTACAAAACCATGAATCCGAGGGAATTAATCATCTCTCCACTGTTTGACGAAAGAATAGAAGTTTTAGCTTGGTTATTCCAGTGGAGGCTTAATAAAAGGATGGATTATATCGATTGAAAAGATCAGCTACGGTTCATGTGCCATTTGAATTGTCCAAGTCAATTAGTAAGACAAGGTCAAGTTAAGAAAAGTATGCGTTGACCAATCGAAGGTTCCATTAGTGGAATTCATGCAGGGGTGGTTGTACACGCAGTCAACCTAACATAACACGTGGTGGACTAAATTTATGAGTACCTTTCACATTCATTAGGAAGGAAACCTTTTTTGCAATTTCTAAATTTGACATTTTTAGCAAGTATCGTAAAAATGGACTTTTTTGCCCTAAATAGAATTAAAATCCTTGTATGCGAGGCATCCTTGTTGTAATTTATGTCAAGGCCAATATATCATCACGATGTTTGTGAAGACTGAAAATGAGAACATATATTAACATTAATGATAATAACCTTTTGTTCATACGAGTTTCAAGTAACAATTTTGTTTGAGTCCTTACTTCTTTGTATCATGTAAACTGTCAACATGATATGAGGGTCAAATCTATTATTTTCATGAGAACTAATCTCCATCTTAAGCATTTCTATCTGTTCTCGATACCATCCTCCCTAATTATTTTCGGAGTTTAGAAGTTATTTATATCAATATCAACTGATATGGCAGGAAAAGGAGAGAAGAGAATGAAAGGTCGAGTGGTGTTCAACTGTTGTGTCAGGAAATTAGAGCAAAGAAAGCAACATCACCACGAAATTTCTTGAGCCCCTTTAGACTATTATACCCGTCTCTATTGTTTTATAGAGATTTTGTTCGGTCAAAGTCTTTGCTCATTTAAATTTGACGGTGCCGTTGCTTTCTTTCCTCTAATTTCCTGACACAACAGTTGCAAATCTCTCGTCCTTGCACTCCGGTTTCTTATTTTGTTTTAAGAAATGATTAAGTGGCAATCATTAATCTATTGTAAAATTAATAGTGTATTCTAAACCATAAAAAATAACAAAAAAATTATTATGAAATTCATTTTTTGAAGAATTTATATCTCACAACTAACATGATGTTATTCAAACAGTAGTTAAAAAATTATTATGTTAGAAATTTTGTTCGGTCAAAGTCTTTGCTCATTAAATTTCATAGTGCTGTGGCTTTCTTTGTTCTATTTTCCTGACATGACGCTCGAACAATTCTCGTCCTTGCCCTTTGTTCTGTCCTTTTGTTTTATAGAGACTTCGCTGGGTCAAAGTCTTTGCTCATGAAATCTTCTAGTGCCGTTGCTTTCTTTGCTTTATTTTGCTGATTTCCTATCATATGAGTTGAACATTCTTCTTAGGAAAAGTGACACAAATAATTCATAAAATTTGACTTAATATGTAATTTAGTTCCTGAATTTTTAATCCGTTCAAAATGATCATTGAATTTTTAATTTGTTCAATACAGTCCGTGAACTTTTGATATATATTCAATTTAGTTCATGAATTATATGAAAATATTCAATATAGTTCATTTCTATTAATTTAAGATCAGGGGGGACTACATTGAACATTTTCATACAGTTCATGGACTATATTGAATATGTAACAAATGTTCAAGAATTACATTGAATAAATTAAAATTTCAGAAACTAAATCGTATATTAAACCAAAAGTCGCGGACTATTTGTCTTATTATCCCTTCTTCTTGCTCTTTACTTGTGTATAGGGCATCCTCATTTCTATAATAATAGTGGTTATTGTTGAAAAGAGAGGATAACAAATATGAGAATCATAATGCCACCATTTTTTTTTCAATATGAAGGAAAAACAAAAGAATATTGTGTGAGATTATCTCAGAAACATCACCTAGTATAAACTTTCTTTACAATAAGAGAATTTGAGATCTAGACACAAGTTTATTTTTATATTAAGGGTCATGTTGACAAGTACAATCGAAACACTTTAATAAGCATATTTTATATGGAATAATTTCTCTTTTCAAAACTTTATATAACTCAAGAATGCACTTTGAAACTGCAGAAGTTCTTTAATTATTAATTGCTTAACAAGTGCCCTGGAAATTCTGTGAAGGAGTTCAAATTTTAGACTTTATGGCCTTCTGCAGATTGGGCTGGAGATTGTTACTTTACTAATCAAAGTCTGATTTTAAAAACTTAAAGCTAATGTTAGAATATAAGATGATATACTTAAACGTGAACGGAAACTTGTGGAGTGCATCATTTAGAAAAGCCAGTGGACTCGCGATTTGTTTCTTCTGAAACTACCACGTAGTGAAAAGTACATGTTACTCATTAGAATTATTGTTGAATCCACTATTCGTGTAGAAAAATTCTTACACATTTTACTGTCGGATGAGTCAAGCTTTATGCTTGGAGTTATTTTGTAATCGAATTATTCCATATGTCAGTAATTCAATGACAGATATATAATTTGTCTTTGACATCGACAATGGACCTAATAAAAATTACATGTATAATTTATCTTTGCATGTCATTGTTGACACCTAAATTTTGATTGATTATTAGTAATTTAATGCACAAAATTTAGGGATTAATTTTAACCCCTAAACAAAAAATATTAGAATTAAATTGCATAGCATATAGTTTTACGAGTATTTATTATTATTACATTTGCAATGAACCGATGGCAGATGGGCTCCAATTGATAGTTCTAAGCTTTAATTCGACAAGTTGGACTAAGCCCATAGTAAAAGAGAATTTGGCTAGGCTCGTTAAGGAGTGACGAGTTGGAAGATAATAATATTCCCGAGAATATTCGTATTATTCTTCCAATATTCAGGAAATGTATTGAAAAAATATTGTATATTTGATACAAGAGCTAAATAGACAATATGCAAATTTATCATATTTACTTAAATAACATAGTCCTTTCACCTATGAAAAGGGACCACACAATTCCATAGGGAGATAGGAAAAAGAGAGAGATAGGGGAGAGTTGGAAGAGAGAACACAAATTTCTCGTTACGCCTTGGACGAGACCCACGCCGTTGCTCCGTCCTTGGTGCTCTCACTATCTGCGAGGCCTTGTCAACAAGCTGCTGCTGATGCGGCGATTCCAACCAGCCCACTGCCCCACGACATCCTTGCTCGTTGACGCTGCTGTTCTCACTACTGGAGCCAACCGAACTAACCGTCGGAGCTGCTGCCTCTTGGTCCCATGTTTCTGTTTTCGCAGGTTCTCCGGTGATTATAAACTGCTCCAATGGCTCACTCTTGAGCAGCTTTCGTACCTCCGCTTCTAGTTGTGCTTGACATTGCCCAGCGATCACTCCTCGGTCCCTGCTACTCCAGTTACGCGTAGTATTTTTCGGCGAAGAGCAAAAGCTCTCCAGACTACAAAAGTCAACATTGACAAGTCCGACCAAAGTCCAACCACTGTCCAACAAATTCTAGTGATTTTGCAATCCACAAGTCCAAACTTTCCATCGTACATTGCGCATTCTAAATCCAGCGAGGATCCGCGAGTCTCCCCAAGAAGCACTCCCCAATCAAGGAGCACATCACACTGGGAGCCGCGGCAATTCACCACTCAACGGTCGAGGGTCGCAAATTACCAAATTCAGAAGCAAATATTCGAATTAGGTAAAATATCTTGTTTAATTTTATTTTTGAATATTTTATTTCCTTATTTGAATATCATTGATGCATGTGATAAAATTCACGATATATTATCATGTTCACAATATCGAGTAGCTTTTCAAATTAAGAAATTTTCCTAATTTGACAACGTGCAT
Source organism: Corymbia citriodora subsp. variegata (assembly GCA_014858505.1). NCBI lineage: Eukaryota > Viridiplantae > Streptophyta > Magnoliopsida > Myrtales > Myrtaceae > Corymbia > Corymbia citriodora. The sequence continues at coordinate 43,221,973 of CM026414.1, forward strand.
ATGATTATCAGTCCGATTTCATACCCGAAATATGACTCATAATCGCATGGAAAAATCGTTAATCCGATCTTATACCCGAGATATGATTTGCAATTTTCTGAAAAATTGGCCCATCCGATCTCAAACTCCATATATGATTCGTCAATTTATTTCCATATTAAACAGACATTGATGGTATTTTACATGATTTGGTGCCGCACTCGATATGGATGTGATTTCTTTCTATATTTGCTCGATTTGAATTATTTTTTTAAATAAAAATCCAAAAAAGATTAGACAATAAATTATAATAGATTTTTTTTAGATAATATTGCATATTTAGGGTAATTTCTTATTCCGAATTTTCTTAAATAAAAATCCAAAAATATTGCTTTAGATTAAATTATAATTCATTTTCTTAATTAAAATTGCATGTTTAAATATAGGATATTTTTTATTTCGAATTTTAATCAAAAAAAAAGAAAATGAATACATATAAAAATTGTTATGTCATGTAAAATTAGATCATCTTTCATGTGTTATCTAGTCATTGTATGTTTAGGTTCATTTGAATGCCTGGCATACTAGGATAGCTACATTAAATATTTCATGGTATTAGATTAAGTCAAATAATTAATATTATGTGACATATAGTTTGCATATTAGGTTTCACGTTGCATGTTATTATACTTAGACACTTTCGTATGCCATTGCATGCATTGCACGTAATTTTAGGCCTCATTAAATAAGTGAAAACCTTAAAAAAAATATTTGAATGATTGCGTATTAATTAGAAATCATATTTAGCATCATTGATGTGATTTTTAAGCTAACATCAGCTAACATTGCAAATGCTTTCATCACTTTGGGTAAGTATCTCTTCCCTATGCTTGTAATTTATTTATTGCTTTGTTTTATTAAGTGTTAGATAATGGTTGCGCACTCGCATAATCACATTGCATGTTAGGGTTTAAATTAAAATCAATATAAACTGCCTGCAAATTATTATTTTTCAAATAAAAGATAAAATGTACCAAAAAGGCGTTAGAGAAATTTAACATAATCAAGTCTCTAATCCCATAGTCTCTGGTTCGTAGGAATGAAATAATTTTCGCGTTACTTTTACTTAGGCTTCTAATTGACCCATCAAAAAATAGATTAGTGCCGACTCTAGGTAAAAATCATTTGCATACTAAAAACTTAAACCCTAGGTCACGAATTGGTATGGGTTTGAGAGAGCCTGAACTAAGTTTAGGTTTAGTAATCCATTAGCTAAACCCTAGATGATGCATTCGATGTGAGGTTGCGACAATCATGTTGATTAATTTATAGTTGTTTTACTCGCCATTCGAATTAGGTCGCATATGGAATACATTAAAGTTCATGTTACGTGTCATTAATTCAAATTAGAATTCACATATACATATATTGCATCCATAAGGAGAAAAACCCAAATGTTATGACATTTAGTATGACACCCCTAGATTAATTCCCTCAAGATATTGTCCACTCTAACCCGTCCCATTCTAAGCCTCACGATTTTATCTTTTTTAGTGTACAAACAAGCACTTTTTCAAGAGGCACCTATCTTAGTAGCTCTAGCTTGGGCTCACTTTGGAGTTTCAAAGCAAAGCTTACTGTTATATTAAAAGGCGTATTCATGAGTTAATTCCAGTTTTCACATATATATATCCTAAAATCACTCTCCCAGTGTTTGGTGCATAGTTTGATTCATTTCTACCTCCTTCATTATCTTGGAAACTTGCTAGGAGTTACTCCTTATCCAAGCTCTCTGGCCTTGGCGGTCACTCCTCGCCCTCATCGAACTGGGTCGTTACATGTCTACTAGCTTCGTTTGGTTCTTTGCCAAACCATACACATATTGGAGGGTGATGTCATCTAGATCAAATAAATCTAAATAGTTTCCGGTAGAATGTCTATTAAGAAATGTAGGATGAGGAGTGTGCTAAACCTGAATTGGATAAAAAGATTTGAAAATGATCTAACAACTTCAGCTCCATCAACATCACGCACAGTCTGTCCACCGGCGCCATCTCTGTCGCTCCTCTGCCCCTTACTCCCGTTCCGAGGCCACCCTCCTCAAGGCCATGAAGACCATCATCCCTTACAATCTCTCCATCTTCACTGGCATTTCCCTCCTTGTATCTTACTGCTTCGACCTCACGGCAGCCGAAGATCTATTATCGCTTTATCTCCAGGTCCATTTACGCCTTACCTTTTGTACCACCTCAGCCATTTATTTCTCAATTAGGTTTTGCCTGCTGGAATAGAATTAGTCATTCACAGTCACTCATGGCTTGATTTAGCAGCGACGAGAATGTTATGTTTTCGAAATTTACATTGGCATCTTTATTTTGTCCATCATCATCAATGGAGGAAACGATTTTCATGCCGTAAAGGCATCTGCTGAAATGGGTGGTAGAAAAATGACATACTTTTACATTTCATAAATTGTGTTTACCGCTTTATCTTTGGCTCAGCCTTGTGTAACTATGGCCGAAGTAGCTGCACACGATGGAGAACTTTCAAATATTGTCAATTCTATCATCAATTGCACCAAACATATGATAGGATATTTTACTATCTAAAGGATATTTAGAGGATTTCTAAATTCCACCTTATCTTATCATATTCGAATTCGAATTCAAACAACCAAACGCAGCGTAACTATTAATATTCAAGTGAACATCTCAAGGCCCAATCTACAAAAGTCTATAAAGCCTAACATTTGATCTCTTTCAAGAAATTTCTAAGCCGCTTGCTAATCGACTGAAAATTAAAGAAATTTTACAGTTTTCAATGCATTATTGTGTTATGTAAAGTTTTCATTATTAAGTTATCCAATATAAAATATGCTTAACAAAACATTTGGGAGGCTCTTGTCAATTTGATCCTTAATATGAAAATAGATGCATGTCTAGATCTCAAAATCTCTTGTCATAAAGAAAGGTTTATGCTGGCAATGTTTTCAAGATTGAATTTTTTTATTTATCCAACAATATTTTTTATCTTTCCATTATATTGAAGAAAAAGGTGGGGATTTAAATTCATGAAATTTGTTTAGGAAATCCATAAGATATCTGTTTCCTAAATGAAAGATCTAGTGGTAATAGAACCTGAATTATCATTCCCTTACAAAAGAGCTTGCATTGAATGGCCGAACGAAATCCGACAAGCTCCACTTCTTGACACCTAAGTTTTTTCAGAGAGATTTTTTCTCGCATTTTTAAGGGAAAAAAATAGGAGAGAAAATTGGAATTAGTCCATACAAAAATATTTCTTTTTAGTGCATTTCAACCTTGCATTTCAATTGAGGTTTTAGTTAGGGTCATAGATCATTTATGTATGGGACTTAATTCTTGGATATTTTAGTCTTTTTGCCTAACGAATTACGCATTGCATTTTACATTGGCTCGTTATCATGCATTCAGGTCATTCAACAATTATAGAGGGTGTTAAGGACATATTCCACAATTTCAAGGAATAAAAGAGAAACGAGTGTAGACGCAAACGGTTTTTCTAAGCATAGGTACTTTGTTAGCTGTTTAATTTTATTCCTTGTTAACTCGAGGTTTATTTGGGCAAAAGTTATTTTCATACTTTAAAAAAAATTGTGAATTTGGGTCTCTAGACTCATTTTCCAGCAAAAAGATAATTCCACCAAAAATTAACTAAAAAAAAATTAAACATAATTATTTTTCTATGATTTCAAAGTCCAAGCAACCACATTCCTTTCCGGCATTTTCTCGAATACCTTACGAGCCTAAACCTAATCAGTTCTACCCTTTGCGAACATGTCAATCAATGCACACCCAACACACACATTGGAATCAAGACAGCCCGATTTCGATAATTAAACCGAGAACTGTATCAACAGTTGATGCATTCTCCGGGACAGAAGAAGCTTGGGTAACTGCTGCCAAAAAATAATCACTAGGGAAAAAACCATCTTCAAGCAAATGAACGAAGGTACCAACCGTTTCAAACTCCATGAGATTTAGAGATCATGGAACTTTAAAGAACCAAGTCGCTTTCATAGCCCGTGTCCCTAAAAATCCTCTCCGTCTCGCCCCAGTCATTGAATTTTGAGTGAGCTGAGGATCGCCGAGTCGGGCTCAAGCTGGGACTAAGCATGTGCGATGGGCCTGCCTCCCAAGCGCAAACGCGCAGGAGCGGATGTAGGAGTTGAGGAGGAGAGAGAAGGGAAGGAGTCGGGATGGGGGGGTGGGGTGAGACTCATTGCTCCTTACAAGACGAGTTTGGTCTGTCATATCAAGAGCACTCAGGAAATAAGTAGCGCGAATGGATAGCCATGAGGCAATTCTTCTACAAAGTAAAGAAATTAACAAACGCTGAAATCATCCAGGTTCAGCAATTGCAAGTCAATTATGCTTCAGATGGAACTGTGCTCATTATGCATTACAGTCACACATGAAGAAAAGAAAATTAAACAATGCACGATTCTGTAATTTCATTGTTGTTCTGAAATTGGTACCCCTTAGAAGTTGTTGGAGTACTTGATGACGTTGAGAATGATTCTAGTTGTATTTCAGTGTGGACATCGTCAAATGGCTTCTCGGATGGAGTCTATTTCTGGAACCATGTTGAACAGTCCACAAATTCTAATATCTCTCCACCCACCACCGTCCACTGCCGCTCTCTCTCTCTCTCTCTCTCTCTCTCTCTCTCTCTCTCTCTCTCTCTCACGCGCGTCTGATTAGCTGTTTTGGGTCGTTTCTTGTCTATAAAGAAGTGGTTCATCAGTCAAGGTCGTGCCCTGTAGAAATTCAAAGTCTTTGGTCATGAAACTTCGAGAGTTCTTCCATTTTGTCTGCAAACATTTGCAATTCCCTCTAGATCATGGTATCCAGTTTCTTAAACATACATAATATCTCAACTTGCCAAGGCAAGAAGGAAAGGAGGGATTAGGTAGTGATAGTTGGTCCCTTCTTTTGAATAAGATGTTGAAAATATGTGAATGTGTTAATCTTATATTCATTCATATAGAGTACTATCACTCAGATCTTGTCTTGATAGACTATGATATTTTTGCTTATCCGAACGTTAGGTGACACATATTGTGGAAATGCCAATGTAGGATGTTCTTTCTTAAATTCTTTGATGAGATTTCCTTTTTCTTTCCATTTTGTCCAAGGGATGCTACTTATACTACTTTTTGATTACTTATTCAAAAGAGAGAACTATTCTCGTGTTTTTTGAACGATGAGAGAGGATTACCTTGGAAAGTGGTTTTTTTCTGTCTTGATTTTAACGTTTGGAGCTTTTTAATCTTAACGAGAGAAAATGACTGAATGCTGTCCATTTTCCTTGAAAATGATTTTCATGGAAAACATATGGAGTGTTTCATGAAACAAGCACAACATTTAACCTTAATATCTTGGTTTTGAAATTGGAAGTCTAATCTTGAAAAAAAATTGACCCCAGTGAATGCAAACAAAGACGGATGTGTTGAATAAGCAAGAAGAAGAGCATAGACACTATGGATTGTAATTCTCCTTCCTCTCCTCCCCCGCTTCTCCCCCTTTGAGTATGGTCGCATTAATTAAAAGAATAATGTAGTTCAACTTTTGATTTTGAGTGTATTAGTATAGACGAAGGAACTTTGCATACTAGAGTTATGATTCCTCTTGAATAATCTATAACCATGAAATAACTCGCAGATGACAAACTTATGAGATTTATGATGGCATGATGAGTGTTTCTTTTGATATACCATCGTCTGAAGTGATGTCATCTGGAAACTGATTGAATAACACCAAGAACTGCTTTAAATGTGCAACCCCTCCTCAAAGCTAGTTTCAGTAAGTGGGCCTGAACATTGATGTTTTTTTTTTTTTTTTTGATCAGGAAATATTTTCATTCATTGCTAAGTGGAAGTTTCATTACATACGTCTCGATACTCATGGCATAAAATAGATACGAGCTGGGCCTGAACATTGATGTTGACGAGTTTATTTTCTAACACGAGCTGTTCCTTATTCAGGAAAGCATACTAACGCTGGTCGTATTGTCCTCATTATCACGATCCCAGCTGTGGGATTATCTCTTTTAATTGCTGGAATATTATGCATTTGTTGAGGTCAAGAAGATTGAAGAAAGATCTTGAAAGCAAGTTCTGATTACTTCTGCATGACTGATTGTCATGGAGTACTCCACTCTAAGGGTGAATAAAATCCAATTGGCCACCAAACAGGTTCAGGCAGAGATCTTGAGAAATTAACTTTTCTGAAACTCAGAGGTTGCTGATCTCTGACTAAATGAAGATTGATTCATTATTGGCAATAGATATCAAATTTCACTGATTGCCCTGGAAAACCTTTGACAGACTACATCATTAACATTGTTTGCAAAAGTGGCATCCACTTTAAATCAAACGTATCCCTTATTGCAATCCTTTAACACAATCCTGCGAAATGAAGATGTACCATGAAGTTTACACACACAATTTATCTATTAATCTAAACAATGTATCGGTCTAAATGATAGCCTCAAAATCTTGGCTACAGAGGACCTGATCAGCAAGATCACTGTCAGTCAGAGACCATGGCACCGTTATCTTGCTAATAGATTGGTCGACTTTGCTGTTAGGTTGATCTGAGTTCGGAACACAAGGTTCCTGTCTGTACTTCTTACCAGGAAAGAAGAATGAAGGTCTTTGAGGTACTGGGATGCTAATAGAATCGCTGCTTAACATGAGAATAACCGAATCAATGGTAGGCCGGTCTTCCATGTCGTCTTGCACACAGAGCAAGCCAATGTGCATGCATCTGATCACTTCGTTCATGGAATAAGCACTACTTAAAGCGGGGTCCACTACTTCTGACGGCATGCTGTTGCTCCAGTTCTTCCAAACCTAAAAGCTTAGCTATATTAGTAAGTTTTGTTCAGAATACTGTTATAAATCTATCAGAAGTGATGTTAACCAAAAAAAAGTGCTTTATTAAGAAACTCACATAGTCTAGCAGGCCCTCATTGCCATCCAATGTGGAGAATTGGCTGCTCTTTTTGCCAGTAATAATCTCCAGCATTAACACACCGTAGCTGAAGACGTCAGATTTTATGGAGAAGTGTCCGAACATCAGATACTCAGGAGACATGTAGCCACTACATCGAGCACAATAAATTAACAGAGAAATGAGAGGGTGTTTAATTATGGATATGAATTGCCTGAAACAATTAGAGACTGCTTCTTTTGCTTGTCAAGAAAATGCTCCAAGTTCAATGCTAATGCCACACACTTCATCGCAAATAACAAGGCACATTAGCTGATGTTGAACTTACTATGTTCCAACAATTCTATTAGTGTTTGCTTGACTATGTTCAGTACTGAAGATCCGGGCCGCACCAAAATCTGAGATTTTTGGGTTCATGTCAGCATCTAGAAGAATGTTGCTAGCTTTGAGATCACGATGAATAATTCGAAGCCGAGAATCTTCATGAAGGTATAGCAGTCCACGCCCCACCCCTACCATGACCTTGTAACGAGCTGACCAATCCAGTTGTCCGCAAAGCTCGGGATCTATGCAACAGTCAAAAAATTAATGTGAGCTGCATCAGCTCATACTAGCATAATGCTCATGCCCAGCTTATCACATATGGTCACTTTCGTCAACTTTGGATCAGTGTTCTCATTATCATGTAATTTGTATTCCCTATTTACTTCTTCACTAGTGTTCTATCTTTAAAGGTACTTTGATGAATGTAGAAACGAAGTGATGGAAAAATTAAGCACAATAATAGTTGGATGTCTGTTTGTATTACGTTGTGCTGCTTTCATTAATACCTCAGGTTTGTCTTGGTTTAGCCAGAATAATATTTGCTTCTCATTTTCCCTGGGTGAATTACATCGTTTAGACTGAAGTGCCGGTGTGCTAACTTGGAAAAAAAGAGACAAAAGAGAGGCTAACCAAATAACAAGCGGTCGAGGCTCCCGTTGGGCACATATTCGTAGACCAGTATTGTTTCATCTCTTTCTATGGAGAATCCCAGAAGCCTCACCAGGTTTCTGTGTTGAAGTTTTGCTACTAGTTCAACCTCAGTCTCGAATTCCTTTACTCCTTGTCCAGAGCTCCTAGATAGCCTCTTTGCCGCAATTTCTTGACCACCAGGTAGTGTACCCTGATAACAGAATAGACATAAAACAAATTTGCCCGAAACAGACACATCTTATTGTTTCTTCGTTATGTTATACTTCTGATTATTACTTATATGCGATTGGGCATTGAATAGGAGAACTAGATGTATAATCTCGAAGTTTTTCCTACCTAACTAATGTAAATGAGAAAAATGCTCTGGTGCTTCAAGAGGCTTCACGTAAACCACAATATGATACTACACTATGATTGTCCACGAGAATTAGCAAGTATCAGCTTATTGATAAGTCAAATGCCGAATGATATGATTGAATGTCTTAATTACCTTGTAAACTGGACCAAATCCACCTTCCCCTAACTTCTTGTCATTTGAGAACTTATTTGTGGCAGCTTCTATTGTTTGCAGATCAAATTGAAGGGAATGGAGTTCAGTAATTTGCCTCCTAACTGGCAGTTAAATATTTCAGATATCTTCAGACTCTAGTGAAATGAAATCAATAAATTGTACGAATGTATTGTTTGGTCAAGTTACCAATCGGGTATTCTTCTATGCTACTGTCGCTGTCCCCTCTTAAAACTCTACTTCTTCCTCTTAGTAAATGCCGAGCCATCATGTAAGTAGGTAGCATCAATCCCAGAGTTGCGGCAAGGATTGCAGCTAATATTTTCCACGGAAAGTGCTTTTTCCCTGCATTTGTAGTTGGGGTTATTAGTATCATTGACATCCATGAAAGTATGACTCCTTCTAGTCATAAAATTTCATCTTCCAGCACATACATAAGAACAAGATATTCCCCAACTCCATTCGAAAGCTGTTTCTGTCAGTTAAAGTGACTGTAATTTACTGAAACGAACACTAAGTAGTCGAACTGTAAAGCTTTTAATTGTAGCAGAATTGAGAGAAAAACAATTTTATCTGGCCCTTACCAAAAAAACAATTTTATCTGGCAGAAAAACTGTAGTACATCTTATAGGGCGAAAACACAGCTTAGGCGGGGACAACGTGAATTTTGTTGCGATCTTAGAAGTAGTGTGAAGCACGATGATGAACATTTGAAAAATCAACTATGAGGTTCTACCGTACCTGAGCTGCTTCCGGAAAAGGGGTAATTCTCGAACCTGACAATGCAACTCGGAAGCAACACCCGGCCCCCGATTTTCCCCTTTTGTAGGCTTAAGAGGCTCGATGTGGCATTATGAAGGCACTCCCGACAATCGGTTTCGGAAAGATAAGGCACACACTGTGCGAACGTGTACAAGGTTTTCTCCCTATTAAACTTGGCTTTGCAATAGCTATGCTTCCTCGGATGATGCCGAGCAGCCTTGCTTGCCGTGTGAACCGTGGTCTTGTTCAGTAGGTTCATGAATTTATCATTGTTTTCTATGTTCTCTTCATTGTATTCGTACAATAGAGGTTCCATCTCCACATTCGAGGAGAAATTCGCGTCCGAGTAGCGCAACATGCACTGATCGTACCACAGGATAGAGACTTTGGTCATCCCGCATATGCGGGTTGAATTGAGGCTCGCGTCCTTGATGCAATCCGCACACTCTTTCTTCGAGACATCACCTATGCACATAAAGCTGCCGTAGACAGCCTCACTCGAGTTCGCCCCACTCGAAGTGAAGTTGAACCCTTTACTGTCGTTGGCATACGCATCAGAGACGAGATCACGGAGAACATGTATGAGGTTGGCGTAGTAGGCGCTATTGGTAGTGAAGGTGCTTGAGTTTGAGCAGTAAGGTTTGTTCACGGTGAGGGTAGATTCAGTAACATTGATGGTGAAAAAGCTGAGAGTGCAAAGAAGTAGAAGAAGTGCCATTGGCATCTTCCCTGTCTTTTGCTGTGCGAGCGCGTGCGGCTGTTGTGATGAATAAGTGGAACTTGTTCTTCGTATTCAGGGTGTGGCCACAGCTAGGGTATTTATAAATGGTGGAGGAATAGGAGTCTATGTGACTAGTATACATCGGCCTCCTACCGCGGCTTCTCAAAAGACAAGAGGTAGTCCGGGCAGTTGCCATGTATGTTTTTGGGAAATTTCCCATTAGAATACAATGGTCAAACTTGCAAAAATTGGAACGTGTGGGAACCACTTTGGATGAGATCTGAGTGTGATTTTCAAGAAATCACTGTAAATGGTTTGAAAATATTTGAATTGTTTGATGAGAACATGATTCAATTTTTAAATATTCTAACACCGAATACTTGCAAATGAATGACAAGCAATAAATTTTTGATACATGATGGATATGTTACTTGAGATGGGTTTTAAAATACATGATTCACCTCCCTGTGGTTTAATAGAAATTTTAGAAGGTCTTTATAGGCTACAACTAGTGAAGGGTAAAACCGCATTGTTTAACGTGTGGCTAACACTTTCCACGAGTCATAGACGTACTTTTTATTGATAAACCGATGTAAAGTGTAGCAATTCGAATAATTATCGACACTATTTATTTGTCAATTCAAGCAGCAATTTTAACACACCTTCAGATTGGTCCATGACCAAGGGATGGTGCTTCGGCAGAGCATTCCAATTACTGGTTCTTGCAAGTTTGCCCTGAAAAGCTAAGAAAGGTCTTGCGTAATAATGTTTGTGGAAACTATAAACTCAAATTTTGTACCGTGTTTTTAACATGTATAGTCCCCAACTATTTTTAGGGACAATTTAAAAAATGAAATTCAACTTTCCGTCTAAATGACGATGGAATATGCTGAGTGAGCACAAGTAAATCAGCACATTGCGCCTACGGGTACAAGTTTCTATAAAAGTTAGACTTTTGGTCCTCGTACTTTTAAAAATGTTTCATTTTAGTCCTTGTAGTTTGTTTTACTTAGAATACTAGTACTTATATTATATTTCAATATAAACCTAATTCCTTCAATCACATCTTTATCAGAAATGATGAGAATGTCAATTTGAAACAAGCCTCATCAAGATTGACGCCATTATGCTATAATTTGACGTTTACATTTTCAGTAAAGATCCATATAGAAGTGTGTACGGCTACTTTTAGGAAAAAAGGATAATTTTAAATAATTTAACCACGGCTTTAATCCTCTATTTTATAGCTAAAATATTTCAGAAAACATATAAGAAACCTTGAAATTACAGTATCATCAATAACTCCACATCATGTTGATTGAAAAAACTTGCATACAATGGTAATTATTTGTATGACTTTCCATTACATCGAGCAAACTTGTAAACATAGGAATTATCAATTAATAATTGATTTTAATTTGGCATTCCAATAAGATATTTTATTAAGATGTGATGAAAGAGATTAAGGTTTTTGTTGAAAAATGACACGAGTTGTTTTGTAACTTAAAAAAGTACAGGGATAAAAATGGAACATTCCTAAAAGTACGTTGATCAAAAGGGTAATTTCTTTTAGGATATTATGTACGCAGGCATTACATGTCGATTAGGTTTACAAACATTACTTTACACACGTCCCTGGTGAGATCTCCTTGCATAGGAAGCTGCCGGACATGGCATGGGCGTCACTCGGGTTCCTTTGGCTTGTGTTGAAGAATCCATCGCTCGAGTTGGAGAAGGTTGAGGTTGGCCTCATAAGTGCTATTCAGAGTAAAAGTGCTCGAATTCTGTTTTTTGTGTAGTCAGTCAAACGTTACAGAAGCGTGCGTGGGTGAGTTTGGTTTTTGTTTCTGCTTTTTTATTTAATTTATTTTCGAATTTTTTGCCTTTTATTTTTTTGGGTTGTAGAGAAAAGGAGTAAATTTTGAATTAGGGTTAGGTGGGTTTGCAGACTTTGGGAGGATGAGGAGCGATGGTGGCCTGAGGAAGGTGTCTGTCCGTGAGGTGATGGGTCATTACTAAACATCAGGAAGACATAATTTTATTTGTTTCGGTGTTGATCTGCCGAGTTTTTGTCTTTCGGCACGGCAGGAACTTTAAGATGTCGAGACAGAATTGCGTGGTGTCGTCATTGAGATGTGTACATCGTCTCATGGTCCGGTCACTTCCGATTGATTGGACCTCACGTGACCTTTACAAAATGCTGTTATCCTTCGTCCCTTTTCCCCCCTACTCTTTTCTGTTTTTCCAAGATCCCCAGTCTTTATTTATTTCCGCCAATAAATTTGGTTTTTTTCTTTTTTAATTTTGTCGGATGTATTTAGGAAAGTTCCTAATGTCATAACCAATTAGTCAACCCTATGTATCATAGGGTGTCCAAATTTAAATGGATATAACAAGCGTAGTCACTATGATATGAGTGAGTATTGTAACTTTTTTTTTATTACTTGAATATAATCATTTCTAAAAATTATTTATTCATAACTTTTTTTTATCATTTGAGTGTCATTTTCTAAAAAAACCTTCCCTTTAAGTACTTTAATTTTTAAAAAATGTTCATCACAAATGTCAGATATTTGACATGGCATGACTCTTGTGGTGAACCTTTTTTTAAAAGTTATAAGTTATAGTGCTCGAGAGAATCTTTTTTGAATGCTTAGTACTCAAGTGATTGAAAAAAAAAATTATGGCACTCTAGTAATAAAAAAAATTTATTGCACTCAAATGAGTCGTACGAAAATTATAATACTTATGGTGTTTTTATCCTCTTTTTGTATATCTTAGAATTTAAGTGATTAATTGGAAATTATGACACTGAAGAAAACTATTTTAGAAGACATGATACTCAAGTGATTAAAAAAAAAAAGTTATTCCACTCAAGTGAGCGCCCTATAAAAGTTATAATTCTTTTAGTGTTTTTATCACCCTTTATATCTCTTAACGAATGCTATATGTATTAACAAATTTTACTAAAACTGATTGAGTGATTTCGTGAGTTCTAATTAGGTATTAAAATAAGTGGGACCCATGAATTCAATGAATGACTTTTTTTAAACACAAAATTGCCCATCATTTAGTAACTTTTGAGGAAGATTTATTTAACCATTGGAGTTTGCCTCAGTATAAAAATGAGTAGGTAGGGGGTTCGAATCCCTACCTTCTCAAGCCCCATCTCCTCAGGAAAGTATTTGGATGAAGACAATTTAGTGTGGATTTCGAGAAAATAGGACAAAAGTCTGAAAATGAGAGTTAGACTAGAAGTATTATAAGATCAACAAAAAAAAAAGGAAGATTTATTTGCATATGTAACAACTCTTGAAGTTTTATTTGAAATTAAAAATAGGATTAATTTTCTTAAAATTAATTTTTATTTTCGTGTAAAAGTTTCTTTTACTGTAATATGTACCAAATTTGGTAATTCTATACACAATTATCCACGCAAAATGGGATGCCACATTTGCTACCATCAGATTATTTAGCCTTTCTTTTTTTGGCATCATGCTATTTGTTGTCACAATCTTGAAGCAAGTCTCTTTTAAGCTCCGTTCGTTTCACGAAAAATATTATTCTTCTAGAAAATATTTTCCAATAAGCTATTTTCCAGGAAAACGTAATTATTTTCCGGTGTTCGGATAAAACTTGATTTTGAAGTGGAAAATGTTTTCTGCTGTTCACTTAAGAAAATATTTTCTTTTATAAACTCTTTTCAATATTTTATTTTTTTAAAATCATTATTTATTATTTTAAAAATTTTATTATTAAATTATTTTTTTCTCCCCGTCTAGAGCTCTCACGATCAGCTCACCAACGAGGCGAGCTCGAGGCGACGAGACTCGGACCTTGCAGATTGGTGACACTCAAGCCTTGTCGTGGTTTGGCGACGCTTGGGCGTCATCAATCTGGCGAGGCTCTTGCCTCGCCTCCTTTGGTGATGCTTGTGCGTCGTTGATCTACAAGGTCCAAGCGACACTTGGGCATTGCTGATCTGCGAGGTCTGAGCCTCGCTGCCATCTGGTGAGGCTCGAGCATCGCTGATCTAGCGTTCAAGCCTTGTCGCCTCTAGCATTCAAGCCTTGTTGCCTCTGGCGACACTCGGGCGTCGCCGATCTGTGACACTTGAGCCTTGCCGTCATCTAGCGACACTAGATTGGCGAGCTCGACTCGCCTATTGCCGGCAGTTGCTATGACTAACGACTAGCCAAAAAAGAAAAACAGCAAAAAGAAAGACAGAAAAAAATAAAGAAAAAAATAAAAAAATAAAAATTGATTTTATTAAAAAATAACAAAAAATTCGAATTTATGAAAAAAATAAAAAAAAATAGAAAGAAAGAAGTGAGGACTAATAAGAGGTATGAGATGGAAAGAAGTGAGTGTGGAAAATGTTTTCCCAACTTGAAAAGTGGAAAACATTTTCCCTCACTTTAGAATATTTTTTTCCTTCATGAAAAATGTTTTCCCCAATGAATTTATTTTCCATGAAACGAACGTCGGAAAATCCGAAAAACGTTTTCCTGAAAGTTATTTTCCGTGAAACGAACAGAGCCTTAAGAGACCAATATTTGCACCATAAATACCATTATTTTCACATGATGCTTAGTTGAGTGATTTAAATTTTTTTCAACCACTTGAATGCCACAACTTATGTACAAAGTTCACTTAAACACTATACAAAGTAAGCATCGTACAAAGTGATTAAAGAAAAAATTATGGCACTCAAGGGATGGCTAATGTCTATTTTTATTTATTTCAATAATGACGATAAGTCTCATTTTTTTAAGGATAATAATTACCACAAGTGTCATAATTTTTATACGGCGCTTACTCTCCATATTTTTTTTCGACCTATTTGACCATAACTTCTAAGAAGCGAGCAATATGCTTTTATGACCTGTTTTCGTCATATATTACTCTCTGAGTTTTTATAGGGGCAAGGTCAGTTTCGAATCTTCAGACCGCCAACGACGGGCGCTGTTCAATAATTATGGTTTGATTCAAGTTTCTGTTAGTGGATGTTGATTATGGAAAAGGTCAGAGGCTGTTTTGACGCGGATCAAGAATAAATATTAGGAGTTCAGTTATGAAGATGTGGGCTTCCAGAGGGCAAAGGTGTAGGGTATTTGCTTTCGCTTTTGCTCTTGACTCTTGACCCTTCGTTTTTATTTTGTATGCCTGAAGTGTGATATTTTGACTCTAAACGAAAAAAAAAATCAAATACAAATAAATATTAACATTCAAAGTCATCTAGAGTTTTCTGTAATTTTGACAAATTAAATTTGAGGAAAATTCAAATTTGGCTTAAAGCCCTTCAAATTATTTGAGTAAAATCAAGCATAGCTAACTCAGCAATATTTTTATTTCATTATCCACTTCTTGATTCCTTCATTGAAATATATATAATGATATATTTATTTTTAGAGATTAAACTAATTTTTTTAAAAATTAAAAAATATTAATGTTATCTCAACATTGGATCGTGGTTAATATTAGACATGATCAACTAAGCTCCTTTTAAATCGTTTGATTAAAATATAAAACAATCTGATTGTAATTTTTAGTATATTATTTATTTATTAAATAATGCAAAAAGTTTAAGTTTATTTCTTTCTATGCAAAAGGTATGTCTTTACTAATATTTTCTCATTGTATACGTATCCCAATCTACACTCCTATAAATAAATAAAAACACTTCATAGAGGCTATTGTTATTTGTGTGTATTAAAATTTTAATTTCATTTTCTCCTTAATGCAAATAATTTATAAATTGTTCTTATTAATTTCAACAACTTCTTTTCATTATTCATGTCAAGTATTGAAGCCATACCATACAGCACGATCATTTAATCTCAATTACGTCAAATAAACTAGTGATGTTTCTATAATGATAGGCCTACTTCTTTCATAATAGTGACAACTGACCATTGTTATGATACACATGAGTGAGTTGTGTTAGAGAGATTTCACATCAAAAAATTGGTGTCGTGTTAAGCAATTAATATATCTATTTTAGTTGGCCTATAATTTATTAGTTTAAGCTTTTGAGTAAAATTGGGTTTAATCAAGTATGTTATGGGCTCAGACTTGGGCACCTTCTTGGTGATCTCCCTAGATGAAATTATTAAGCTTTTACTATGCGCTTCTAACAAATGGCATTAGAGTCGATAGTTATGGTTTTGGGGTGGGTGGGCATCATGGTGTAGCAACACAAGTGTTGCGACCTTCCTGAATGAAGTTAATGGATTACTAAACGCAGTGCTTAGCATGGACTCTCCTAAGTCTTACCAATCGTAACTTGGTACTCGATTCAACCATGATATTTATCTTACCTATTGGAGCCGCCACTAATCGGTTTTAGGTCGATTAGACATCCAAGTAAAATGTGGAAGTACATTTTACTTTTGCGAACCAAAAATCATGAGTTTGGGGACTTGTACCTTTTCTCCTTATTTTAAAAAAATGTTTCGCATACAACCTTTGCTGGTTTTTGTAATACTACACCATTAACGTGTAAAATATGACCAAGCAATTGAGCAAACAATAAAATAATGTCCAACGATCATAATCATGAAAAAATTATGAACCTGAACATACTTAAAAAATGCTATTATCATTATTACAAGGTTTTTTAGTTTGAGTAAACTAAGAGAGATTGGCATGAATCGGAAGCACGATATTATAGGAAGCAACTAAAGGGATGCTGCGGCAATGACCAGCAACAATGTAGCAACAATGACACACAAGAGCAGCAACGAACATCGGCAAAATAGTAGTGACTAGCAACAAATCAGCAGTGAACAGTAGCAACGATCAACGAAATTTGGCAACGAACAGTAATAACGGGAAGTAGCAGTAGTGGAGATCTTCAGTGATGGTAGAGCTGTTGCAACCGCTATTGGAGACTCGTCTAAAGACTGAGGACTCAAGAAATGGACTACATTGTGATGTATGCAAGGCACCATAACATTGTGAAATCATGAGAGAGCTTAGTATGGTGATGAGAAAACTGATGATCCATTTGTGCTCCTCTCCCCTCCTTTTATAATGGCCCCAAGCGTCTCTTTCTATGGGCAATTTTCTGAGTTTCCTTTTCTCATTGCCTTAATTCATGGTCTACAAATTGGTACACGATTTTGTAGCCAGCTCAATCTTTCCTATTTCAGTCCCGAATGTCTTGATTCCTTCATTTGTCAAATTTCCCGCCTTCTTGTTCACTTGATTTTTTTGCTCTTGATTCTTAATTAGAAATTTGGATCCTCATTTACCAAAATGAGAATACAAACAACAAGAGCAGGAAAGCTAGCCTTACTCGAACACAATTATGGAAACATATTAGCCACTTATGGACTACACGCATAGAGAGCTCTAAAGAAATCCCGTGACAGGCTATAAACAGTGGTTTTTTGCCTTTTGCTACAGTGAATAGTGAACAATGACCGTTGCTACAGTGATTTCGTAGCGGCTATTTTGGCCATACCCCATCTCTAGCATTATAGTCATAGTCTGAATCATCAGAGCTATGATGAGTTAGCTGTGCTTTAAGTAGAGCATCTTCATTTGCATCTGATGGATTAGAGCTTCCGTCTTTTTCTCTTTTGAAGGCTCGGATGAGATTCTAGATTTCTTCTGCCGATAGGTTGGGTGGACGAAATGAGCTAGCACCAAAAAGATCGGAGAAAAGGGCATGATTTTGGGGAAATGATTCCCCACAAGGGTCTTGAGAGAGTGGCCCCCCCAAGGGTCATAGGAGGTGGAGGAGTCTGAGTTGTTTTTTCTGAAGACATTGAGAGCTTCTTGGATTTCGTTTCTCAGGATCCCAAGCTTCAAGATGATCCCAAGAGACGGGGACATGTGCGGGGGGCCATGCTTCTAGAGGAATGGTGCGATTTTCTTGACATAGGATCCTCTGTAGTTCTCGAGATGCAGGTCTGCTAGTGGTGATGGAGTATGGAAGTGTCTGGTGAATTCGTGTAACTTCTTGAAAAACTTGGGGTCGATAGAATGAAGTTCCTGCAATAGAAGGTTTGTTAGAAATCCATCCGGTGGCATAGCAATATGTCTATGGTCGGTAGAACATGATAACAGTATGTATTTCTGGTTCAGGCCTTCCTTAACGATTCTGGACTTTGAAGAGTTCCTTCCAATACTAGAGCGGTTTAAACCATGCAAAAATACCAAAAGATATTTCTAGTTATGATCATGACCGGCTCTTTCTTTTATAAGAACCTGCAAAATTTTGTCAGTGGGAAATTCAATGGCTATGGTGTACAGGTTGAACATGTACCAGAATAACTATTTCAGGTCTTTTGGAAATTCATCATTAGGAGACTATTAGAGAGGATGAATGAACGGATATTGTGGATGAAGTCCTTCAAGTTTGAGCATTAATCCGCCATGCTCTTAAAAAATTTGGAGATGATATTCCCACATTAATCCTTGAAGTCTTTCTTTCATAACATTGTGTTGAATTGCTAGTGGGACATCAGGAAGATACTTGAGGCTTGGCCAACCATCCTGTATGTTGGTGGTGCAGTATGTCTCTAGAAGAGGTTCCTTTTTGACATACATGTTGATTGCTTCCATTGATTCTTTTGGCCTGGACAAGAAGTTGACAAGGACATTCTTAGTTCCTGAATATGTTTAACATCAAAGGAGTATTTCAAAAACCATTCAGCCCATCGGAATAACTGTGGATAGGGAACTTGTTTCTGTTTAAACTTAAGCATCCGAGGGAAGGAGGACATATCCATTTCAACAAGAAAATGATGTCCAATAAGGTGGAATTCGAATTTTTTGATGCCATACTTGACTGTAAGTATTTCCTTGAAAGTGGAATGGTAATGTATTTTTGCTTGAGAGAATCGATCACTTTTATAGGCACAAATGTGTCTAGTTCCTTCAATTTCTTCGAAAAGAATGGCTACCCAATATTTATCACTGGCATCAATTTGAAAAATCCGTTTTCCAATAGAAGGGATTTTCAAAGGGGGAAGATGTTGCAGAGTTTGTTTTAGTTGAGCAACAGCTTTAGTCTACTTTTGTCGCCATAGGGGAGCATCTTTCTTAAGCATTCTTTGGAGTGGCCTGAGGGTTTTGGAAATATGGGGAACAAAATCCTGTAAATAATTGACGATGCCAAGAAACTGCTGGACTTGTAGATGTTGCAGAGTTTGTTTTAGCTGAGCAACAGCTTTAGTCTACTTTTGTCCCCATAGGAGAGCATCTTTCTTAAGCATTCTTTGGAGTGGCCTAAGGGTTTTGGAAATATGGGGAACAAAATCCTGTAAATAATTGACAATGCCAAGAAACTGCCGGACTTGCTTAGTGGTGAAATCCGTTTTGGGAAATTTATGGAGTTCATCAACAATATGTGGTTCAGGACGATAGGTTCCTTCTTTGAGACACATGCCAATGAATTCAATTTCTTTCTGGGCAATAATCATTTTTTTTAGAGAGCATGATGCCATGTTTTTTGATGATATCAACAAATTATGTCAATAATGGCTGACCAGGATTCCCACCTTCCTTGTATAGCCAATCAGATTGATACCCTCGTATTTTCCAGCTCATTAGCTTCCTTTTGTAAGTTTCCACAGCCCACACTTTCCTCAAATGTTGTCATTTTCCATTTTGTCCATCTTATCCCATGAATTCCTCCAAAATTTATTGGAGAGAAGATTCTTTGTGGAAATTGCGACCCCCTAGTATCCAATTGATTTCCTTTCGAATTTTCTATCATCACGTGTGCAATTTATCTGTCCCCTTCCTCATATTATGGGTGAGGTTCATGGTCCTTTATTAGGCCGAACATATTTTCCATAAAAAAATCAACCAAAAGTATCCTTCTTGTGATATAAAATTACGCAATGCCAGTTTTGCTTTAGGGTCGAGTCAGCCTGCAAATATAGTCACATGTTAGGTCAAAATTTAGGTGTCAACAGCTGCCTCTCTTTGAAAGGGAGTCTCGTAGAGGTTTCCTTCAAAGATTCATGACACCTAAATTTCAATTATACAAATGCTCTTCTTCTTGGGGGGGGGGGGGAAGAGGGAAATGCATTAAGAATGATGCTAGTACAAAGATAAAATGTGAATCTATCAAGGTTGATCCAAAGTCCTAGAAAAGTGTGTTCAGGTATGAAATTATTTGTTGAGAGTCTAGACAAATACCTCATATTGCCTTGAAGGGTACCTGAAACTCACCTCAAGTATAACAAACATCTAGAGCTCTCAAGTATAATAGACAGACTACTAGAACTCGCCTCATATAGTCTAGAAGGGTACTCAAAACTTACCTCAGGTATTAAATAGATATCTAGAACTCACCTCAAATCACTTTGAAGGGTACTTGGAACTCACCTCGGGTATAATAGACAAACTACTGGAACTCACCTCATATAGTCTGGAAGGGTACCTGGAACTCACCTCAGGTATTAAATAGATATTTGGAATTAACCTTAGACATTTGAAAATATTTACTAAACACCTGGAAATCACATCAGGTATTTATGGGTTCAAGTATTTGGAATTCACATTAGACATTTGAAAATATTTACTAAACACTTGGAAATCACATCAGGTATTTAAACGTTCAAACATTTGGAATTCACATCAGGTATTTAAAGGTTCGAATATCTGAAATTCACATCAAACATTTGAAAATATTCACTAAACACTTGGAAATCACATTGGGTATTTAAAAGTTGGAACATCTGGAATTCACATCAGACATTTGAAAATATTCATTAAACACCTGGAAATCACATCAGGTATTTAAAAGTTCAAGTACAAGGAATTCTCACCAGATACTGGAACTTTCGCTTGAAATTCTCATTAGGAATTTGGATTGACTTGAGAACCAATACCTGGAATCCTCATCAGGTACTTTGAATTATCTTGAGAACAGATACCTAGAATTCTCATAAGGTATTTTGAATATTTAACAGTATTTGGACAAACTCAAGGCTTCAAAGAGCGGCTCTTTGGTCTCCAAAGAAACCCACCTGTCAAACATGATTAGAGCAAGTGTGCATTCAATAGCAAAATAGAGAATTAAAGCCATTCTTGGACATTAAAACTCAAAGAGACCCATGCATATTTTTTCATGTTTTCATCCCTACTTTCCACCAGTTAGAATTATCATCAAGACAATTTTCACTCATAGTGTGGACTTCTTGAAAATGCCAAATGAGAGACTTTTAGTCTGAAACAGCTTTTCACTCACTCTCATTTAAGA
The DNA here is from genome assembly GCA_014858505.1 of Corymbia citriodora subsp. variegata. Classification (NCBI taxonomy): domain Eukaryota; kingdom Viridiplantae; phylum Streptophyta; class Magnoliopsida; order Myrtales; family Myrtaceae; genus Corymbia; species Corymbia citriodora. Next base: position 43,243,137 of record CM026414.1, read on the forward strand.
GGACTATTTGTTCCGACCATTAATGCGGGAATATCTGAATCACTCGATCCTACCATCATCTTGTCAATGAGGATTCAGGCTTTCTTGCAAGCGGTATGATTTTACTAATCTGAGAGGTTTTTACCAGGACTATAATGTGATTTTGGTCAATGGCTCAGCAAAGGAAAATTTGATGGCTATTGAAGAAATATTTCAATTATCATCTCCGGGTCTACAAGTCAAGAACCTTGTGAAACAAGATAGAAACAACCTTGCTCATATTTCTTCGAGCGAAGCTTATAAACATATGAATCCCTACGTTAATTCAAATGCCCCAATCTGAAAAGACTTTATAAGGGACATAACGTAGACTGGGTTTATAGGTCGAGAAAAGAAAGGATATGTCAGGCTCAAAGATGGGATGAGAGTTGGTGATCATTCAAACATTATCATTGGCTTTCTTCTTAGCCGTGGATTGTCTTTTTGACAAATGCCCCCATTGGCCTCAAGAGTCTGCCACTTGACTCCTTGTAGGACTATCATATTTTTTCTCCTTTCTAAAGGTTTTACACTTTTCCTCTCTTTTTTTTGGATTGATTTATTTCTTGATGGGCATTGACCTTACTTTTACCAAGCACACTGCTTTTTTAATGCCCCCCAATTCATCAGTCATCCTTTTTTTTTTTTTTGACAGACTCTCATGGGCATTTTGTATTAGGAGGTCTTCATTCTCAATTGGCACTCTAGATCAACTACTTGAACGGTCACCTTGCCCTAGTGTATGGGTGATTACCAACTGGTTTCATGTAAAATTGGAATTGCGGGCTCAAATGGGCGATGCGATAGACATAAGTGTATAGGATAGAAAAATAAATGCTCTTCGTCATCCTAAGGCACTTAAATTTCGTATGAGTTCACTTGAAATAAGAACACCCAAAGTTTGATGTGAATGAGAGCAAGAATATTTCTATCTATTTTTCTCACCTTTAACATCAGCTTACCTCCATTTGCTCCAATATGAGACAATTCTTGACAGGGGTAACATGAAAGAAATTCTCCAAGTGTTTAGGCTCAAAAGGGTTAAACGAAGGTTTACTTGCAGTGTTTAGGATAGAGAAATAAATTGCCTCTCGTCATTTTAGCTGTCGTCCTTTTTGCGAAAAAACCCTTTACCTTGCCAACATGGATTTTTCACACTCATCTCACAATGTATATACAAGGGATTGTGTATAGGATAAGGCTTGCCTTTCATCATTCTAGCAAATTCAAACATTTCCACACCATTCATTGAATCGTCTATGTTGACAAATCTCAAGTGAAATTGGCTAATTAAACAAGCAAACTATCATGTGAAAATGCTTCATGATGATAAAGCAATTGGGCTCTATTCCTGCAAGCAACAAACATCAAATCCTAAAGTCAGAGCTAAGAGGTGTCCGTGTCTTGCCCTTCTTTGTAAGGGAGCTCACAAAGATTCCTTGCAAAGATAAAGGACACCATCCATCTTTTTCCCTCTCAAGCTTCATCAATGGTGAACACTAAATTCTCCTCGAACAATTCGATCATTCCTTCGACCTCGTCATCTTCTGCACTAGATTGGGCAGTAGACTTAGCGCTTGGGATAATTGAATTTACTTGCTTGATTGCCTTAAAGTACTGAGTGCCCCTTCTTCCTTATGCAACACTGTCGTAGGACCAGGGAATGTGGACCTAATGTGGGGTATAGTGAGGCCAAATCGTCCTCAGCCTCTTCCTCGATGGGATTGTCCACCCCTACCATGATAGCCCAATCCAATTGTGTATGAGTTTCGCCCAACTTTAATCAGTTGCTAGGTGCCCTGACCATGTCGGCCTAAGCCATCTCCAAGGGCGAAGCCACTTCCCACCATGATCTTGCCTACCATGATTGCAGATTTGGATACTTCTGGGGTTGGTGGAGTAGTACCTCGAGAAATATGAATAGTTGAAACCAACTCAAATGCCTGATAATTGGATTATGCTTTATGATTCGGTTCAATATAGGGGATAGCTATCTCATGGTAGATTTTAAAGTCATCTTCTCCTTGGATCGTAATAATTTTCCTTTGCGCCACAAACTTCACTTTCTAGTGAAGGCTTGAAAGAACTGCACTTGCTGCATGTATCCATGGACGACCTAACAGGAAGTTGAACACAGTGGGTAAATCCAAAACTTGGAAAATCACATTGAATAGCATTGGCCCTATTTGCACATCTAAATCAACTTCCTCAACTGCTTCTTTCCTAGTCCTATCAAATACTCGAACAAAGGTCCTAGCTGCACGAATTTTTACCAAATCATACCTAAGGTGTTTCAAAGTTGCTATAGGGCATATGTTTAAAACTGATCCATTATCAATGAGTACATGGGCCACTATAGTATTCTGACACTTGACTGAGATATAAAAGGCATTGTTATGTCATCTTTCTTCACCTGGTAACTTTTCGTCTGAGAAGGCAATTTGGTCTTTTCACAAAATGGACCCCATGAATTCCTCCAACTTCTCATGGTCAATGGATTATGGGATGTGTACCTCATTAAGAACTTTCATCAAGGACTTTTGATGCTTATCTGATATTTGGAGCAACTCTAACAGGGAGATCTGTGTAGGCATTTTGTGAAGCTGGTCTACTACATTATACTCACTTGCCTTCTTGACAAGTTGTGAGTTGGCCTGAGCATAGGTGTGTCTCGACCAAGTGACCACATCTATCTCCGCATCATAACTCCATGGCACTGCTTTATCACTTGTATATGCATAGGGTTGCGTAACATCAAGAATTAACTCTTCATCATCAGATATTGGTGTGCCGATAATGATCAATCCATCATCATCCAATGCATCTTCCAACGATGGCATGCCAAGAGGTAGAGGGTCAATCTCATCAGCTTTAATGTTCCAGTTAGCAAACTCATCACTTGAATCAGTAAACTCCTCTTCCATATCAATAACAATTGGAGTGATGGTTGAAACTATGCTACTATGGTCTGCATATGCAATCATGCCTTGGTTGGACATTACCTTAACCCTTTGTTTCTTCTGAGACATGGTAGGTCTTTCTGTCTCTGAATAATACCTAGCACAAACTAAACTATTATAAATGTCATCCACATGTACTTTCAAGTTCTTCCTATCAGCATCAAAATTGAAGATGGCATTTATACCTTCCGCATGAATAGGGAGTGGGTTATTCTGGACGTTCGGTTATACATCATGGAAGGAGACCACCTTAGCATCCAAAAGATTTTGGATTTTGTGTCTCAACGTATAGCAATATCAACAGAATGCCCTATTTCCCCCATGTGATAATCACATGTCTTGGACGAGTCATAGTTAGGGAAACGGTCAGGATTGGTCCGCTTAGGCTCTTTGGCTAGTAACCCTTTCTTTTGGAGGATCGGCAAAATCTTAGACAAAGGTTTAGGAAGCGGTATGAACTAACACCTGGAAGAGTTCTTCCGTCAACCATAAAACGGTTGCACTCCTCTTTGCTAGGTCTTTTGGGTGGAGCGAGGCAGTTGGACATAAGTTGCATTAACCTCCACTACGAGTTCATTATCTTTCTTAACTAAGAATCTCTTATAAGAGTTGGTCTGATCGGATGCCCATCCATCACGTAGGGCCATTTCAATTCGTTCACTAATAAGGATTAGCTGATTGAATGACTCAGCAGTCAAACCAAGCATCCAGCTTCGATATTCAGGCGAGAGTGTCTTCATAAGCAAATCCATCAATTCTTTCTCCGTCGGTTCGGGACTAATTTGAGAAGCCATAGCTCGCCATCTTGTGACATGTGTCTTGAAAGATTCCATCTTCTTCTTTTCTGTACGAATCAAATCCTCTTGGGACGGAGTAACATCGATATTACACTTATCTTGCTTGAAGAAAGCATCAGTCAAATCCTCCCAAGTCTCTAAGAGATTAATTCTCTTCATGATGTACCATTGCAATGCAGGCCCTGTCACACTTGCTTGGAATGACTGAATCATCAGGGATACATTGTCAACATATTGGGTCATCCTGACCAGATAAGTCTGCAGAAGGATCTTTGGGCAAGAGGTGCCATCATACTTTTCAAAGTCAGGCATTTTGAATTTCTTTGGCACCTTGACTTTTGCATAAAGAGACAAATCTGCCAAGCTTTAGCATTCTGAATCTTGTAGTTGCTTAAGCTTTTCCTCAATTTTCGCCAAGCGTTTTTTTTTGCTCAATTTTCAATACGACCAGGTGCATCACCTGTACCTCATCATTAGCAACAATTTGAGGCATGTCAGTGATTTTGATTGTAAGGGCATCACCAGAGTTTGATGGGCTAATTGCAGTTGTATTCTTGCCCTTATCTCTCGAATCACCAATAGGAGGGTGTTGAGGTAGCACCACTTCAACTTGCAGAGCTGATGGAACAATGTTCGATTTCAGGGAATTGATTTGTTTAGACAACTGCTTAAGGACATTCAGAACTTGCTTCATTTCCCTTTCAAGGGTAGCAACATGAGCTTGTTCAGTTACCTGTGCTTGTTTAGTGTTATCGGCCATTGTTGCTCTAGAACGAGTACGAATAGGCGATCTTGGGCGAGTCATGTTGTATCAATGTTACCTGATGTAAAAAGCACAGTAAGCATCATGACAAATGAAATTGGTCCATGACAACGATCGAAAGACATTAATCTAAGAAATGAAAATGAAATTGGTCAATGTTACCTGATGTAAAAAGCACAGTAAGCATCATGACAAATGAAATTTTATTAAGTGAAATTGAATTCCAAAGACATTAATCTAAGAAATGAAAATGACTCCCTAGGGAATTAAATTCCTAGAACATCAGTTTGAGAAATTGAAATAACACTCTAAAGTTGAAATTGAACTCATAGACATGAACATAAAAACAAACTAGTACTCTTCTCTATATACAATTAGGAGATCACTATCTTTTAAAACTTTTTGTTCTATCGAACCAACTCAGAGATGTGAGCCTCTTTCGCTTTTACCGTTTCTTTAAGATGCTCAATTTGCGCTTTACGAGTCAGCTGCACTATAACTTCAGGTATTACAGGGAGTAGAGTTGTAGGAATTTTGTGGTGATGGATATAATAATTCGAGGCATGATAAATCTTCTCTTCTCCTTTTAACCTTTTAGGCACCACTATCTTTTCTTGCTAGCATTCCTTCCATGCGCTTTCGAAATGATTGATCTCTTCCAAGTATTCATGATCCTTATGCGTGAAGAGAGTTCGAAATAGGTTCGTCTGAAGAGGAGGTGGAATATCTTGGAGCACACGGTATTGGCGGGCTACCCTATAAGGGTAGTAAGATGTTGCACAAGTGATTCCCAACAATGGAAGTGGATCATCTTTCATAAGACAAAAACGAGCCTCACCAACATGAAATCATTTAGCATATCACAAGAAGCCTTCAGGATCCGAATCATTTAGAAAAGTTATCTAGCTAGAATATGACTTTCCAATATACTTTTTCTCTAAGGGTGCGTTTGTTTCATGGAAATCGTACCATTTTTGGAAAATGTTTTCCAAGAAATCATTTTCATGGAAAATGATTAGTTTTCTCGTATTTGATGATATGTGATTAAAAATGTTTTCAGGCGTTTGGATTGCATTTGGAAAATGATTGAATAATATTTAAACTAACAATTTACTCTAGTGTAAAAAAGAAGAAGAGAGATTTTGGAGAGTAAAAGAAAATGACAAAGATGACCTAATAAAAAGGGAATGATCAAAAGACTTGATAAAGAGGGAAAGTGTTTTCCCCTTCCCATGTATAGGAATTCATTTTCCTAAAATAATACATAATATTTATATTGACTGGAAATTATTTTCCATTGACCAAATCGTTTTTGGAAAAACAAACAGCAGAAAGTCTGGAAAATACTTTCCGAGAAATTACTTTATTTGAAACAAACATACCCTAAAATTGAAAACCGTTTTATTGGATGATTAGAACCTTATATTTCATCTTGATGCATGAAATGACCAAACTCCTTCACATGTGAAAGAAACCAAATTTGTAAAAGTTCGGGAGATGCACTCATGATTTTTCCTCCATTTTGTTTAAAATGGTTGAGGGATAGAAATGTTTCAGTTAAAATCATGGTTATAAAATTCATGCCAGCACATGCTTGCCTAACCACCCATGCAATCAAAAGATCAATAGCATTTTTTCTATGAGGAAAAATTATAAATCCAAAGAATGCTAAAATGAATATCCTACCTTTTTGGCGCATTGACGATTGATTTGAAAAATGATTAGCCAAAAAGGAGAAAGGGCATGCATTGCAATTAGCTTTCAAAATTTTCTTAACCTCATCGTTTTGATTCTTGAAAATTGAGACAAAGATGTGGGCTCTAAACCGAGAGGCGGCCTAACAAGTTCAATCTCGAGGGGCATTCTCATGATAATACTATATTCTTCAAGTGTTGGAGTTAGCTCATTCTTACTAAAGATGAAGGTAGCAGTCTCAGGGCACCAGAAGTGGGATATTGCTTGTAGGACACCACTATTGACTCCAATATCCAGAAGGGGTGTGAGCTGACCAAGTATTGACCCCACATAATCTTGGCCTTCCTTATTTAGATTATTCCACCACCCCTTGAGCTCGATCTTGGGAGTTGGAATGAATTGAACATCGGATTTCCTCATTGTATATAGATTAAGACTCGTAATTGACCTTTTGTCATGGACCAAAAAAATGATAAAGTAAATTGATTGCATAGTGTAAGGTGAGAATACTTACTTTATGAAGGAAAAATGACAATCACATAGACATATACATGTGACGTGAGGTTTGACACCTAAACTACAAGGCTTAGCAAATTAGAGCCAAGAGGAATGATCTGACTAGTCACAGTCTCGCGTACAAAGGTCAGGTCCTCTTAGCTTCGGCTTGGTCAAAGAAAATCCTATAGTTATGTGATTTTGCAAACAAGGATAAACATTTTGACACTAAGAAAAAGAATTTGGAGTTGAGAAAGGCAACCTCTATATCGCAGTCTTGCGTTTAAGGTTGGATCATTTCCCAACACCATTCTAATATCCTTAATTGCGGTCCTAGGTCCTACGGCAGGTAGTGTGTGTAAAGTTGTAGTGCTAAAACATTTAAAACATGCACGATAGATTATATAATGCATACACTACTTTAATTATAAATTGGGTCATTTATCCACAACACTTCCTCTGCAAAACAAGGGTTAAACATATACTTCACCCTATATAACTTTCACCTGCAAAACCATTTAACACCTAAAATTAGTGGCGTACATGGTCACTGCGCATGAAAAGCAAAAAAATTTTTACAAGAGAAATTCAGGCTTCAAGTCCTCTACGAATTTTAATTCAAATCCCCAATGGAGTCGTCAAGCTATCGCAAACTTCCTAAAGGAGGTTAATGGATTACTAAACGCAGTGCTTAGCACGGACTCTCCCAAGTCCTACTAATGGCAACTTGGTACTCAATTTAATCATGATATTTATCTTACCTATTAAAGCCACCACTAATCGATTTTGGGTCGATTAGACACCTCAGTAAAATGTGGGAGTACATTTTACTTATACGAACCAAAAATCATGAGTTTGGGGACTTACCTTTTCCCCTTATTTTAAAAAAATGTTCCGCATACAACCTTTGATGGTTTTTGTAATCCTACGCCATTAACGTGTAAAATATGACTAAGCAATTGAGCAAACAATAAAATAACGTCCAATGATCATGATCATGAAAAAATTATGAACTTGAACATACTTAAAAAATGTTATTATCATTATCACAAGGTTTCTTAGTTTGAGTAAACTAAGAAAGATTGGCATGAATTGGAAGCACAATATTATAGGAAGCAACTAAAGGGATGTGGCGGCAATGACCAGCAACAATGTAGCAACAATGACGCACAAGAGCAGCAACGAACGTCGGCAAAATAGTAGCGACCAGCAACAAATTAGTAGTGAACAGTAGCAACGATTAGCGAAATTTGGCGACACACAGCAATAATAGGAAGTAGCAGTAGTGGAGATCTTCAGTGATGGCAAAGCTTTTGCAGCCGCTATTGGAGGCTCTTCTGAAGACTAAGGACTCAAGAAATAGACTACGTTGTGATGTATGCAAGGCACCACAACATTGTGAAATCATGAGAGAGCTTAGTATGGTAATGAGAAAACCGATGATCCATTCGTGCTCTTCTCCCCTCCTTTTATAATGGCCCTAAGCGTCTCTTTCTATGGGCAATTTTCTGAGTTTCCTTTTCTCATTGCCGTAATTCATGGTCTGCAAATTGGTACGCAATTTTGTAGCCAGCTCAATCTTTCCTATTTCAGTCTCCAACGTCTTGATTCTTTCCTTTGTCAAATTTCCTGCCTTCCTGTTCACCTCATTTTTTTGCTCTTGATTCTTAATTAGAAATTTGGATCCTCATTTACCAAAATCCGAATATCCATCAGAACAAGAATGGCTTACCAGGATTCCCACCTTCCTTGCATAGCCAATTAGATTGATCCCCTCTTATTTTCCAGCTCATTAGCTTCCTTTTGTAAGTTTCCACAGCCCACACTTTCCTCAAATGTTTTCGTTTTCCATTTTGTCCGTCTTATCCCATGAATTCCTCCAAAATTTATTGGAGAGAAGATTCGTTGTGGAAATTGCGAACCCCCTAGTATCCAATTGATTTCCTTTCCAATTTTCTATCCTCACGTGTGCAATTTATCTATCCTCTTCCTCATATCATGGGCGAGGTTCATGGTCCCTTATTAGGCTGAACATATTTTCCATAAAAAACATCAACCAAAAGTATCCTTCTTGTGATATAAAATTACGCAATGCCAATTTTGATTAAGGGTCGAGTCAGCCTGCAAATATAGCCACACGTTAGGTTAAAATTTAGGTGTCAACAACAGGCCCATAAAGATTCAACTTGAGATAAGTTGATACACAATTATATTTGAATTAAGGGAGAACAGACCTAACACCAAGCTCATACATGAATGGGAGATTGTTAGCATATATATGTGAGTTATATTAGAGAAATCCCATATTGAGTAATTGGTGTGATGTTAAGTGATTAATATATCTATCTCAGTTGGCCCATAACTTGTTAACTTAAACTTATGAATGAATGTTGCCCAACTGGATATGTTGACAAGCTCGAATTTAGGCTCCCTCTTGGTTAGTTCCCTAGGTAAAGGTATTGAGCTTCTATTCCACACTCTTAGCAACCATAGTATAGGCAAAACATATGTGGAGAGATCTTTCTTGAAAAGAGATGTTTTGTCTTTTATGAATGCTGAATGATTTGTTGTGTCAAATTCAATGTTCATTTTCCTCAGCTTAAGTTAAACCCCCAATACCTTAAAAAGATGTCCACACTTGGATTATTGTATATATATATTCGGAGATTAGTCCTATGGGTTGTCGGAGCTTCACTGATAAATTACATTAATTTAGATATGCCTTTCGGCCTTCATCGATACAATTGGCAGTCGCAATATTTGACATTGGAAACTTTGAGCCAGAAGAAAGTATGGTCAAAGAACACGGCGCATTAGGAGATCCATTTTATACGTTCCCCTATAGCCATAACTTCAGCTCTATCTATCTACATTTATAACTTTAGGAAGTTTGAAAGAAATCATGTCTTGGTTGGCACAGAGTAGTGGCTCACTCGAATTTGATGACATGATAATTAAATATAGAAAAGGAGGAGGTAGACCACGTGAACTTTTGTAGATTTGAAATGGTAATATGATGCAATAGTTCGATGGTCGACTCACTTTAACTCTGATGAAAAGAGAAAAGGGTAGACAACGCAGACTTTCTTAGATTTGTCTCAAGACTTTAATCGATAGCGGGCAGAGTCGTAGTTGGTGTGCTAGAAGGTTTTCTTTTGCTGGAAGGCTTTAGCTGATCTGCTGTGTCCTTTACAATATCATTTCTTATCTGTTTAAAATTTTTTAATTCATGCCTAGCTTGTCAAAAAACTTAAGAGCCCTTGTAATTCCTCCTTGTGGTCTGGATCTGGTGGCAAAGCTGATAAGGAAGGAGGATTAAGTGTGAAACAAGTTTATAGGTGGAATAAGGCCATTGCTATGACCTTTATGGAGCTGCTGCTTGTTGATTAGGGTTCCTTATGGATAGCATAATCTCTGCCGGCGATGCATTATGACATGACTGCTATACAGTAACCATCAATATGTGCACAAACTAGTGCAGGAGAGAAGAAAAGGCTTCCTTGGTTTAGTCTTGTCGATCATGGATGTTGATCATGGAAAAGGTCAGAGGCTGTTTTGACGCGGATCAAGAATAAATATTAGGAGTTCAGTTATGAAGATGTGGGCTTCCAGAGGGCAAAGGTGTAGGGTATTTGCTTTCGCTTTTGCTCGACTCTTGACTCTTGACTTTTATTTTGTATGCCTGAAGTGTGATATTTTGACTCTAAACGAAAAAAAAATCAAATACAAATAAATATTAACATTCAAAGTCATCTAGAGTTTTCTGTAATTTTGACAAATTAAAGTTGAGGAAAATTCAAATTTGGCTTAAAGCCCTTCAAATTGTTTGAGTAAAATCAAGCATAGCTAACTCAGCAATATTTTTATTTCATTATCCACTTCTTGATTCCTTCATTGAAATATATATAATGATAAATTTATTTTTAGAGATTAAACTAACTGTTTTAAAAATTAAAAAATATTAACGTTATCTCAACATTGGATCGTGGTTATTATTAGACATAATCAACTAAGCACCTTTTAAATCGTTTGATTAAAATATAAAACAATCTGATTGTAATTTTTAGTAAATTATTTATTTATTAAATAATGCAAAAATTTTAAGTTTATTTCTTTCTATGCAAAAGTTATGTCTTTACTAATATTTTTCTCATTGTATGTGTATCTCAATCTACACTCCTATAAATAAACAAAAACACTTCATAGAGGCTATTGTTATTTGTGTGTACTAAAATTTTAATTTCATTTTCTACTTAATGCAAATAATTTGTAAATTGTTCTTATTAATTTCAACAACTTCTTTTCATTATTCACGTCAAGTATTGAAGCCACACCATACAGCACGATCATTTATTCTCAATTACGTCAAATAAACTAGTGATGTTTCTATAATGATAGGCTTACTTCTTTCATAAATTATATGTTTTGCCTCAAGTTAGTGACAATTGACCATTGTTAGGATACACATATGAGTGAGTTGTGTTAGAGAGATTTCACATCAAAAAATTAGTGTCGTGTTAAGCAATTAATATATCTAAATTTAGTTGGCCTATAATTTATTAGTTTAAGCTTCTGTGTAAAATTGGGTTTAATCGAGTATGTTAATGGGCTCAGACTTGGGCTCCTTCTTGGTGATCTCCTTAGGTGAAATTATTAAGCTTTTACTATTTGCTTCTAACAAATGGCATTAGAGTAGATAGTTGCGGTTTTGGGGCAGGTGGGCATCGTGGTGTAGCAACACGGGCTCGTAAAGATTCAACTTGAGATGTTGATACACAATTATATTTGAATTAAGGGAGAACAAACCCAACACCAAGCTCATACGTGAACGGGAGATTGTTAGCATATATATGTGAGTTATATTAGAGAAATCCCATATTGAGTAATTGGTGTGATGTTGAGTAATTAATATATCTATCTCAATTGGCCCATAATTTGTTAGCTTAAACTTATGAGTGAAGGTTGCCTAACTGGATATGTTGACAAGCTCGAATTTAGGCTCCCTCTTGGTTATTTCCCTAGATAAAGGTATCTAGCTTCTATTCCACACTCTTGGCAACCATAATATAGGCAAAACATATGTGGAGAGATTTTTCTTGAAAAGAGATGTTTTGTCTTTTATGAATGCTGAATGATTTGTTGTGTCAAATTCAATGTTCATTTTCCTCAGCTTAAGTTAAACCCCAAATACCTTAAAAAGCACACTTGGATTATTATATAGCATGGTAGAGTATATATTCGGAGATTAGTCCTATGGGTTGTCGGAGCTTCACTGATAAATTACATTAATTTAGATATGCCTTTCGGCCTTCATCGATACAATTGGCAGTCGCAATATTTGACATTGGAAACTTTGAGCCAGAAGAAAGTATGGTCAAAGAACACGGTGGATGAGGAGATCCATTTTATACATTTCCCTATAGCCATAACTTCAGCTCTATCTATCTACATTTATAACTTTAGGAAGTTTGAAAGAAATCTGTCTTGGTTGGCACAGAGTAGTGGCTCACTCGAATTTGATGACATGATAATTAAATATAGAAAAGGAGGAGGTAGACAACGTGAACTTTCTTAGATTTGAAATGGTAATATGATGCAATAGTTCGATGGTCGACTCACGTTAACTCTGATGAAAAGAGAAAAAGGTAGACAACGCAGACTTTCTTAGATTTGTCTCAAGACTTTAATCGATAGCGGGCAGAGTCGTAGTTGGTGTGCTAGAAGGTTTTCTTTTGCTGGAAGGCTTTAGCTGATCTGCTGTGTCCTTTACAATATCATTTCTTATCTGTTTAAATTTTTTTAATTCATGCCTAGTTTGTCAAAAAAATTAAGAGCCCTTGTAATTCCTCCTTGTGGTCTGGATCTGGTGGAAAAGCTGATAAGGAAGGAGGATTAAGTGTGAAACAAGTTTATCAGTGGAATAAGGCCATTGCTATGACCTTTATGGAGCTGCTGCTTGTTGATTAGGGTTCCTTATGGATAGCATAATCTCTGCCGGCGATGCATTATGACATGACTGCTATACAGTAACCATCAATATGTGCACAAACTAGTGCAGGAGAGAAGAAAAGGCTTCCTTGGTTTAGTCTAGTCACAATGTATGAGATTTTTGAGGAATCATTGCCGAATTGTTTTGGAAGTTTAATTTATTAGAATGCTATACAGTTAAATATCAATATGCGCACATATTAGTGCAGGAGGGAAGAGAAAGCTTCCTCAGGTGTGCAGCACGTGAGAAAAGGACAGGATTAACAATAAATCCACTTACAGAAAATAATAAAAGCTGCTTCAATCGAGATAAGATTAGAGAAGCTCGTTTGAAATCATTTAGTCTTTATGCAATGAGAACTTTCAGGTGCTCCAGCAAGAAGATATGATAAAGGGGTGAGGCAAATAATGGGCCTAAAAATTGAACTTACGATGTCCTATTATGATCCTGTGTGAGATTTTGTGAAAATTGATTTAAAAGCTTAAGCAATTTAGTGATAGTTTCGCTTGAAATCAAATACTCAAGTACTCCCTTTCACGGTCTAAAACGTGAAAATGTGCAACTGAGGAGGCAAAAATCTTATCTAACAAAAGGTCCTTAAGGATTTGTATGCTTCATAGACAGTTGATCTATGAAGGACAAAATTGGGATTATTCGTTGGAGTTGGGATTATCATTGATAAAAAAGAATGCTTTCCAGAGTTTTTTTACCATGACGGGCTCGAAGCAGTTCTTATACAACTGATCACTTTACGATATAAGACTTGATTATTGATTGTTGTGCTATATTAGAAGAGGAGGCACAACAGCCATATATCTCATGTAAATAGATGCATTTTTCCTAGATCAAATGCATAATGTGAAGTTACAGGGTGATGCTTTAGAAAGAGGTTTTTCAATTCTGATAGTGTGTTAAATACTTAAAAATGTCGTTAAGAAATAACCAATGAAAAATTGTCGGTGACTCAACTCTATGCTAATTTTAATAGGTGTATTCTTGCACATACTATTGAAGTATCAAATTAAAAAGTAAAAGATTACAATGATTGCAGTGCAGAATCTTTTACAAATCAGCATGACAATAACACATCTAGCAAAGTATTTACAAATTGATCATTTGGAGATCTTTTATAATTTGTTTTTATTCAATCTCCATCTTAAGCTTTCACATCCTTTGTGTATCCCATAATTACACGTTTAAAGGCTGGGATCTTGAAATCAAACCCCAAATATGCCAATATAGCAATATCATCTATCCCTTCTGAGCCACATATTGTTCATTCAACATTAACGCACCCTGATTTAAAGTCCGATCTTGTATGTGAAACAAAACATGTGGGTTGGGTGACATTATACACAACATCGGAAATCATCATAGATATAGCCATGACATCATAGCAAAAACAAAATTAATAATTAAAACCTGAGGAGGGGTATTTCAACTGTTAGAGTGCCGTATGGCTTGGCTTTTTACATTGTAGATTTTTTTAAATGGGAGGACATCGCATGAGAGAAGAGATAGAGCTATAGGCTAGGTAAAGTCCCGCGCTATCTAAGCACGGGTTAATTTTCTCTTCTATAATCTAACAAAGTGGAGAAAGGCAACTAGTGCTATGCTCCTTTTAAAAGTCGTCATAAAAGTCCTATATCTATCATAAAATATTCGATTTGAATCATAATTACTATACATAATTTTGATTCAATGATTTATGACTGATAAGCTCATCATCACAATCTCATCAAGATGTAAGTAAGCTAATAGTTTGAAAATCATAAGATAATAGTTTGAAAATCTCTCCACACGAGATACTCCTTAATTAGGTAATGCAATTGAGCCATTCCAAGATTTATTTATGACGTGAATTAAATCCGCAATTTCATCGAAATGTTTCCCTCCTATTATTAGGGCTGACCACTATGGTGGTTACGCACGGGTTGGTTAATGCACGCTTCGTATTTACATGCAAATTAATATAGTATATAATAAGTGAGTCGACAATCCTGCACGATGTTGTTTCAGTAGTTGGCTACAGCTTCAACCGTACAGTTTGCGCAAGTTTAAACCCCTTGAGACAATGATACGATCTCACTTAGTGGTGGGGAGGCAACCTTACGCTGACCGAAGAAGTTTCCCCATTACAGATTTCCCTCTATAAGTTTCCCCATTACAGATTTCCCTCTATAGTCATTAGAAAAAGAAATTAATATCACGAAAACATTAAATTAGTATATTTTTGACAAATTTATCCTTTATTAGATTACATTAATTTTATGGTCAAATTATTGAGCTAGACAACATATAGTAATTGATGGGTATACTAATTTGAGGTTTTGCACTTTATTTGTCGTGTACAAATTTGTGTTTTTTATAATATTAATCTAATTTAATGGAAGGTAAATTTATCACAAATATACTAGTTTTGAGTTTTTTATAGTCAAAATATTAATTTGTGATAAATTTATCATATGTATATTAATTTGGGGTTCTTTATAGTATTAATGAAAAAAAAATCAACAAGTAGCAAGACAAAATGATAAGAATGGTAGATGAAAAAAATTAAAAAAAGACAGGGATCCAATGAAGAAGATGAACGAGAATCACACGGGGGAGGTGAGTTAATGAAATTCAGAAAAGCAGTTTGCTTTAGGCCATAACTAGTGAAGGTTCAAACACACTTTTTTTGAGTGATCGACTCTCTCCACAAGCGACAAACGTATTTCTTTTATTAGTAAATCCATGTGAAGTGTCACAACAGAAATGATTGACGACACTTCATATCGTATTTGTCAATTCAAGCAACAGTTCTAAAGATACTTTTGGATGGGTCCAAGACCAAGGAACGGCACTTGGACGCACGATTCCTAATACAGTTTCTTGCAAGTTTGCCCTAGGCAAGCCGAGAAAGGACAGATAAAAAGCTAAGGAGAAATTACAGACCTCATTTCTTAGCAATTCAATTTTGGTATCTATACGATGTTCTGACACACTGTCTCCTAAAGTTTACTATATTTACAAACTTTGATTTTAGAGCGTGGACACACTAGAATAATTAGACTTTGACGATTTAGGATTGACTAGTAACAGTGTATTTTACCTCCTTCTTGAGTAAGGAACTCTATTATATGGGGAAATATAATAGAGTTGTCTTTTACTGCAATTTGCAGTTGTAGTTCTACAAAGTTGTCTTTTTCTGCAAGGCTAGAGCTGACAAGCTCTGTCCTTCACAAAATCTCTCCTTGTCAGGTTGTCCAATATCAATCGTGGCAAAGGGCTAATCTTTGAT
Source organism: Corymbia citriodora subsp. variegata (assembly GCA_014858505.1). Taxonomy (NCBI): domain Eukaryota; kingdom Viridiplantae; phylum Streptophyta; class Magnoliopsida; order Myrtales; family Myrtaceae; genus Corymbia; species Corymbia citriodora. The sequence goes on from CM026414.1 coordinate 43,259,137, forward strand.
TCACGCGTGGGAAAAGCTTCACTTTTTAAGCTGCCTTTTTGGGTGAGAAATGTCCAAATTCACGCAATACTGGTATAGTTTAGTTTGCAAAATCTTTGATTCACGCGTGGGAAAAGCTTCACTTTTTAAGCTGCCTTTTTGGGTGAGAAATGTCCAAATTCACGCAATACTGGTATAGTTTAGTTTGCAAGTAAGTCTTGACCCAAGTGTCACGCGTGAGAATTACGAATTATTGCGACTCCGATATCCAAGCCTAGTGTTTGAGAAGGAGACTGTTGAAGTTGTCCCACAAGGGTTGTGGAAAAGGCTAGTAGTTAGTTTAAGCGTGAGGAAAAGCTTCACTCTTTAAGCTAGTTTTTGGGGTAATAGGAATCTAAGACTGCCCAACACTTCTTTGTGCAGGGTTCTTATACATGCCTAAGAAGGTTATGAAGAAGATTAAGGGCTGTTGTAATTCCTTCTTGCGGTCTGGATATGACGGCAAAGCTACTGGTGTGGATTACTTTGATGTATGTCTCCCTAAAACGGAAGGCAGATTGGGTTTGAAACAGGATTTATCAGTGGATTAAGGCCGTCGCTATGAAAGTTAAAAAAGAATAAGCTCGTTGGAAATGGCCTGGGAAAATAGTTCAGGTGCTTGGGGTGATGTGGTTTGGATGCATAACTTAGTTTTTTGTATATTCATGGAATAAATATCTTATCTAACGAATGTCCATAAGGATTTGTTCCAAAGAATGCTCAATGCGGGGCTGTTCTAAGTAGGAATAACTTAAGATTGGCAGGTGGAATCTGGATTATTTTTGTTCAAATAGATTGCGTTCAAGAGTTTCAATCTTGGTGTGTTAAATCCTTAAATATGTCCTCAAAACATAAAAATATCGGTGACTCAACTCTATACTAATTTTGACCCAAAAAAATAAAAAAATCTACTAATCATAATTGCATGTACGAGTCTGATCTTTATGTGAAACAAAACACGTGGGTTGGCGCGACATCATAGACATCGGGCATCATCATAGCTCTAGCAAAAACATGATAGCCCCCAAAAAATTAAAAAATAATGATAATATAAAGATAAAACCCTGAGGAATTGTATTCTGATTCAAATTGTTAAAGTGCCGTATCGCTTGAACATGGGATTAAAATGAGCTTTATATGCACGCACGCTCGAATCATCCAAATGGCTTGACCTTTTAGATTGTGAATTATCAAATTGGCAGAAAATTACAGGAGAGAGGAACTGGAGCCATAAGCTAGGTAAAAGCCCATGTGGTTTAAGCATGGGTTACTTTTCTTTCACAAACTAAAAGGCCTGGGAAAGGGAACCAGCACTACGCCCCCTTTAGTCTTGTTGCAAGCTATGAAATGTTCGATTTGAGCCGTAGTCATTGGGTCTCACTCATGATCTCAACATACGAGATTGGCAAGCCTATCATTACAATCTCCACCAAGCTACGTGCTAGCAATCGGGAAATATTTTTGCGTGAGATATGTCATGGCTAAACCACATAACTGAGTTGTTTGGAGATGTGCTCACAACTCGAATCAAACTCATGGACTCATAAAATTTGTTGGTTAATGCAGGCCTTGCACTTACATGTAGTTTAACATGGTATAAGATAAGCGAGTGGATAATCCCGTAGGGTTGACGCGTGTTCGAACTCCCTGAGATAATGCTCTGATCTCACCTGAGTGGCGGGGCAGGGGTTGCAACATCAGACAGCACGCGACACTGAGCCAAGATCCTTGGGAAGCCAACCCCAAGTAGGGACAATTAGCAAGAGAAAAAAAAAAATACGGAACATGACCCGTCGTTCGTCGGTTCAGGGAAGGATGGGAAAATCCGGCGGGGTTCCTGACCGTACTTCGCTCACTCCTAGTTTCTCTCTTTCTCAAGAACTCCCTTCTAAATTCTCTCTCCTCGATTGCCCCCGTTCAACCAAGCTCGCCGCCTTGCTATTTACTAGCGAGAAGCCCAGTCAACAGTGGTGGTCCGATCACTGGATCTAGGCACGCCGACCGGGCTCCCTCCAACCAAACCAGTGTTGCCTCTGCCACCCTCCTGTTCTGCTATGCTGCACTGCCTGCTCTGCATTGAAGGCCCTTGATCTATATCCCATCCGTTTGGATATCCCGTCGATCTTCATGCTGGCCACCCCTCTGCTCCACATGCGTCATCGTTCGTGCGTGTAAGCTATGGAGGCTACGTTTGGTTCAGCATTTCTAAGGGCTTTCAGGCCTGAAAGCCTCTTGGGGAAATGCCAGACCATTTGGTTCAACTTTGAAGCCGACTTTCAATTGAAAGCTAGCCTTCAAAATAATGAAAGTCCAAAACTAGTAGGGATTAGCTTTGGGCTTTCAACATCTGACAGAATGCTAAAATAAATTTTTTCATTCAAAAACTATTATCACTAATTATTCATATTTTCGATTTTGCCCTTGATTATATATTTTTTTAATTGGAAAAGGAGGCGGCCCTTCACTGGACCAGCTGAGGGCTGTCGGAGGTCACCCAACCTCGGGTGACCCTTGCCAAGGGTCATGCAACCCAAGCAATTGCTGCCTAGGTCTCGCGACCGCAGGCGACCCTCGCCTAGGCTTTGCGAGGGTCGTACGACCACTGACCATTGTCACGCAACCCTTGCGAGGCCTAGGCGAAGGCTGCCTACAGTCACGAGAACCAAGCAATGGATGCCTGGGTCACATGGTGCCTGGGTCGAGCGACCCTCATCAAGGGTCGGCTGAGGCCAGGTGACCTCCAGCGGCCATCGGCTGGGTTGCGCTGAGGTTGGGCGACCTCCAGCGGCCCTCGGCTAGGTTGCGCGACTCTCGCCGAAGGTCGCCCAACCTTAGGCGACCTCAGCCAATGACTACCAGAGCTTGATCTGGCTCGCTAGCAGCCATAGCCTTTCGTCAATTCAGTGAAAGGTTTAGTTCAATTTTCAAAATATATATATCAAAATATATATATATATGTATATATATGTTTATATATATACACTTAAACCCCATTGCGAAAGTTTTTTTTTTACCAAATGTACATTCAACTCAAAGTTCATTTGTAAAGAAATTTTACCAAATACAATTGCAATTCCCCAAGTAACTTTGGGCTTTCAACATTTACATTGGACTCAAAGCCCATTTGCAAAGCTGAACCAAATGCACCCAAAGGCGGAGGGAGGAGGAACGAGGAAGAAGAAGAAGCGTAGGGCTAGGCTGCGAGGAGGAAAGAAAGGACTGGGCCCAAGGGGAAAAGGAAGACAGATGGGCTTGGGCTCGTGTGGTGGGGGGAGAAGAAAAGGAATGGGGCTAGGGTCCAGCCCCTTTGTAGGCCTCTGTTTTTTTTTAAAATTTCTATTTATTTGAAATGCAATAAAAATAAGGGAAAATAAAAATAGAAGATAAAACTTAATAGATGCAAATAATACTAACACCTAGGTGATGCGAATCTTTTTTTTGTTAGGACCAAATTGCTTCTTTATTTTTTATGCAATTTAAACCTAAATATCTAGTCAAAATTTAGGCATTAACAAGATGCATGTGTAAGTTATATTAAAAAAAAATACATTGGATAATTTTTTTTTTTTTGATAACCAAGGTGTTCGGGCCAGCTTGCGCGCACCTCGACTATTCCTCGGGGGAGACTAGCACAGCAACCCACCGCCATGGCCCCCCACTTAAATCACAGGTGCTTTCCCGGGGAATCGAACCCAAGACCTCAACGAAGTCTAAGTTCGCCCTAACCAGCTGGGCTACCTATGGATGGGTTACATTGGATAATTTTTGTAGTATGGAGTAGTCAATAAATCTAAATTTTCTCATAACTTATTGATTTCAGGTTTTAAATGAATGTAAATCCAACTGAATATGTTGAATGTCTTGTATTTGGACTCCCTCTTAGTGGTCACCCTAGGCGAATGTATCGAGCTTTTGTTGTGCACTTCCAATACATGGTATTAGAATTGATGGTAGATTGGTGGGCCTCTAATTTGTTCGAATGTTTTGTGAATATCTCAAATAATGAATTTGGTGACCAACACGGTTTCTGGGCGGTGGGCATTGTGATATAGTAATGTGGGGCCAACGATAGTCTTTATGGTTCGGTCTGAGAAAGAGGCAAGGGATGAAGACAAGCATTGGATATTCAAGTTGAGATAAATTGATGCAAAAGAATACTTGAGTTAAGGGGGAGAAAACTTAACATTGAACTAATACGTGAGGGATTGTTGAGATACATGTATGAATTGTGTTAAAGAAATCTCACATTAGAGAATGTTGTGGAACAACACCCGAAGATGCACCAATCAAAGCATAAGTAGCAAAGGATAAAAGCAAAACTGAAATCATACAAGACACAAAATTTATGTGGAAACCCATGGGAAAAATCACAGAATGAAAGGAGGGTTTTGTTATCTTTAATAATGAGTACTGGGCTCAAGAAATATTTGATTTTTTAAGAGGACTTATATTTGGTGTCATGTTATCAATAATATTCGTCACCTACTAAGATTACTGGTGAAATTAAGGACAATGGTGTGGAACGATCGGAGGAGAGAAATAGCAAGAATCATCAGATCCTCAAGTAGTTTTGAAACACTTCGATCTTCATCAGTCTGACTGCAGTTTGTCGCTCAATATAACACAGGGAAGCTTGAGATCTACTTGCCAGCTGATATTCCACATCAAACATTGTCCATTAGTATCCGCCTGCATAGCGTTGTCTGAAGTTTTCATCTGGAAAGTGATAGAATGACACTATGGACTCCTTTCAATGTGCAGGCCCTCCTAAAAGCTAGTTTTGGCAATTGGTCTCAACACTGATGTCTATGAGTTTATTGTCTAAAATGAGAGCTCTTCCCTGTTCGGGATGGATACAAACAAGGGTCATATTTCCGCCATTATCCTAATCCAAGCTGTTGGATTATCTCTTTTAATTGCTGGAATATTATGTATCTGTTTGAGGTCAAGAAGATAGAAGAAATATATGGAAAGCAGGTTCGCATTCCTCTGCGTGAGTGAGTGGAATTAAGTACTTTACGCTTTGGGTGAATAAAATCCTATGTGAAACATTTTAGCAGCCAATAGGTTCAGGCAGACTTCTTGAGAAACTATTGAGAAAGATCAATATGCTAATGCCATGATGTGCAAAAGCTAGTAACTTTTCAGAAACTCACAGGCCGGAGATTTTTGACTAATGATGACAGATTCAGTACGGGCGAGAGATATCAAAGTCCAGTGATTCCTCTGAAAAACCTTTTACAGGCTACCATCATCAACGGTATTTGTAAAAGTGATATCCACTTTTCATCGAAGTTGTCACTATTGCAATCCTCTAACAAAACCCTAGCATGCACACGATTCTCTGGTAATCTAAACAATGGATCGATCTAACTGATAGCCTCAAAATCTCAGTCACCGTGGACCTGGATCAGCATGAACACTGTCAGTCAGAGACCCAGGGGACGTTATCTTGCTAATAGATTGGTCCACTTTGCTGTTAGACTGATCTGAGTTCAGAACATAAGGTGCCTGTTTGTTCTTCTTACCGTGAAAGAAGAATGAAGGTCTTTGAGGCACTGGGAGGCTGATAGAATCGCTGTTTAACATCAGAACAACTGAATCCATGGTAGGTCGGTCTTCCATGTCATCATGGACACAGAGCAAGCCAATGTGCATGCATCTGATCACTTCGTTCATGGAATAAGCACCACATAAAGCTGGGTCCACTACTTCCAACGGCGTTCTGTTGCTCCACTGCTTCCAAACCTAAATGAATACTTACATTAGTATTTTTTGTCCAAGATATTAATGTATTAATGTTGAAAGTGATATTAGCCAAGAGAAAAAGGGGCTTTATTAAGATACTCACATAGCCTAGCAGGTCCTCATCGCAGTCCAATGTGAAGAATTGGCTGCTCTTTTTGCCAGTAATAATCTCCAGCATCAACACACCGTAGCTAAAGACGTCAGATTTCACAGAGAAGTGTCCAAACATCAAATACTCAGGAGACATGTAGCCACTACATCAAGCACAATATATTAACACAGAAATGAGAGGATGTTCCATTATGGATATAAATTGCCTGAAACAAATAAGGATGACTTCGTTTTTTTTCGCTTGTCAAGAAAATGCTCCAAGTTCAACGCTAATGGTACACTGTTCATCGCCAATAACAAGTCAGATTAGCTGATGTTGAACTTACTATGTTCCAACAACTCTATTAGTGCTTGCTTGAGTTTGATCAGTATTGAAGATCCGAGCTGCCCCAAAATCTGAGATTTTTGGGTTCATGTCAGCATCCAGCAGAATGTTGCTGGCTTTGAGATCACGATGAATAATTCGAAGCCGAGAATCTTCATGAAGGTATAGCAGTCCGCGTGCCACCCCTACCATGACCTTGTAACGTGCTGACCAATCCAGTTGTCCGCTGAGCTCAGGATCTGTACATCAGCCAAAAAACTAATCTGTAAGTTACATCAATTCACACTGGCATAATGCCTCATAACCAGATCATCAAATATAATTGTTTTCATCAACTTTGGATCATTGTTCTCATTATCATGTAATTCGTTTTCCCCATCTATTTTTCACTGATGTTCTATCTTTAAAGTTGCATTCGTGCATGTAGAAATGAGGTGACACAGAAAACTAAGCGGAATAATAATAGCATGTTTGTTTGTATTACGTCATCCTTCTAGCACTAATATCTCTGGTTTGTCTTCATTTAGCCAGAGTAATATTTTTCTTTCATTTTCTCTTAGTGAAATATATATTTTGACTGAAATGCTGGTGTGTTAACTTGGTGAAAAGGAGATAAAAGAGAGGCAAACCAAATAACAAGTGGTCGAGGCTCCCGTTGGACACGTATTCATATACCAGTATTGTTTCATCTCTTTCCATGGAGAATCCCAGAAGCCTCACCAGGTTTCTGTGTTGAAGTTTGGCTACTAGTTCAACCTCGGTCTTGAATTCCTCAACTCCTTGTCCAGAGCTCCTAGATAGCCTTTTTGCTGCAATTTCTTGACCACCAGGTAGTGTACCCTGAAAACAGAGTAGACATAAAACAAATTTGTCCGAAACAGGTGCATTTATTGTTTTGTTCGTTGTGTTGTACTTTTGGTTTTTACTAATATGTAATTGGGCATCAAAAAAGAAGAATGGCATAATCTCGGATTTTTTCCTATCTAACTAATGTGGCTGAGAAAAATGCTCCAGAGCTTCCAGAGGCTTCATTGTAAGCCACAATAGGATACTACATTATGATTATATATGAGAATTAGCGAGTATCAGCTTTTTTGATAAATCAAAAGCTGACTGCTCTGCTTAAGCATCTTAATTACCTTGTAAACCGGACCAAATCCACCTTCCCCTAACTGGTTGTTGCTTGAGAACTTATTTGTGGCACTTTCTATTGTTTGCAGATCAAATTGCAGGGAATGGAGTTCAGAAATTTGCCTCCTAACTGGCAGATAAACAGTTCAGTAATCTTTAGACTCCAGTGGAATGAAATCAATAAATTGTATGCATGCAATAGTATTGTTTTGTCGAGTTACTGATTGGATATTCTTCTGTGCAACGTTCGCTGTCCCTTCTTATAGCTCTTCTTTTTCTCCTTCCTCTTAGTAGATGCCGAGCTATCATGTAAATAAGTAGTGTCAATCCCACAGTTGTGGCGAGGATTGCAGCAGATATTTTCAACAGAAAGGGCACTTTCCCTGCATTTGAAGTTGGAGTTAACAGTATCATTGACATACATGAAAGAATGGATCTTCTAGTCATAAAATTTCATCTTCCAGCACACACATGAAAAGTAGATGTTCCCTAACTCCATACGAAAGCTGTTTCAGACAGTTAAATTGGCTGTACTTAACCGAATTGAACCGAAAAAGTTTCTTTTGGTGGCAGAAAACCTCTGATGACATCTCGAAGAGCAAAGACACAGCTCAAGTGGACAACATGAATTCCGTTATAATCTTAGATAAAGCAACAAGCATGATGATGTACTTTGAAAAATAAAATGGGGGTCTACCTTACCTTTTGAGCTGCTCCGGTAAAACGGGTAAATCTCGAACCTGACAAAGCAACTCGGAAGCAACACTCTGCCCCCGATTTTCCCCTTTTGGAGGCTCAAGAGGCTTGATGTGGCGTTGCGAAGGCACTCCCAACAATTGTTTGTGGAAAGATAAGCTGCACACTGTGCAAATGTGTACAACTTTATATCCTCAGCGAACTTGGCATCGCGATGGCCATAAATTCTTGGAGGATGCTCAGCAGCCTCTCTCACCGTGTAATCCATCGTCTTGTTCAGTAGCTTCATGAATTTATCCGGCTGTTCTATGTTCTCTTCATTGTATCCACCCAACCAGGGTTTCATCTCCACGGTCGAGGAGAAATTTGCGTTGGAGTAACGCAACATGCACTGATCGTACCACAGGATGGAGACATTGGTCATCCGGCATATGCGGGTTATCTCGACGCTTGCGTTCTTGACGCATTCCGCACACTCTTTCTTCGAGACGTCGCCTTTGCACATAAAGCTGCCGTACACAGCCTCACTCGAATTGAAGAAAAATCCTTCATTGCTGTCGGAATACGCATTGGAGACGAGATCAGCAAGAACGCGATTGAGGTTGGCTTGGTAGGTGCTATTGGGAGCGAAGGTGCCGGAGTTTGAGCAGTAATGTTCGCTCATGGTGAGGGTGGATTCAGCAGCATTAATGGTGGCAAAGCTGAGCGTGCAGAGAAGCAGCAAAAGTGTCATCGGCATCTCCTCTCTCTTTCGCTGAGTGAGTGCGTGGTTTATGATGAACGAGTGGGAGTCGTTCTTTGCATTCAATTGCGAGGCCACAACATGGATTTTTAATTTATGGTAAAGGAATGAGAATCCACGCGACTCCTTTACATCAGCCGCCTTCAACCGCGGTCTTCTCAAAAGAGAAAAAGGTTGTCCCGTGTGAGCTGTTGCTAAGTGTGTTTCTAATATTCAAGCCTTTTTACCAAGTAAAACACAAGTGGTAGGACCCACTTGTGTCTTTTTTTGGGTCGGGACCCACTTGTGTTGAAAAACAAAAGAAGTAAGTGGGTTCTAAAGTAAAATGAAAGGGGGAAAATAAGCGTAGGGGAGATCGCTCTTTTAAGCCCGAGCCAGGTCGGGAAAAGAAAGAATAGGAAGAAGAAGAGCGGAAAGAAAAGAAGAAGAAGAAGAAAGGGAAAGATGAGAGGGGTTTCGCACGTGCGCAGCGCGGGAATCTCGCCAAAATAACTCATTTACGTAATGCAAAGCTTGGTGAGGACTCGCGCCTGTCGTTTATTGAATTGAAGTATTTTTCTTGTTTAGGGCTCAAATTTGGAATTTTGGAAAAATCAAGCCACGAAGTCCGATTTTTCATGAAAATGGACATTTATGGTGTTGTAAGTTGTGGGTTTTGGCAAGAGTTGTTTTGGCGTAGCAATTTTGTTGAAACGAGATTTTAGGGTTTTGCGAGTAAATTTCACATTGAGTTTAGTTTTGAGTAATCATTTTGGATGGACAATTTGTTAGCACATAAGGTTCTTTTATTAGCATTAAAATGTAGGTTAGTTGTTTCATAGTTGAGATAAAGTTTTATTTGATTTTAAATTTATTCCTCAATTATTTGATAAGGCCACGATTTTGATGATATAAGTACCGTTTTGTTAGTCATAGATGACAAGGTGAGTGATACAATATCTTCTTTGAATTTGTAAAATACATGTTGCGAAAGTACTATGAATTATATATAGGAGAGATTATAAAATGACATGGTTGTTGTATAAAAGGCGGATTGAGCATTTACTACTTTTTGGTTGTTCATAAATGTTTAGAAAGCGTGTTATGCAAAGTATTGGGAAGCAAAAAATATTTATAATTGCTTTGCGACTAGCTTATGGAAAGGTATATAAATGACTTGAGAAATGGATGAAAAATAGTGGATGGTTATGTTGGAAAAAAGTTATGCTTGGTTGATGAGATTGATTTCTAGATTGGATTTTTGGAATTGGAGGATGGTTGTTCATGCTCATTATCATTATAAGCACATTAAGAGGCACGTGGGTATGCACAACTAATTCAAGATATCCTTTTGGACCAAGGCACTAGCATTTTAGATGAAGACCAAGGGAGCAATCATAATCATCTTATCATAAGGCATTGTGTCGTGACCGTAGTATGATATTGAGCAATAGATTAGTCAATGAATGGACCGTTGATATGTGATTTTCATTGAGATTATCCAATAGACTTGACCATTGATATTTGAATTGTTATAGAGGTTTAAATGAGTTTTTTGTATTAGTATAAAGCTTCGATGATAAGGAGTAACACCTATATGATTCAATATATATTTTATATATTGAGTTTGAGTTATAAAGTTTGATATTGCTTTGTATTTATGCACAGTACTTGTTTGATCTGCTTAGAAGATATGTACTACTCACTGAGCCGTGATTGCTTATTCCACTTGTCTTTTATATTTTCAGTTTTCTCAGTTAGGGGCAAGTAGAACAAGAGCGTTGTTAGTGAGAAACTTTTGGTTTCTTTTTTGGTATGGTTCAAGGAAATGGTGTATATAGTGATTGTTATTTGTTGGGTTAGCTAAGTTCTAGTTGTATATGTTCTTTTGGAGAATTATAATAACTCTGATGTGTGACCAACCTATTAGTTTTTTTGATGTGTATATATGGCTTGAGATATATATGTTGTTATCAAGATGTTTATTATATTTGAGGCTGCATCTTTCGTGTGAAAAAGCAGCCGTGTCATCCCCTTTTCTTATAGTTTTGGGATATGACAGTATTTGTGGAGGAGTTCACGCATGGCACGGACACCTACCTCCTCATGGTCCTAAAGGAGGAGAGTTTTCTTCTTATATCTTGGATGTTCTTATTAAGTCCTTAACTTTATCAATTCTTAAACGAATTAAAAAGTTTTATTTGTGTTTTATCAATCTGATTCATCACTCCAATTATAATGGGCACCTTGTAAAAAGTCTTAGTAAATTTAAGACGTTGATAATCAAGGCAAAAAATAAAGTGTAGTGCTAACACAATTAAAAGTTTTGGTAAATTAAAAGATAGTTAAAGAATTAATGTACCAAAAAACTTAAAATTTGTCATGAAAATACAAAAAATCCCAAAACTTTTAAATAGTAGAGTCAAGTGCTAAAACTTCACGAAATTGTACTGTCACTAACTTCCTTTAATTTGAGTTATGGAAAATGTTTAATGATGGCATCTGTCTTAATAAGACTTTCACTCAAATTGGGCAAACTTGTATATGTAGCAATTTTTAATTGATACTTGTTTTTGATTTGGCATTCCCATAAGATTTTGGATCAAAATATGATAAAAGAAATTAATTTTTTGTTGAATAATAATATGGGGACTAGTTTTGGTAACACAAAATGAAGTACAAGGACTAATATTGAACGATTCTAATAGCACGTGGTTCAAAAGAGTAATTTTTATAGAATCTTATATACGTGGGCACCACATGTCGATTTTTTAGTGCTGACTTAGCAAATTTCATCCACATTTTAATGGGAAATTAAATTCAATCCTGAAATTGTTGAGGAGATAAGTTGGGAGACTTAATCATAACAAAATACGGTATAGGTATCAAAATTAAATTTGGTTGATAGCACAGGGACAATTTTTGCAATCTCGTCTCAAGTTTATTAGGTTTACAAACAATACTGTACGAGTATGGACACACATGAATAATTAAACTCTGAGGACTTAGGACTAACTAGTAGCAATGTATTGACCACATTCTTGATTAAGAAACTGAAATATATGTCGAAATAATGTAATTCTTTGGTGGTAGAGTCTGTCGTGATTCTTTGATTCGGGGGAATGAACAAAATGCCAACCTTTTTTTACCACCGACAACCTGCCTTTCAATTAAATAAAGGATAATACATAGAATATAATAGGAAAAAATTATTATATATAGGCTAGAGTTATCAGCTTGTGCAAATCCCGGAGGATTGTCCAAAAAGTCCTAAACTTACTTTAGGGTAGCCAATTTATTTTTTGGTCGGTTTCATAAACCTTTTAGTCATGCCAATTTAATCATAAGTCTTTTGATTATTTGTCAATTTAGGTTTAAACATTTTGATAATTTGTCAATTTAGTCATTTTAGCTAATTGTCGATATAATAGGTTTGGGACTGAATTAGGGAAATTTCAAATCGTTTCAAACTAAATTAACATGATTGAAATATTTAGAACTAAATTGGTAAATCATCAAAAGATTTAGGATTAAATTGGCACAATTGAATGATTTATAACTAATCAGGCTACCTTATAATAAGTAAAAGACTTTTCGGATAATTACCAACGCCAAGGCCTCCTTCACTCATGACTATTCTGATCACAATGAAATTTTGACGATACATTAATATGTGACAAAATTAGAATTAAAAGGACAATTACCATGTCACTAATGACGTGTCCAACATCACAGATCACATGTCACTGCAACGGGAGAAGTAAGATCTCTCAATAGATATAAGAATGTCTCCTTTCAAATGTTCTTTTTTCTAGGACCATTATCATATGTTATAAAACGGATAAAACTTTGAAGCATGGAAAATTGTAAATGAAATCGATATTTATGCTTAAAAAAAATACAGATATGGAGCTAGGAGATCTAGTCAGAAGGGGAAATTATATAGAAGCGTTATGTGTTCTCAATCCAGCACAAAGCACTTATGCTGCCATTTTAAGCTCCACTTCATGACTCCAAAATCGGAAGTTCAATGCTTATTTCAGACATTGAGCTTAATTTTTGGCCGATTTTAGTTCAGTGAAAGGTCCATGAAGTACTCAAACTACTTATACCATCAATTAGAGGAAAATCATACAATCATATATATATATATGTATGTATAAATCCTGTAAATAAATTATGTGAGATACCATCGATTAGAGGAAAATCATATATATAGTGTATAAATCCTGTAAATAAATTATGTGAGATACTTTAACACATTGTCTTACGTACATGGCAGATTAAGAATGAAATGTGAAATTTTTCTTTTAGAAAGTTAAAAAATTTCACTCACTAATTTGGTTACATGGCAGTATTCTCTCCACATGCTTCTACTTAGTCTTCTTCGTTTAGTTATAAAAAAAATAATGTTGAGTGGCTGGTTAATTAATACTTACATATACTTAGTGCGGCTTCTTTTTACCTTCATCAAGTGATTAGATTTACTAAATGAATAGTTTTCGTCGGACAAAACAAAGGTTAGGGTTTACGAACGATATAAAGGGAGGAGACGGCCCCAACTTAAAGTAAAGTTATGGGATCAGATCGTTGCTGTGGAAGATTTGTCAAATTGGCAGGACATCGCAGGAGAGAGGAGCTAGAGCTATAAGCAAGGTAAACTCCCACGTTGTTTAAGCCAGTTTACTTTTCGTTTTATAATCTGAAAGAGCGGGGAAAGACAACGAGTAATACAACCACTTTAAGTGTAGTCATAAGGGTTTGATATTATAAAGAAAAATTCAATTTGAATCATGGCAACTCTACACAACATGATCCAAAAATGCATGTTAACAGTTCAGAAATCTCTCTACACAAGATATGTCGTAATTAGATAATGCAATTAAGCTATTGAGAAGTTCGCTCACAACGTGAATCAAACTCATGACCTCATAGAAATATGTCTATTTTACCACTAGGGCCATCCATTTCTGTGGTAAATTGCTGGTTGGTTGCTGCACACTTTGTACCTACATGCCATTTAATGGAGTATAAGATAAGTGACTGGACAATCCTATAGGGTTATGGTGCAAGCTCGAACCCCATGAGATAATGCTTCCATCTCACTTGGGTGGTGGCCATAGGGTGACCTTACGCTCCTGTGATGAGTTTACTCGTCAGAGAATCCCTTCACCGTTATTGAAAATATGAATATAAGTGAGCGAACAAGTAGCAAAACAAAACGATAAGAATGGGAGATCTAAGGAAAAAGAAAAAAGGAAAAGAGAGGGATTCAAATTAAGATAACGAACATGAATCACGTGAACGAGGTTAGTCAATGAAATTCGAAAAGGAGTTTTCTATAGGCTGCAACTAGTAAAGGTTCAGCCACATTTTCTGCAGTGGTCAACTCTTTTTTTATTGATAAACGATGTAAAGTGCTGCAATTAAAATAAGTGATGCAACTTGATATTTATTATGTCACTGCAGATGACGGCTTTGACAGACTATGGGTAGTTCCACGCCCAAGGAATAGCGTTTCCTATTAATGTGGACGAAATATGCTTAATCAGCACCGGCAAATTGACATGTGGTGCCAAAATGTACAAGTTTCTAAAAACATTTTATTTTTGGTCCTTGCACTTTTGAGAATATTCCATTTTAGTCCTTGTACTTTGTTTTAATTATAGAACTAGTCCTTAAGTTACTTTTAATTTCTTTCATCGCATTTTCATCATAAATCTTATGAAAATGTCAATCCAATGTTTACAAATGTCCACAGTCTGATGTTTACAAATGTCCACAGTCTGATTGATAGCCCTGACTAAGATTAATTCCATCATCTGCAATAATTTAACGTCTATATTTTCGGTATAGATCCATATCAAAGTGTTTAGGGCTACTTTTAGGGAAAATAAATAATTTAACCACAATTGAATCTGCTATTTTTAGCTAAATATTTTCTGTAAAGTTTACATTAAACCATCAAACTACATTATCATAAGCAATTCCATATCACATTGAATTAAACGACTTGAATACGATGATATTGATCTTAATAAGACTGTCAATCAGATTGGAAAACTTGTAAATGCAAAAATTACCAATTAATGCTTGGTCTAAACTTGACACTCCCCTAAGGTTTTAATTTCAGTTGTGAGAAAGAAATTAAGTGTCTTGTAGAAAAATAATATGAGGACCAGTTTTGTAACTGAAAGAAAGCACAAAAATTAGTACTAAAATTATGAAAAGCATGTGGATCAGTGTAATTTTTGTAGAAACTTGTACATTTATATTCCACATGTAGATTTGCCAATGTTGACTCAAAATATTGTATCAAAATCTTGACAGAAATTTAATTTTGTCACGAAATTATTGTTGGAGATAAGATGGGAGACCAATAAATAATGAATATATAGGGACTAAAACTGAATTCGGATAATATTACAGGGACAATTTTAGTTATTTCCCCTGAAGTTTACTAGTCTTTTCTTTTTCCCTTAGGTTACAAACATTACTTTACTAGTGTTGCCACACCAGAATAGTAACACTTTGAAGACTTAGGACTAGCTAGTAATAATGTATTTGACCACATTCTTAGTCAAGAAACTGTATTTCATAAGGAAGAATCAAATTCTTCAGTGGTAAGATCTGTCACGATCTTTGATTCGTAGGAATGAAGAAAAGACCAACCTTTTCATCATCGTCCTTTGAAACATTCCTTCCTTTCAACTTATAAGAAAAAGATAATATAATCAAAAAAATTATTACGTATTATCTACAATGATCAGCTCATGCAAATTCTGGGATCTTCTTTGGCTCATTTACCAGGATAGAGTTTGTGGATATACTTCATAAGTTTGAAATAAAGTAAATCCGAAAAGTTTGAGGGGGAATATGGGAATATAGGACCCAATTACTTGGTAAAAACTTTCTTCTTTGGGCTTTCACAACCCAATCAGCCACTCTATTAGCCCCTCTACTTATATGGGCCACTTTCAGCTTCAAGAAAGGCTTCAATAGACTATGGGCCTCACTGGTAAGTACATCCAACTCTCAAGTGATCTGTTCTTAGTTTGAAAGATAGCTTATGAGAGTGATTTCTTTCTACTTCTATCTCCTCTACAGATCGGGACCTGAGGAACTTCGGAGTTTCAACTAGGGCTCATGCCTCCGCCTATGCAGCCGATGCTGCCTTAATAGAATGAGCAAAACTGATGCTCCTTTGACTCATGGTTATACCAATGTGAGGAAATAAATTGTGTAGGGTCGATTCCCATAAGATAATGTAATTCATCGATTTATTATCACATGTGCCAAGTCTAGAATGGAAAGAACAATTAGCATTTTATTTATGACTTGGAGAACATCACACATCACACATCACACATTACAACAGGAGAAAAAAGATTTTTCAATAGCTATAAGAGTGTTTCATGTTGCTGGCTTTGAGATCACAATGGATTATTTGAATTTGAGAATCTTCATGAAGGTATAGCATTCCACGCGCCACCCCTACCATGACCTTGTAACATGCTGACCAATCCAGTTGTCCGCTGAGCTCAGGACCTATGCATCAGTCAAAAAGTTAATTTGTAAGTTGCATCAACTCATACTGGCATAATGCTCATGCCCAGATCATCACGTATAGTTGCTTTCATCAACTTTGGATCCGTGTACTCGTCATCATGTAATTCGTCTTCCCGATCTCCTTCTTCAATAATGTTCTATCTTTAAAGTTCCTTTCGTGAATGTGGAAACGAAGTGATGGAGAACACTTAGCAGAATAATAGTAGGATGTTTGTTTGTATTGCATCGTCCTGCCATTTTATGTTTCTGGTTTGTCTTCATTTTGCCAGAATAATATTTACTTTTCATTTTCTTTGAGTGAAATGTATCATTTAGACTGAATTGCTGGTGAAAAAGGAGATAAATGAGAGGCAAACCAAATAACAAGCGATCGAGGCTCCCATTGGGCACATATTCATAGACCAGTATTGTTTCGTCCCTTTCCATGGAGAATCCCAGAAGCCTCACGAGGTTTCTGTGTTGAGTTTGGCTACTATTTCAACCTCGGTCTTGAATTCCTCGACTCCTTCTCCAGAGCTCCTAGATAGCCTCTTTGCTGCAATTTCTTGACCACCAGGTAGAGCACCCTGATAACAGAGTAGACATAAAACAAATTTACCCAAAACAGACACATCTTATTGTTCTTTTCGTTGTGTTATACTTCTGGTTATTACTTATATGCAATTGGGCATAGAAATAGGAGAACCAGATGCATAATCTTGAAGTTTTTCCCATCTAACTAATGTAAATTAGATAAATGGTCTGATGCTTCGAGAGGCTTCATTGTAAACCCCGACATTATATTAGCAAGTATCAGCTTCTTGATAAGTCAAAAGTTGAATGATATGAAGGTATTAATTACCTTGTGAACTGGACCAAATCCACCTTCCCCTAACTCGCTGTTGTTCGAGAACTTCTTTGTGGCGGCTTCTATTGTTTGCAGATCAAATTGCAGGGAGTGGAGTTAAGAAATTTGCCTCCGCGCTGGCAGTTAAATAGTTTAGATATCTTTAATCAATAAATGGTATGCATGCCATAGCATTGTTTCGTCAAGTTACCAATCGGATATTCTTCTATGGAGCTTTCGCTGTCCCTTCTTAGAACTCTTCTATTCTTCCTCTTAGTAAATGCCAAGCTATCATGTAAACTGGTAGAGTCGATCCTACAGATGCGGAGAGGATTGCAGCTGATATTTTCAACAGAAGGAGCACTTTTCCTGCATTTGTAGGCGGAGTTATTAGTATCACTGATATAGATGAAAGTATGACTTCTTCTAGTCATAAAATATCATTCTTCCAGCACATACATAAGAACAAGATATTCCCCAACTCCATTCGAAAGCTGTTTCAGATGGTTAAATTGACTGTACTTAACCGAAACGAGCTGTGAGTGATATAACTGTAAAGCTTTTAATTGTAGCTGAATTGATAGGAAAAGAATTCCTTCGCTGGCAGAAAAACTCTAACAACATCTTAAAGGGCAAAAACACACTTAAGCCGACAACGTGAATTCCATTGTGATCTTAGAAAAAGAACAAGCATGATGATGGACTTTTGCAAAACAAAGTATGAGGGTCTACCCGACCTTTTGAGCTGCTCCTGTAAAATGAGTAGATCTCGAACTGGACAAAGCAACTCGGAAGCAACACTCTGCCCCCGATTTTCCCCTTCTGGATGCTTAAGAGGCTCGTTGTGGCATTACGGAGGCACTCCGAACAATTCTTTGGGGAGATATCAGGCACACACTGTGCGAACGTGCACAACTTTCTATCTCCAGCGAATTTGATGTCTCGATGGCATACCTCATACTACGATGAGCAGCCTTCGTTGCTGCATGAGCCATTGTCTTGTTCAGTTGCTTCATGAATTCATCTCTGTTTTCTATGTTCTCTTCATTGTATTCGTCCAACCGAGGTTCCATCTCCACAGTTGAGGAGAAATTCGCATCGGAGTAGCGCAACATGCATTGATTGTACCACAGAACGGAGACTTTGGTCATGTGGCACACACGGTTTATCTTGAGGCTTGTGCTCTTGACGCATTTCACACACTCTTTCTTTGAGACATTGCCTTTGCACATCAAGCTGCCATAGAAGCCCTCGCTCGAGTTTGCTTCCACGGAAGTGAATAAGAACCCTTTATTGGCATACGCATGACAGACGAGATTATCGAGAACACACTTGAGATTGGCGTGGTAGGCGCTATTGGGAGTGAAGGTGCTTGAATTTGAGCAGTAATATCTGCTCATGGTAAGGGTGGATTCAGCAGCATTGATGGTGAAAAAGCTGAGAGTGCAAAGAAGTAGACGTGTAATTGGCGTCTTCTCTATCTTTCGCTAGGCGTGCTCGTTTGGTTATTATGATGAATGAGTGCGATTTGTTCTTTGTATTCAGGGTGAGGCCTTAACGTGGGTATTTATATATGGAGGACTAGGAGTGTGACCACTTTACATCGGCCTCCCTCTACCGCAACTTCTCAAAAGACAAAAGGTTGTCCCGGGTGAGCTGTCGCTAATTGTATTTGTGGAGGAATATAAAACAAGGAAATTTCTAATTAGAATACTATGGGTCAAACTTGTGAAGATTGGAACGTAAATCCTTTGAATAAGATCCAAGTGTGAGATTTAGGAGATCACTACTGTTAACTGATCTAAAAAGTTTAAGCGATTTGACAAAAGCGTGTTTTAATATATAACTATTCTAACACCAAACACTTGTAAATAAATGACCGGCAATAAACTTTTGTTACATGATGAATATGCCAATTGAGGTGAGTGCTTGAATACATGATTTACTAATAATAAAAACCTCTCCATGGTCCGATGCAGTATTGTTCTTAAATAGGACAAGTTTTGTTCTTACGTTTCATATAGTTTAGATGGGTGTTTGGATATTCTCATGTTGAGCCTCAAATTTATAAACTTTGATATTAAATTACCATGTCTTTTATGTCCTCACATATCAACTTTTCTTCCATAAGATTACCAACTAGTTTTGATGTACGAAACTTAATGTTAACATCACGATAAATTTGAAAAGAGAACATGATGTACGGCTTATCTATTTATTTATTGAAAAGAAGCTTCTTCGATGGATATCGAATCAATAGAAAGTATTAGTAATCTACGTGTATAACAATCACGTTGTTGTCTCCTTAATTGGGCATAACTTCGACCAAACAAAAAGGAGTGGGCATAACGAGTAAAGAATGGAAAATCACTGAAACTGTGGTTTTGTTTTAAAGTATCTAATTTCAAAAAAAAAAAGTTACTGTAAAGCTTGTGGATTTATGGCGAAGTTTCGATATTTGCAACAATTGTTGGAATTGGGCAGTAAATCAGATAAATGTGGCTAAGCTAAGGGGAGAGTTACTAGAAAAATCTTAAATTTATTGTAATTGTGCCAATTCAATATTAAATGCTTTTGCAATTACATCAATTCAGTCAATTTAATCAATTTTGATAGGCCAACATTGACATGAACAATTTTTAATACTATTTTATTTTTTTGAATTTTTAAATAATTTTTTCTTTTTATTTATTTCCCTCTTCTTCCTTCTTTTCCAACAATGGCTGGTGAGGCTCCAGCAAGGGTTGCCTACCTCGGCCATTGGTCAAGGGCCTGACCCTCACCAACAGCCCATGAGGGTTGTAACCCTCACTGTGGCCTTACCCATGGCTAGTGGTGAGGCTAGTCTCGCCTAGATTTGGGCAAAGTCGCCTCACCTGAGGCCTACAGTTTGCCCAAATGTGGGCAACATTGGCAACCCTTGCTAATAGCCCTCGCCAGCCACTATTGGAAAAGAAGCAAAAGAAGATATTATTAAAATTTGTTCACATTAGTGCTTGCCAAGCGATCAGCGCTAGCCATCCAAAATTGGCAACCCTTGCTAATAGCCCTCGCCAGCCACTATTGGAAAAGAAGCAAAAGAAGATATTATTAAAATTTGTTCACATTAGTGCTTGTCAAGCGATCAACGCTGGCCAGCCAAAATTGGTCGGACAATCAAAATTCATACAATTGCAAAAGATTTAGGACTAAAATGGCACAATTACAATATATTTAAGATTTTTTTGTAATTTTCCCGTAACCTAAAACTAGCTGAACAAGAGAAATTGTTAATAAAGATGGATAAACCTTAAGTTTACATCAATTATATAACTTATCATTAAAAAAAGGTTACATCAATTTTCTTGTAACCTAAAACTAGTTGACTAGGACATGTATGAAGAGATTTCTCGATATTAAGGACGTGAATGATAAAATTTCTTGCCAGGAATTGATTGTTAGAATAGAAATAGAATTTTCTATTTTTGAATGAGTTTTTGAGAAATATACATTTGATAATAATACAAAATTTCTATTTTCAAAATAGAAATTTGTTTGATAATGACACAAAATTTCTCCATCCCGAGTGGTAGCGGCAACCAATGGCCAACGACCAACGACTAGCGAGCAGCCAACGATTGGCAAGCAACCAATGGCTAACAGCGACTGGAGGGCGGGCGAACAGCTAGGGATTAAGGAGAGACTCTTCTGGGTGAGAAGTCAAAAAGAGAGAAACAATTTATAATTCTATTCCATAAATAGAAAAGTAAAATGAAATTGTTTTATTAAATGGATTGTTGTTCCAAAAGCAAGTTTAGAGTAGAAAATTAGTTCTAGAACATAAATAAATTGATTATCATGCATGCCCTAAACTGTCAAGACTCGTTAAAAAAAGAGATGTTATATCTTTTATGAATGTTGAATAAATTCGATGTTCATATTCGTCAGCTTAAATTAAATTCTAAATACCTTAAAAAGATTTCCAGACTTAGATTACTATATAATATGGTAAAGTATATATTCAGAGATTACTCTGACAGGTTGTCGGGGCTTCACTAATAAAATATGTTAGTTTAGGTTTGTCTTCCAGCCTTTATCGATGTAATTGGATGACGCAAGAATTTGACATTGGAAACTTTAAGCCAAAGGAAATTACGCTTAAAGAACACAGTGGATCATGAGATCATTTTATATATTTTCCTATAGTCATAACTTCAGCTCTACTTATCTACATTTATAGCTTTAGGAAGTTCGAAAGAAATCATGTCTTGGTTGGCAAAGAGTTGTGGCTCACTCGAATCTGAAGACATGGAAATTGGATATAGAAAAAGAGGAGGTATCTGTATATAATGCAACAGAATATTCGTTATCGTTGTCTAGCTATGGCCATGGAGTCGACTCACTTCAACTTTGATGAAAAATAAAAAAAAGGGAGGCCACGGGGACTTTCTTGAGTGGTGGGGAGGAGATCTTATGCTCATTGAGAGGTTTACCGGTCACGATCCCCATTTAAAAAGAAAATGATTAATACCACGAAAGATTTATAATCACCAAAAATCTCTAAATCAATATATCTGTGATAAAATTTTCTTCAATTAATTTCTATTAAAATTTGCTATTTAATTGAATAATATGTGGCAATTGACGACTATATCAATTTAAGATTTTATTCTTCATTTATTACAGCTATATCAATTTTGTGGTTTTATTGTATAAATTTAATTTAACGAAAATTAACAAATGATATAATTGTCACAAATGAAAGGAAAGAAAGGGCTCCAAATGCAGACGAGGAAAGGAAAGGCCATGGAGGAGCGAAGTCAAGGCCATAACTTAATGAATGTTCCCAAGTGGGTCAACTCCCTCGACGAGTGATAAATGTATTTCGCTAATTAATAAATGGAGGTGAAGTGTCGCAATTGAAATGATTGACGACCCTTCATGTCAAATTTGTCAATTCAGATGCCATTTCTTGCAAGTTTGGCCTGAACAAGCCAAGAAAGGACGTACATAAAAAGCTTAGCAAAAATTATAAAGCTAATGACTCGTGCTATTAGACGAATTCAATTTTGATCTCACTTCAATGTTTTTAACATGCGTCGTCTCCCAAAGCTTACTAGGTTTACATGTGTTGCCTTACGAGTGGGCACACCGGAATAATTAAACTTTTGAGGACTTAGGACTGACTAGTGACAATGTATTTGACCACATTTTTTACTAAGGAACTCTACCACATATGGGAAAGTGCTTCTCTTTGGTGGTAGGGCCTGTCACGATTCTTTGATTTGGTGGGAACGAAGAAAAGACTGATCTGTTCAGCACCGACAATGGAGAATAATTCTACCTTTAATTAAGAAAGTATAATATAATATAATAGAAAAAAAATATTACATATAAGCGACAGTAATATGCTCGAGATCTCCATTGACTCTAACTATTCCAATGTCATGAAATAGCCAAATAGTTCTCAACTTATCTTATAGCGGCCAAAACATTTCTAAAATTTTCAGTTTGACCAATTTATTCTTAAATATTTAATGATTTGTCGATATAGTCATTCCTCAATAGCACCTTGAACAAGATAGTTTATAAAGTGACAATAATTTTCAATGTGTTTGTCCACTCATGAAATACATGTTTGATCAATTAAGAGTTATGGGACCTTGCCACCCATCAATGCATAGTGTTGTTCTACTCATCTTTACTTTAGATGGTGAAGATATTATTGATTATGAACCAATATTGGGTTATTCACACAGAGAAAAGGAAAAAATTACAGAAAATTGAACAATTATGCAATATTTACTTTATATAACACATTGGGATTATTAGTTACATGTTCACAGAAACAATAATCCTCGAGGCAAATATTTTTATGCATACCTTTGCTGATTGATCTATACCATACTTTCTATTCATAAGATGATATGCACTAGCTAACAATCTACCGGGTGCTACATCATAAATACATTGGGGACGTAGATAATTGTAACCATATATATTAACCGACAACAATGGAATGCCAATCCTCAAGCTTTATTTGTAAAGTCTCTATTCTTTATTACTCAAACAGCCGTCATGAGAAGCAAATACAAGGGGAACACTAATCAGTAAGATTAATGAATGAGCAATTAATGCAATAACAGCCAATTGAAAGCAATAGTCACGTTTCTAATCCTCCAATCTACCAATAAAACAAAATAATTATACCATTTGCTCCCTACTTGGAGAGCACAGTACAATGGAGAGTTGTATGCTGTGTTTGAGAAAGATAAATCGCTCTCAAAAAAAATTATAATTGTGATGAAGATTAACCTGTTATCTCTAAAGTAACTTTTTCCACTGAGCAACACCTCTTCCACTTAGCATTGTCAGATCAGTAAGGCTGACTATTGTCCCTACTCAATTGGTGGGTCTTGCAATCAAGCTCCCAGTTGACTAATCTAGCTAACATTGAACTTAGTAAAATGAAATGGTTAAATAATTTAAAAATAAGATTTTTCAGAAATACACATTGAATGCTAAGATTGTGCATTGAATTTCTGGACATAAGGGTTCAATGTCCAATCATGAAAACCTTGAAAAAAAATGATGAAGCGAAATATAGCTACTACACCAAAACTAGGCACAAAGAACCAATTACACTGACCTAGTAGATAAATCAAGAATACAAAAAAACAGCAATTAGACCAGAGAATCGGATTGCATTAAGCCAGCAACATTCTGCTAGATACATCAATTCAGTCTATCTAATCAATTACTTTGTTTTGCTCTATAAAACCTTTCACGGGCTACCATCATTAACGGGATTTGCAGAAGTGATATCCACTTTTCATCAGAGGTACCCACTATTGCAATCCTCTATGAAGTTTACACATGCGATTTATCTGAAATTCTATACAATGAAACGATCTAAATGATAGCCTCAAAATCTCGGTTAACATGGACCTGCATCAGCATGATCACTGTCACTCTGAGACCACGGTGACGTTATCTTGCTAATAGATTGGTCCACTTTGCTGTTTGATTGATCTGAGTTCAGAACACAAGGTGCCTGTTTGTACTTTTTACCAGGAAAGAAGAACGAAGGTCTTTGAGGCACTGGGATGCTAATAGAATCACTGTTTAACATCAGAATTACCGAATCCATGGTAGGTCGGTCTTCCATGTCGTCTTGCACACAGAGCAAGCCAATGTTCATGCATCTGATCACTTCGTTCATGGAATAAGCACTACTTAAAGCCGGGTCCACTACTTCCGATGGCGTTCTGTTGCTCCAGTTCTTCCAAACCTATAAAAGAATAGTTATATTAGTGATTTTTGTTCGAAATACTGTTGTAATTCTATTAAAAGTGATTTTAGCCAAAAAGAAATGGCTTTATTAAGGTACTCACATAGCCTAGCAGGTCCTCATCGCAGTCCAATGCAAAGAATTGGCTATTCTTTTTGCCAGTTATGGTCTCCAGCATTAACACGCCATAGCTGAAGACGTCAGATTTTATGGAGAAGTGTCCAAACATCAGATACTCTGGAGACATGTAGCCACTACATTGAGCAAAATATGTTAGCACAGTTGAGAGAATGTTTAATTATTGACATATATTGCCTGAAACAAATTAGGACGACTCTGCTTTTTTGCTTGTCAAGAAAATGCCCCAAGTTCAATGCTAATGCCACTCTGTTCATCGCCAATAACAAGTCAGATTAGCCAATGTTGAACTTACTATGTTCCGACAATTCTGGTAGTGCTTGCTTGAGTCTGATCAGAACTGAAGATCCGGGCAGCACCAAAATCTGAGATTTTTGGGTTCATGTCGGCATCTAGCAGAATGTTGCTGGCTTTGAGATCACGATGAATAATTCGAAGTCGAGAATCTTCATGAAGGTATAGCAGTCCACGCGCCACCCCTACCATGACCTTGTAACGTGCTGACCAACCCAGTTGTCTGCTGGGCTCAGGATCTATAATCAGTCAAAAAATTAATTTGTAAGTTGCATCAACTCATACTGGCATAATGCTCATGCCCAAATCATCACATATAGTTGCTTTCATCAACTTTGGATCGAGTTCTCATTATCATGTAATTTGTCTTCCTGATCTGCTTCTTCACTAGTGTTCTATCTTTAAAGTTCCTTTCGTGAATGTGGAAATGAAGTGGTGGAGAAAATTAAGGGGAATAATAGTAGGATGTTTGTTTGTATTGCATTGTCCTGCTATCTATTTCCGGTTTGTCTTCATTTAGCCAGAATAATATTTGCTTCTCATTTTCTCTGAGTGAAATGTATTATTTAGACTGAAATGCTGGTGCGTTAACTTGGAAAAAAGGAGATAAAAGAGGCAAACCAAACAACAAGCGATCGAGGCTCCCGTTGGGCACATATTCATAGACCAGTATTGTTTCATCTCTTTCCATGGAGAATCCCAGAAGCCTCACCAGGTTTCTGTGTTGAAGTTTGGCTACTAGTTCAACCTCAGTCTTGAATTCCTCGACCCCTTGTCCAGAGCTCCTAGATAGCCTCTTTGCTGCAATTTCTTCACCACCAGGTAGTGTACCCTGATGACAGAATAGACATAAAACAAATTTTCCCGAAACAGACATATTATCGTTTCTTCATTTTGTTATACTTCTGGTTATTACTTTAATGCAATTGGGCATTGAAATAGGAGAACCAGATGCTTAATATCGAAGTTTTTCCTACCTAACTAATGTAAATGAGAAAAATGCTCTGGTGCTTCGAGTCTTCTCTGTAAACCAAAATATTATATTAGCGAGTATCAGCTTCTTGATAAGTCAAGCTGAATGATATAATTAAACATCTTAATTACCTTGTAAACTGGACCAAATCCACCTTCTCCTAACTTGTTGTCGTTCGAGAACTTCTTTGTGGCAGCTTCTATCGTTGGCAGATCAAATTGCAGGGAATGGAGCTCAGAAATTTGCCTGCTAACTGGCAGTAAAATGGTTCACATATCTTTAGACTCTAGTGAAATGAAATCAATAAATCATATGTCTGCAATAGCATTGTCTTGTCGAGTTACCCATTGGATATTCTTCTACGCAACTTTCACTGTCCCTTAGAACTCTTCTTCTTCTTTTATCTCTCAGTAAATGCCGAGCTATCAGGCAGATAGGTAGCATCAATCCTACAGTAGCGGCGAAAATTGCAGCGGATATTTTCAACAGAAAGTGGACTATCCCTGCATTTGTAGTCACAGCTAATTGCATCATTGACATACATGGAAGTGTGGCTCCTTCTAGTCATAAAATTTCATCTTCCAGAAAAAACATAACAACAAGATATTCACCAACTCCATCCGGAAGCTGTTTCAGACAATTAAATGGGCTGAACTTAAGTAAAACGAGCTGCGAGTGATATTGCTATGCAGATTTTAGTGTAGCCGAATTGAAAGGAACAAATTTCTTTTGCTGGTTGAAAACTCTAATAACATCTGGAAGAGCAAAGACACAGATTAAGCGGACAACATGAATTCCATTGTAATCTTAGAAGAAGTAACAAGCATGATGATGAACTTTTGAAAATAAAATATGAGGGTCTACCGCACCTTTTGAGCTGCTCTTATAAAACGGGTAAATCTCGGACCGGACAAAGCAACTCGGAAGCAACACTCTGCCTCCAATTTTCCCCTTTCGGAGGCTTAAGAGGCTCGATGTTGCACTGCGAAGGCACTTCTGACAATTGTTCCTGGAAAGATAAGGTACACACTGTGCGAAAGTGTACAGAGTTTTTTCCCGAGTGAACTTTGTTTCGCTATGGCCATACATTCTAGGAGAATGCAGAGCAGCCTCTCTCGCTGCATAATTCATCTTCTTGTTCAGTAGCTTCGCAAGTTCATCTGGCTTTTCTGTGTTCTCTCCATTGTAATCGTCCAACAGAGGTTCCATCTCCACGGTTGAGGAGAAATTCACATCAGCGTAGCGCAACATGCACTGATCGTACCACAGGATAGAGACTTTGGTCAACTGGCACAGGCGGGTTATCTCAAGGCTCGCGTTCTTGACGCATTCCTCGCACTCTCCCTTCGAGACATCGCCTTTGCACATAAAGCTGCCATAGACGGCCTCACTTGATGTGAAGAATCCTGTATCATGGCTGGAACTCGCATTGGAGACGAGATCATGGAGAACACGATCAAGGTTGGCGCGGTAGGTGCTATTGGGAGCGAAGGTGCTCGAGTTTGAGCAGTGATGTTTGCTTATGGTGAGGGTGAATTCAGCAGCATTGATGGTGGAAAAGCTGAGCGTGCAGAGAAGTAGGAAAAGTGTCATTGGCATCTTCTCTCTTGCTGAGCGTGCAAAGAAGTGGGATTCGTTCTTTGCATTCAATTGTGAGGCCACAACATGGACTTTTAAAAAGAGGAGAATTCTACTGTTCTGAATAGGACAAGTTTTGCTCTGATGATTCGTATAGAGTTGAGGGTGTCTGGAAATACTCACGAACACATTAAATATATCATTTCTTATACAAATTTACGACCTTCTATTTGTCTGAGTTAAATGTATACTTCCAATTATAATTGAAACTTTGTAAAAAATGTGAATAATTTAATACTCTATATTCAAGGGGAAAAAAGAAAAATAAATTGCTAACTCAATAGAGAAGTTTCTAAATTAATAGATAAATAAGGAATAAATGTATCAAGTGACTTAAAATTTGTCGTGTAATGAAGTTCTAAATTTTTAAATGGCAGAATCATTGTTAAAACTGGACCAATTAGTGCAATCGTTAGCTTCTTAATTTGAGTAATGGAAAATGCATGACAATGGCATTTAACTTAATAAGACTTTCAATCATATTGGGTAAACTTAAAAATATAGCAATTTTTTATTTAATACTTGTTTTTCAATTTGACGTTCCCATGAGATTTCCGATTAAGTTGTAATGAAAGAAATTAATTTTTTGTAGGGAAAACAATATGAGTACTAGTTTTGGTAACCAAAACAAAGTACAAGGACTCAAATTGAATATTCCTAATAGCACATGGATCAAAAGTGTAATTTTTATTGAAGTTTTACTCGTAGGCATACGTGTTGATTTGTCAATGCTGAATCAACATATTCCATCCACAATTGATCTTAAATTGAAGGGATAATTGTATTGAAAATATTAAAATTTATTATAAAACTGCAATTAAATCCTAAAATCTTTCAAAAAAATATAATCAAGTGTTAAAATTTAGCAAGTCGATGCATTGAGTCTTTCTATTAACTCCATCTAACTGGACAGAAGGAAAATACTAATAAGTTTTAGAATTTGATCGTACTTTTAAAAGTTTGATGATTCAATTGCATATTTGTGACAAGTTTTAAAATTTCCAGTTGTTTTTTATCGAATAGGACTTCCAATTCACTTACTCCTAAATTGAATTTTTATCCCGAAACCATTGCCAAAGAAAAGTTGAGGGACTAAACTGTAATGATGTATGGTACAGGGACTGAAACTGAATTTGGCTAATAGTACGGACAATTTTTGTGATGTCCCCTCAAGTATAGTAGACTTACGAACATTAATTAACGAGAGTGGACGCACCAGAATGATTAAAATGTGAGGACTTAAAGACTGACTAGTAACATTGTATCGGCCACGTGCTGGATAAAGAACTCTATTATATACATCCGGATGTGCGATTTTTTGGTGGTAGGGCATGTCACGGCTCTTCGATTCGTGGGAGTGAACGGAGCCAGCTTTTTGACCACCGACCTTGGAAACATGCCTGTTTTTCGATTTGAAGAGGACAATTTCATAGAATTAGAAAAGAAAATATTGTCGCATATAGTTACAAGGATCAACTCGAGCGAACGCCAGGGTCTCCTTTCCCTCATGGCCATTCCTATCGTAGTGTATTTTTTATGATATCTCAACATGCGTCTAGAATGAAGTAAATTATTAGCATTCCACTCGTGATGAGTGGAACATCGCAGATCACTTGTTACGATAATGGGAGAAGCAAGATTCTCAATTTATGTATGAGTATTTCTTGTTTCAAATGTCCCTTTTCTTAGAACCATTATCGTATGTCTACGTTACATAATGGATAAAAAAATTTAATATGGAAAATTATAAATGAAATTGAGCAAATTATTGCATGAACAAATACAGTGATGGTGCCAGTATATCGAGTAAGAAGGGTCAATCATGTAGAAGCATTGTGTTACGGAGTTTTCAATTCAGCTCAAAGCCCTTACACTGCCATTTTAAGCTCTTTATTTTAGACATTGAGCTTAATTTTTTGGTTGATTTTAGTTCAATGGAAAGGTCCATAAAGTACTCACACTACTTATAACATGCATTAAAACTCAAATTTACATTGTAGCTAAAACCAGTAGGATCATGTCCAGATGAATTTGTTAATCATCATGTGAGAATGTCCCCACGGACTACATTCGAATAATTAAGAACGAGAACAAACTTCCCACGATAGCTAGAGAAGGTTGTTTGCTTAATCATATGTTTGTTTTAAGGTATTTTGTTGAATATTAATAGCATTCAGTGATCTTTTCGTGTAATTTTCCTAATGAATTTTTTTTTATAGATTGGTAGTACCTGTGAATATTATTGAAAATGTTAAAATGTCTAATCTAAAAAATTTAATTCATAATTAAAGTTAAACCATATATATAAACTCCGTAAACAAGTGATGCGAGATACTTTAACACCCCATTATAAGTACAAAGTGAAATAATAATGATATATGAACTTTTCTTTTAGAAATTTAAGAAATTGCACGTATTGATTTGGTCACGCAACAGTATTCTCTCTACAAGCTTTTTA
This sequence comes from Corymbia citriodora subsp. variegata, assembly GCA_014858505.1. Classification (NCBI taxonomy): domain Eukaryota; kingdom Viridiplantae; phylum Streptophyta; class Magnoliopsida; order Myrtales; family Myrtaceae; genus Corymbia; species Corymbia citriodora. The sequence goes on from CM026414.1 coordinate 43,289,053, forward strand.
CTTAATTTTTTTGAACTTTTCATAAAAATAATAATAATAATTGTTGAGTGGCTGGCTAATTAATATGTATATACACTTAGTGCGTCTTCTTCTGATCTCCATCAAGTGATTAGATTTAACAAATCAAATTGTTATCTTCCGACAAAGAAAGGTTAGGGTCTAAGAACTACATAAAGGGAGGAGACAGCCCCTACTTAAAGTAAAGTCATGGGATAAGACCGTTGTTAATGTTGTGTAAGATTTGTCAAAGCACACTGCTCAATAAGTAAAGCACCTCCCTAATTATTAATTAATAAAAAAAATTTGATGGCCAGCCAGACTCCTCAAATTAATAAATCTCACAAGTCAAACGCCGTCCACTTGTCATTTCAGAAAGGGAATAAATTGAAAGTTTTATGCTCAAACTTTTCTCAACCTATAAATTCTTGCATAAGCTCCCACTTGCGGTTAGGGGTGTGCAAAAGAACTAGGAACCGCCCGGACCACCCGGAACCGGACCGGACCGGCTCGGAACCGGTGGTTCCTAAAGGGATCGGTCCGGTTCCCGGTTCCAATAAATTGGAACCGGTGAGTACCGGTCCAGTTCCCGGTTCCATGGGCGGATCCGCCCGCCCATCCATCCGGACCGGACCGATATTATAATAATAATATACATTAATTTTTATTGTAAAAAATCATTTTTTTTAGTTGAAAAAAAATTAAAATTTTGAAGCCTCATGTTTATAATTTTTATTGTTTTATTTGAGGCAACCTACCAAAAGAGGTAAAGAAAAAAGCGCGAGAACATTTGCGAAATCTCTAAATAGACCATCTTTTCGATACGTGTCCAATGGAGTTTATTTTCTTCGCCCGCTTGTGAGACCGGTTCCATAGATCCACCCGGGAACCGGACCGGACCGGCGGTCCGGTTCTCGGGTGGATCCATGGAACCAACGGGCGGTTCCCGGATCCAATTTTTTGGAACCAGTCCTTAGCGGGTGGTTCCCGGTTCTAGGGTGGGAACCGCCCACCCGGACCATGCACACCCCTACTTGCGGTTGCTTCCCAATTTATGACCAGAATATAATAAATTATTTAGAAGGAATAGCCTTTTTTAAACAAGTTTAAATAAACTCTTTGTTGCGATCAAGTGAGACTAAAAATGCTAGTAAGTCACTCCAATTAAAATTGGAACTTTGTTAATAAGCTCAAGGGACTGATAACCAAGGCAAAAAAACCCATAAAAAGCTGGTAATTTGAAAAAAATAAAAAAATAAATGTACCAGCAAATCTAAAACGGGTCGCAAAAATGTATGCATGCCTTGACCTTTTAAATAGTAAAAACAAGTCCTAAAACTTGGCCAATTAATATAGTCATGAACTTTCCATTAAAATACTTAATGTAATATATTTCAGTACTTTAAAAAAAATAGTTTTTTGTCACATTTCCGAGGAAAATGCCAACTTGACCGTGGCGCCAATAAAAAAAAACTTTTTCTAGTTGTGTCAATGTGTTAAATAATCAAATATTTTCTAAAAGCTTAAATTTCCAACGAAAAATATCGATGACTCAACTCTATAGTAATCATAATAGATGTATTATGCATGTGCTAGTTCGATCTTACATGGAACAAAACAAGTGAGTTGGGGACATTATACACAACTCAGCCATTTTCATAGCTATAGCAAGAATACGACAACCATGGCTATTTTATACCACCCGTGATCCAAAAGTCTAAGGCTGGCACCCCATCATTGCAATCTCATCAAAATGTATGCCAACAGCTCGAAAATCTCTCCGCATGAATTATGTTGTAACTAGACAACACAATCGAGACGCTTGAAGTTTGCTTATGACATGAATCAAACTCGTTACCTCGTCAAAACATGTCTCCTCTATCGTTAGAGCCAAACCTCATGGTGGTTAATTAATAAACACTGTGTACCTACGTGCAATTTCACATAGTATGTAATAAGTGAGTAGACAATCCCACATGGTGTTACTCCAGTAGTTGGATGTAGTTTCATGTGTACAATTGGTGCGAGTTAATGATCCAATCTCACTTGAGCGGAGGGGAGGAGGTGACCTTACGCTCACCCGAGAAGTCTACCCCTCCCAAATTTCTCTTTATGGTAATTAAAAAGGAAAAGATAAGCGAGTCGACAGAAGGTATAAGAATGGAAGATAAAGATAGTGAAGTAAAGAGAGGGATCCAATCGGAGAAGATGAACGAGAATCGCATGGAGGAGATAAGCCAATGAAATACAGAAAACGAGCTAACTAGTGAAGGTTCGACCACATTTTCTCGAGTGGTCAAGTCTCTCCACTAGCGATAAACAAATCTTTCTTTTTTTTAATCAATTAATCGATGGGAAGTGCCGCAAGAAGCTTCATACTTATTAGGCAAACACAAGCAACAATATTAGCACACTTTAGATGGGTCCACGATCAACGAATGGCTTTTCTTACATAATAATTCCACTTTCTTCTTAATGTGCACGGAAGTGCTCGGTCAGCACTGGTAAATTGACATGTGGTGGTTACACGTAGAAGTTTTTTAAAAAGCTCTACTTTTGGTCCTCATGCTTTTAAGAGTGTTCAATTTTAGTCCTATACTTTGTTTTAGTTATAGGACTAGTCCTTAACTTATTTTTCAATTAGAACTTAATTTCTTTTATCGCATATTTATTATAAATCTTATGAAGATGTCAATTCGAAACAACCTATTAAATGGTCGTTCCTATGTTTGCGATTGTCCACAATCTGATTGACTGCCCCAACTATGATTAATTTCATCACATGCAATACCTTACTATCCACATTTTTAGTATAGATTCATATAGAAGAATTTAGGGGGGACTTTTAGGGTAAAAAAAGAAAATTGTTGCTAAATAATTTAACGACAATTTAACTCTCTATTTTATAGCGTAATATTTTTTTTCATAGTTTGTATTAAACAATTAAACTATATTATCATAAGCAACACCATATCATATTGATTGTGAAAATTTACATACAATGGTATTTATCTCGATAAGACTTTCACTCAAATTGGGCAAACCTGTAAATGCAGAAATTACCAATTAATATTTGGTCTTAATTTGACACTCCCATAAGGTTTTGGATTAGGATGTGAGAAAGAAATTAAGTTATTTGTTGAGGACTAGTTTTATAACTTGAACAAATTACAAAGATTAAAATTGAAATCCCAAAAAGCATGTAGATCAAAAGTGTAATCTTTGTAGAAACCCGCACACGTATGCACCACAAATCAATTTTCCGTGCTGACTCAACATATTCCATTCACATTTTGACCGATAATTGAATAATTGTGGATGGAGATAAGTAGGGAGACAACTTATAAACGACATGCAGGGACCAAAACTGAATTTGACTCATAGTATCGGGACAAAATTCATAATTTCCCCTCAACTTTACTGGGTTAACAAACCTTACTTTATGAGCGTGGACATACTAATTACACTTTGAAGGCTGAGAGCTGACTAGGAACAATGTGTTTGACCACATTCTTAATTAAGAGACTCTGTTACACAAGGAAAAGTCCGATTCTTAGGTGGTAAGATCTGTCACGATTCTTTGATTCGTGGCACTAAAGAAACACTAACCTTTTCACAACCATCTTTGAACCATTCTTGCCTTTCGATTACAAAAAGATAGTATAATCGAACATGATCGAAAAAATTATTATTATTATTATCATCATCGTCATCTATCGTGCAAATTCCAAGATCTCTTTTGACTCATGACTATTTCTACGCAAGGAAATAAATTTTCTTGGATTGAATGTAATTTTTTTATTGATATATTACCAACATGTGCCAAAACTAGAATGATAAGAACAAGTGGCATTTCATTTATGACATATGGAACATCACACAGGACACATTATGGCAACTGGAGAAACTAGATTCTTCATTAGATAGATATAAGAGTGTTTCTCCTTCCAAGTGTTCCTTCTTCTCTCTTTTTTGGACCGTTGTCATCGGTCTAAGTTCCATAATAGATGAAACATTTTAGTATGAAAAGTTATAATGAGATTTTCCAAATATGTTGCAAAAAATAAGCAATCAAACACAATAACAAACGGATCGAGGGGTCCGATCGGTTGGACCAACTCAATAGGAAGAGTGGTACAAAATTTCAATATAAATAAGGTCAATACAAAGGATATTACAACCACAATCAAGTCACTCAAATACTCTCCATATTTTCCACCATCAGTTATACTCAATAACTCATTTAGGAGATGGCTCTTACACATTCTAAAGAAAAAATCTCTATTTGTAAATGAATTCACAAATTTTACCTCATGATTTATTGATTTCAAAATACGTGCAATTTCTTCAAGATGTAATTCATAAGTACGCCTCACAATTATATGTTATGGCAAAAAACTACTCCTCTCTAATGTGATAAAACCAACACTATTTCATTTATAAAATATAATATAAAATATTTGGATTCATAATAAGAAATCCCTCTTAAGAATTTGCTCAAATTAGAAAATCTATTTGAATAATTTTCCTTTTCTGGCTTAAACTCTAAAAATGTTAGCACTTTTACCTTAACTCATGACTATGCCAATGTGAGGAAATAATTTGCATTGTGTAAATTCCTATGATATAATGTATTGTCGATTATATATTAATCACATAAGTCAAAATTAGAATGAAAAGAACAGTTAGCATTTCATTTATCACAAAGCACAACCGGGAAAAACAAGATTTCTCGATAGATATGAGGGTTGTCCCTTGTCCCTTGTTTTATTACCATTGTACTTTTCAGTATGGAATAATGTAAATGAAATTGATCGAATTCGTGCATAAACTAATTCAGGAACAGGGCCATTATGTTGATCCAGAGGGTTCAATCATGTGGAAGCACTATTTGTAAATATCTCAATCCAGAACAAAGCACTCATACTTCCATTGTTAAGCTCCACTTCATGACTCCAAGATTGGAAACTCAATGCTTATTTCGGGTTATTGATCTTAATTTTCGGTTGATATAAGTTTAAGGAAAGGTCCACGAAGTACTCAACCTACTTATAACATGCATTAGAACTCAACTTTAGTATTAGTGCTTATTCTCATTATCTGATTGGATACTTAGATTTATCCAAAAGAATCAACACAAGGTTGGGTAACCATCAAACTAAGTTTGAGTAACTTCTAAGTAGCTTGAAATTTCTCACGTGAGCGAGCACAATGTACTTTTAATTTGAAATGTCTTGGAAATAATCAAAATAGCATCACCTATTAGGTTGATTTGTCGCTATAGTTTGGGCCCGTATTTGTACGGTCCAATTTCTCAAAAGGACTTTGGATATGTTTTGATCATTACCGGCCTCTTTAACACAAGAAGATTTAGCAACGTGACCCAACACATTTTCCTTTTCCTTTTCAATACAAGCGCACACGTCATTGAAATAATAAACCGATGGAGTCAAAGATCAAAACAATGGGGTTCGCTCACTCCCAACGCAATGCACATCGTCCTGTCCCAGAAATAATACTATCTATCATGATCTAGATGAAGAAATGATCATCTAGACGTCTAGATAATGCACATTTATGTAAAATCAAGCCCTTTATAGAAAAGAAAATGATATTTTATATTAATTAATATTAAGTTCCTTATGGAACCGATAACATATTGAAATGAAGTGCGTAAGATTGAATTTGCATATACATGCACGCTTTCATTATGAATAGAATGAGTACGGCCGTCTTAACCGAAGAGCATGTCAAATAGAATATGATGCGGCTCTTAAAAATTGCAAATAAATCCAGTCTTTAAGGGAAACAATAAGTGGGCTCAAACCGATGACGACCTCGAACTAGCTTAGGCGGAGGGCTCTGAAGTGACATTATTGACTGAGTAAACCCCCCTATCAAACTTAAAGCCCATAGATTAAACAATTGCCTGGATTCTATTTTCATGAGCCCAGTAACTCATCTACAGTCAAGGCTTCATTTCTTTCGTGAAAAAATATTTTTCTCATTTTTTGACGTTTGATTCACTTAGAAAAATGAGTCAACGAAACATTTTCCTAATCAACGCAAAACCTATGCTTAAATTCAGAATAATGATTTCCTTTTGAAAAATCGAAAAACATTTTCCAAAATATGACTATATGACTAGATATTGGTAATTGGGCCTAAAACTCTATACCTGGACACAGAAACCTCAACTTTGGCTCTCCGGTCTCGGGCAGCTAGGCTTGGGTGGTGTTCATTGAGGTTGGGCTTGAATCCCTAGTGCCCGTGCCCAATGCCCCGGCACTCAAGCCTAGGTCCATAAAGGTCGTGCTAAGGTCTCGAAGCTCGAGCTCTAGTCCTTGGGACTAAGGTCTGAGTCCACAAAAAAAATGGAGTTCTTTTTTTCTTGTTAAATCTGCTTACAATGTAGCTATGATACCTAAGAATGAGAATTGCATGAAAATAAACCTTTATGTTCTTAATTATAGGACAGATGGTAAGGTGTGGAAGCTGGTCCGGAAAATTGATTATCAGCAGAAAATTAGACATTTCATGTGGAAATTGGGTTCCGGTGCATTAGCTACTGCTGAAAATTCATATCGAAGAAAGATTATAGAATCCTCTAAACGTGTCTTCCATGATGAAATTGAAACTCGCGAACGTCGATTCAAACTTTTGATAAGTAGCTTTCGATCTAGGCGCAAGGACGAAGGTCGAGCAAGGAGGACTTGAAAGCTTCGCTGAGGAGGAACTTGCTGGAACATTTGGAAAGTCAGTAATGCGGCTGTGTATCAGATGAAGAATGTCATGGTAGAATTATCAATTCTTCCGGCGTTTCCTTTATACGAGTTTGCAGATGGAGTAAATCCAAGCAACACAAAGCTGAGCCCTGGATGTCGTTGAGAAGCAACTCTCCTTCATATATACCCATAACATCTTTAAAAAGTTTTCAAGTTGATGCTGATACGATGTTGCAGTAACGCAACTCAAGTGCATAGAGATGGAATAGCATCAACTCAGAGTAATATAGCGTTAAGGTGATTATGATAATGGTAACTTCAAAATTGTCAAATTTGAAGTTTTGCATCGTAGCACGGGATCTGAAGTTAACTGCATCTACGGGATGTCTGATTTCAAAGGCTATCTTTGTAGACATACACTATGTGTTCTTCATCACATTGGGCTAAATGAGATACAGAGCAATTACACATTGTATCGATGGAGAAAGCTTTTCAAGTGTTAGGTAGATGTTTCGCGTCAGATCAATCTTCCACCAGCGCAAGCACCGGATGCCTCTCTTTGGATAAATCTTCAGCAAATGCATCAAACCGGTTCGGCGTATGGCAAAATTCTGCATGTAAAGTCCACGAGATTTAATTATCCCAATTTCATATACATGGATTTACCTCCTTGACACTGTACCGCTAGTGGAATTTTTCAGTTGAATTTCATTTGACATAACATATGGCGTAGATGGTAATCAACGAGGTCACAGCTTCAGCATGCTTCTCTTCTCGTGTACGAAATACTAGGTCCAACATGATACCACAAAAAGATTAGATATAATATCACGGAAAACTCCAAATTGATATATCTATGATAAATTTATCTTAAATTAATTATTTTGCTATTAAAAACTCCAAACTAATACACTTATGACAAATTAATTGAACTAATTTTTGAACCACCAAAAATCCTAAATGGATATACATTTAATAAATTTACTTTACGTCAGCTTTTGTGAAATTTAACTATTAAATTTGCCTATATGAATGACACGTGAAGTCGTGGTACAGTGACATGACAAGTCTACGTGAAAATCTATAAGGTTAATACCATGAATAACCTCAAATTGTATAGTCAATTTGTTACGAGTGTGCAAATTTAGGATTTTTTGTGGTATTTACCATATGGATTTCCATGTAAACTTGCCATGTCATCGTACCACGTCACAATGTGCCATTTAGATCAACAAATTTAATGGTAAATTTGAGGAAAGCTAACAAATGGTAAATTTATCACAAATATATTAGTTTGAGATTTTTTGTTGACAAAAAATTAGTTTAGGATAAATTTATTATAAATATATCAGTTTGGAGTTTTTAATAGTCAAAAAATTTGTTTTGGATAAATTTGTCATAGGTGTATCAAATTAATTTTGAGTGAATTTGTTAGTGTTTAGAGTTTTTCGTAATATGAAGTGTTTATATTAAAGTAAGGGATAAGGTAGGCCAAAAATGATAATGATCCTTTTGGATATGTGGTCCAATCTCGTGCTCTCAGACCTTTTAGCCTCATACAAAAGTATATTTTGAAGCACCGGGGGGGAAAGGCAGGAAAGTGCAGGAAGTGGTGTAGGTTTTGCTCTTTATGTAAAGGTCATTGGACTCATCATTTCCCAAAGAGAGGAGTTTCCGCAAAATCAATCTGATCTTCTGATCTTACTAGAGGCACGGTGGCAATTGAATTATACGAGAGAAAGTCTCATCCATTGATGGCAAATTATCCAAATTTTTTGTGTGAATTACGACGCTTTAAATGAAAATTATATGAGAGAAAGTATCATCCGTTGATAGCAAACTTTTCAAAAATTTTGTGTGAATTACAACGCTTTTAATAAAAATTATGACAAAATACATGTAAATTAGATCACAATCGGTGACAAACGAGGGATCGATCCCCAGTGGACCATAGAAGGTCCCAAAAAGGAATAATTTCACGGAACAAAAATGGAGGGAAAAAAGTTGTAAAATGTGTACAGAAAGAAATTTTGTTTTGTTTTTTTTTTTTTAATTTTAGTGATTTAGAGAAAGTGAAATTAAATATTCGTTTGGTTTTTTGTGGAACTTTCTAAAAGCTTGTGCTTTTTTAAAATGACACTGGTTTGATTCGGTTTTGCATTGTATATGTATAACACATAGTATATGTATTTATTGAATAAATTACATTATCTACATAGTCAATCACAATGGAGAAAATTTACTTAAAAATAAGTATTTTTAGGAGATCTACATTTGTTACGTGTGATTTAATTCATCTAGTTGGATAAGTCCAGATAAATTATCCTACTGTCTCTCGTGGAGTCTTACTCATCCACCACAACGATCATTGTCAAATTAGTAGGCATAACAGGGGCCGGGCGTCCAATTATTATGTGAGGTTATGTCATCAAGACAAAACAAGATAATGACTAAATTCTTCTTCTTTTTTGATAATCGAATGTAAAGAATGTTCACTGTGTGGAATGTCGTTAACTATTACAATTTGAAAAGTTAGATAAATCTGAAATCGATTGAATCCAACGTGTATATGCCTCAGTCATTTACCATAAAAAAAAAAAAAACCCAATTATTTATTTTATTAGATAATAAAAAAATTTCTGATTAATAGTTCCATCGCAAGGCTTGGCTAGCGGGGGCAATTGGCGTCGATTTTGTAGATCAAGTACATTCCAAATCGGAGTTTAGATTGAAACCTTAGAGAATAGTATATGTTGAAATCATGTTCAGTGGGGTCAAGATCGCATGAATGTATGGGACTAGGAGAACCGTCAAGCATTGAGCGGGCGTGCAGATATCACAATCCACACTCATTGACATTGCATTTTTAAGTCTTACTTTGACATATTTTGTTTAGAACATGAACCCAGTTTTGGGAGACTTTCTTTTTAATTTAAAATGACCCGTACACATTTTAAAAAGAGTCAACATTGGTCCTTGGGTCTAGATTTTTGCTAAAGTCAATTTTACGCAGTCTGAAAATGCCGACAATAACACGAAGTTTCTATTTCTAGAGCTAAACTGACTTAAATTCTCTCGAATATATGGATTTTGAGACATGAGATCTAAGCACTAAATCACCCTCCTCAAATGAGCAACTCCTTTGTGGTGTTCACGGTCGCAACTCGGTCCTCTCTCTAGATCTAAGAAGAAACGTTGCATTTTTCAGTCAATTGGAGAAGTAACCTTTATCGAAAGAAAAAAGAAAAAGAAAAAAACCAATGTATGGAGGGAAAAAAGCTGAACATCCAAGGTTTTCAAGATCTTTTCCTAACTCGGTTCAGGGCTAGTTTCAAAGAAAATCAAATAGGTTCAAGGTTTTTTAACATAGGAATTAGGAACTGACCAAACAGTGTTTGACCCTCAATTCAGCCTTGGCGTTATACATTCTATTTAGGAAGTGAACTAGTTAGGCTGGTTCCTTATTAAAATGTAACTTAAATCAATTCTGAACCAACGAGCATATTTTCCTAAAAAAATTTGTTTTATTACCCAGTTAACGATTCATATAAGAAAAAAAAAAGGGTTTCAACTCAATTCAAAAAGAAGTTAGTCATTTTAAATTTAACGTATCAAAATTTAGGAAAGCAAAGGACAAGATGGTTCGATTCAAAGTTAATTCTAGAATAGATCGATTTGACTCCCAATTCTAGATCTTCCGGAATCTCCGTTTCCTATTTCGGCTGGACATGCACTCCTTAGTGGCAGCATTCTCTCTAAAATAAAGGTTGAAGCATCAAAATAGAAATTCATAGAAAAAACCAATCATTCGCCCAAGCAGAGAATTTTACAGCAAGAAACCTTCTCATCTCCTTCCTTCTCTCCTCATTCACTCTCTCTCTCTCTCTCTCTCTCTCTCTCCGGCTCCAAGGATGTCTCAGTTGCAGCCGTCCCCAACCTTTTTCACTAATTACATACCAAAAGACACACAAATCCCTCCCTTCCTCGAATGGCTTTTCACTAACTTTGAGACTTTCTAGTCACCAAGAGCACACGGGAAATTCCCAGTTCTGGAAGTGGGCGGCGCTTAATTAGTTCATGAATAGAGCCGCGCTTTAGCTTCGACGAATTGCACGATCTGCTTTTCCTTACCGAACTCAAATGATTTGCTTTTGCCTCACTAAACTCTGATCTTATTGGCACAGCTGGTACCCCCCCGGGTTTTTTCCACATTCTTCAATAATTATTTCACTTTCTGCAGTGCTGATAGGCAAATCATAATCACTTTTTATCTATTTATTTTATGTGCTCGCTTTTTGTCGTTTTCGTCACTAATGACAGGCAAAAGGCCAAAAGATGCTCTCCGACCGGTGCATAAAGAGACTGCAGTTTCCTCGTTTGGCCATTTACCGAAGGAGTCCCTCAACATGAACAGTCAATTCCTACTCACGGCCCTCTTCTTCTTCACAATCCTAGGCGTTTCCCATGCTCAAGGAAGAGGAGCCGTCTCAAGAATCACGAGAACTAGTGATCTTTCCAACCAAACTCATCAATGGAGACACACCCAGATGAGGATATCAGAGGAGACCCATGTCATGTTCAAGTCTTTCGCACCTCCAATGGTGCAAGCAGGCGTCCTGTGCTTCGCAGCAGCTGCTATTTCGAGCGCGGGTGGGATTGGTGGAGGCGGGCTTTTCATACCGATTCTCGCTATAATCGCAGGGCTTGAGCTCAAGACAGCCTCGAGCTTCTCGGCTTTCATGGTCACTGGTGGATCGATTGCGAACGTCATCTGCAATTTGATCATCAAGAGCCCCAAGTTCGGTGGCAGGTGCTTGATCGACTATGACATTGCACTCCTCTCAGAGCCATGCATGTTGTTGGGAGTCAGTATCGGGGTCATATGCAATGTTGTCTTCCCTGAGTGGCTCATCACTATTCTATTTGCAGTCTTTCTTGCTTGGTCCACCTTTAAGACCTGCAGAAATGGGGTCTCGTATTGGAAACTGGAGTCGGAGGAAGTGAGAGAGATTGTACGCTTGGAAAATGGGTCTGGGAAAGAGGGGCTTCTTGATGGGTCAGAGGAAGCCAAAACTGCACAAGAGCCCCTTCTGCGTGGTGAACCAAAATGTCAAGAAAAGTTTCCATGGATGAAATTGGGGGTTTTGGTTCTGGTCTGGTTTTCATTCTTCTTGGTGTATGTTCTTCGTGGAAATCGGTATGGACAGGTGTGTTTCTTCTGTTACACCTTTTTTTTTTATGTTTTTTTTTTTTTTTTGTTATCTCCTTCAACTTCATCATCATTTTAGACGAGGCTAAAGAATTATCATGCCCCTGTGACAAAGTTAGGTGAATGAACATAATATACGGAAAGATCTGTCCATTTTGTTTTCATTCTCATTTTTTATGTATCAATTATAGATCATTCTCAATATATATAGGCATATCTTACTAGATCTCTTTGCCTAAATCTTATCTAGTGAGTCACCTTCAACTGATATTTTAAGTAACTGATGATTAGGATGTTTATAGATTTATCTTCAAAATGATATAGTCACAGACTTGAAAAGAATTTTGTGGAAAAGCTTGTTGCGCATGCCGGGGACATTTAGTCATGTTACAGAACAGCAAATTTGTTTGCTTTATGTTCTATATAATTCAGGATGACTCGCTTGATTCTTAAATGTGGGCCTCATGTGGTTCTAGATTCTTAATATTCTAATCCACCGTATCAAAAGTTTTAAAAAGTTTTATTATTATTTTAGAAATGCATATACACCAAGTTGATGTTTGATCAAGCGAAAAAAGATCGATAGACTTGAAGCTTAAGATTGAAATTTTTTAACTACAAAACAAAGCCGAGTATCAAGAATCAAAAGCTCAACAAATATCTACAAAGAAGACAAAAAAATTAGATCCATTGTTTCTTGTTTGTCTACATAGAATGGTCCTTTTAACAGATCTTTTGTCATACACTCTGGTGGTATACTGAAAGCTTTTTCTTTTTTCAAAACTGAAGTATCTCATTCCACTCATATAGAGTACATGTCTATCTATGGATGGTGACTTGTTGGTCATTAGCTTGGTCTAGATCAATTTTTAAGTGACAACTGATGGAAGTGAGCTACATAGACTTTAATATCAGTTTGAGTTGCTTTCAGTAGATGCCACTTGGAAGATGCTTTGTGCTAGCGAATCAAACCTAGGAAGAAACCAACAACTAGGCTCCGGTATTGCAATCTCTGTTGGCACGGTCCTCTTTCTTGTCTTGTATTCACATGACACCGACCATAATTGGCCGCTTACGACTGCACCATTTCTTGCTTAAACTTTACATTGCACCAGCTTACTGCTCAAGTTTCTTTTCTTTTCTTTTTCCACGTTCCCGAGTAAATCCTTGCAAAGATTCTTCATAGGACTGTCCTGCAATATTTTCTTTTCTTCCAAGTTTATACAACAGATTTGATGTGCATGATTTTTGAAATTATGTGCAGAGTATCATCCCAAGTGAGCCCTGTGGTCCAGGATATTGGGTACTCTCATCCGTTCAGATTCCACTAGCTGTGGCCTTTACTTCATGGATCCTTTTCAGGAAAGAAAGCATTCAACATCAAGTTTCAATCCAGCAGGTGTTTGGTTATGTACAGAAAAAGATTAATAAGAACCGTAAGAGTTGTCATAGTAAATTACCTCGATTACTTGAACTTCACTAAGATGTCGTTCTTTTTTAAAGGACGTGGATGACCTGAACCGAGAAGGACCAGCCAACAGGCTTATTTTTCCACTAATGGCACTGTTAGCTGGACTTCTGGGCGGAATTTTCGGAATAGGCGGCGGAATGCTTATAAGCCCACTCCTCCTGCAAGTGGGAATTGCACCTGAGGTAACTTCTTGGTCAAAATATCATTTGCGACTCTAACGTTTCCTCGCACAAGATGGGAGAAATTATCAGGTGAAGTCACTTGAATGTTTAGCATCATAGACTAAGCCAATCGTAGAAAACCTGTGAGCTCCTTATCCTATATGAAAGGCCGAATCTGTTAAGCCGAGCCCAATCCAGATTTTGTTAGCCATAACCTGCACTTCATCTTGCAGGTTACAGCAGCCACTTGCTCGTTCATGGTTTTCTTCTCGTCCACAATGTCAGCGCTCCAGTATATCCTCTTGGGGATGGAGCGCACAGAGATCGCCCTGGTATTTTCCTTTATCTGCTTCGCTGGATCACTTCTGGGAATAATCGTGGTTCAGAGGGCTATAAGTAAGTACGGGAGGGCCTCGCTCATCGTGTTCTCCATCAGCATTGTGATGGCTTTGAGTACGGTTCTCATCACCGGATTCGGAGCTGTAGAGGTCTGGAACGACTACATTTCAGGCAAGTATATGGGATTCAAACCTCCCTGTTGACGAGTCTAGCACATGGAATTTCCAGTAATCGCACGCGGTGTAAAAGTTAGAAGCAGCGCTTTCTCTTCTGCTAATATGGAAAAGGGATCGGACCTATCCCATTTGCGGGATCAGGCCAACATATTAGAACACGTCTCTCTAGAGGAGATTGTTCTGATAGAGTAGTTTACGATATCGGGTAATTTCTAGTATAAAGATGGGAGCGGTAGGGCAGTCCATGGAGATTTCTTGACCTGGAAAGATGGATCCTTTGTATAATCTCGTAAGACAAGTACGATAATCCTTGCTATGAGTTGCTATCAAACACAATAAAGCATTCACGCTATTCGTCGACGTATCTTATCGCTCAAAATTAAAAACAACTCCCCCTGATCGAAAAAGAACTAAAAAGCGAAATTATTTTGATTCAACCAACTCATTTTGGATTTGTTCAGTTGAATATTTTATGTTGGATACTGAGTAATGGCATGGTTCCCTAGTTATTTTGATCTCTTTTATGCTATTAAAGATTAGCAAGTGATTTCAGAAATCAAAGTAATGCACAGACGACAGGCAATTTAGTGCACTGATGACATGAGACACGGACGTTGACATGAGACTCCCATCTTTAGAGGGGAGAATTGTGAAGATTGATGTGTGGTATTCTCCAGAAAGTATCAGGAAATATGTAGCTTTACAATTATAGTGGCCATATCATCCACGGATTTATAGTACAAATTTCAAGTTATTGTACCATATGCAGAATACGTATATGTACCTTGCCCTCTGAGGTTCTCGCAAACGAACAATGGATGAAATACTCTAATGTTGACAATTTACCGAGAGAAGATGCTCTAAAAATTGGAAGTCGGGGGTGGAGAGATCAGAGAAATTACACACCGATTCTAAAAAAATAACAAAAGCAAGCAATCGGCACAAAGGAAATATAATAATAAAAAAGATGAAATTAAAAGAACACACTAAAAAAATTTATTATTGAAATTCATTCATATTTGTGCTACGTCTTTGTGCAGAGGTTTCCCTGCAAATTCACTACACTTCAAAGAAATGAATATAATGATAATCTTTTCTCAAAACTAGAGCATTAAGAGGATGAGAATACTCTTTGCCGCATGCAGTCACCTTTTCTTCCTTTTTGGCCGTCACAATCTCCCTGTCTTTTCTCTCCATTTTCTTCTTGCCTCTCGATAGCTGATATATGAGGTATAACTTTTTAACCTAAAAGCAAAATGAAGAGAAAATACAAAAAAGTCCTTAAGAAAAAAGTTAGGCCTCACCTGCTAACAATCTCTCACTTAAAAATAAATGCACCCAATCACCAGGCAACTTTGCATTGTGAAGTTTGGCTTCACCAAGAATTGTCAAGATTAATGCATGGCATTTTCCAGAAAGTAGTAGGAAAAATGCAGCTTTACAACTGTAGTGGTCATATCTTCCACGGAATTATGGTACAAATTTCAAGTGATCGTACCTTATGCAGAACATGTATATATACCTTGCTCTCTGAGGTTCTCGCAAGCTAACAGTGGATAAAATACTCTGATGTTGACAATTTACCGAGAGAAGATATTCTAAAAATTTGAAGTGGGGGTGGAGAGATTGGAGAAATTACACGCCGATTCCAAAAATAACAAAAGCAAACAATCTGCACAAAGGACATATATTATCAAAGTTCACTCAGACTTGGGCTAGGTCTTTGAAGTGGACGAATGCAAAGTTGCTTGATGATTGGGTGCATTTATTTTTAAGTGAAAGATTGCTAGCGGGTGAGGCCAAACTCTTTTCTTAAGGAATTTTTTAGTATTTTCTCTTCATTTTACTTTTAGGTTAAAAGTTATACCTCATATATCAGCAATTGAGAGGCAAGAAGAAAATAGAGAGAAAAGACAGGGAGATTGCGACGGCCAAAAAGGAAGAAGGACGTGAGCGTGCGTGCGTCTGGCAAAGAGAGAAGAAATGATTAATTTTTCTTCGCGAGTATTCTCATCCTCTTCACGCTCTAATCTTGAGAAAATGCTATCTAGTGACTAACACGAAGTAATACCAATGGTAGTAAAGTATGTTTCTCTTTATCTACACTACCTCTTAGTAAACATGTCAAATGGATTTTCCAAGCCATCAATCTTCTATGACTTTAAGTCATTATCTTTCAATGCTAACTTAATGAAATGACCACACCTTTTGATATGTTTAGTCCTTGAGTGATAAGCTGTGTTCTTTGTTAAGTACACTACACTTTGACTATCACTCTATAATGTTCTCACAGGCTGCTTTTGATGTAGCTCTTCCATATAATCTTATATACATAGTTTTCCGTGATCACCACACACTCCATTGCTATCAACTATAAAGCCACTACTTTCTATTTGAAATACCCAACACATTATTGTATCTATAGCTATAAAGACATATATAGTAGTACTCTTACCACTATCTTGATCATCCCAAGTGATTTACATTCATATTACCCTGCAACTATAAAGATGTACCTCCATGACAAAGAGAGTGATTTAATGTATCTATTAGATATCTCGATATCAATTTTAGTACATTCAAATGTTCTTTACTAAGGTTCTACAAATATCAACTCACAACTCTCACTACCCGTGCAATGATTAGTCTTGTGCTCACTATGGCATGCATCAAACTTCCCTAATTTTTTTATGCAATGAATATCTAAATAGGCTGCTAAAATTTAAATGTTAACAACATCCCCACTGAAAGTCCACTTCAATTAAGGAAGTCTATCTGGTGATGGACATCAACAAATGAAGATTTACAAGGCAAGGATACCAAGAGTTGGGAGAAGATCATACATCCTAGGCAGGAAAATCCATTCTAATTGGGGGCAATCGCTTGGCCACTCATATATTTTCAAAATCTTGATAAAACAATGACCACACATAGCCAAATCGGTCCTTAACTTTTAGTTACAAATCCAATATCTGTACAAGTTCGAGTCTCAATCCTCTTATAAGATTTCCTTAAGTTTCTTTAATCAATACCAAGCTTATGTTACGATCCTTGAAAAGATCTTTCCACATCGAGAAGATGTAGCTGTCTAGAGAAGTGATCAAGGATTCAACTCCTTTTAGGAAAATGAGTATTGCTCGAAATTTATAACCATGTCCTGACTTTTTTTAGTTTGAAAAGGATGTGTATACTTTGCGAAAGGAGCCGCCCTTGATCCTTTTAGGTTAGATTTTGCTAAAGTAAACCTAGCCTTGTGGAAAGATGTCGACATGAATTTTCTTATTTTGAGGACAAACCAACCTGTGAGATCTAAGCACCAGGTCGCCTTCCTCAAGTGAGTGACCATATCTAAGAAAATCGTTTGCAAAATCTAGTCCCCCCCCCAAAAAAAAAAAAGCGAATTCAAAAGAGAATCAAGGATCATAAAATGGATGTCCGAGAACCTTGAGATAGATAAACTACTCACAAGTCAACCTTCCTCAATGCTGACGACCCTAAGCGACGGCAACTGCCACGTCACTCTGCAATCCCTGATCATGGTGTGCTCCAGTCCAGTGATTGATTGCCACGTGGGCCATTCCATAGATGGCTGACGATGGAAGGGGCTTACTGGTGGACACGGCGAGAGAGAGAAGCAACAACGGAGAACGTGAGGAAGTGGGCCCTTGAAAATCTAAGAAGTGGGGACCGCTTGGACACGTGGCGATCAATTACTGGTCTTGAGTATGGCCTACGTGGCACTCCTAGCCTCTCGATTGAGCCTTGCATCCTTCAACTTCTGTCCAAGAATTCAAGTGATCAGGTCAGATCCCTCGATCTTGGACCTACTCTGATCTTGTGAACATGTTTTGACAAAAAATAAATCCATTGTTAACAAGTTAGCAACTCAAGATGATAATGAAAAGAGGCTTCCACAGACAAAGTTTCGACTGAATAAAAAAAAAAAAGATTGATTATTGTATTTTAATATATTGAAATTATATTTAAAAAATAAATAAAGGACGAGTTTGTGATTCCACTAGGTGTCTACTTAGGGTACAATCATTCGACTCACAAATCTAGAATTTTTTAGAATCAAATCTCTTGATCTTATTTTTGATTCAAGCTTCGCACTCTACCACTAGAATCATGTCAATCATAATAGTAGCGCCGTTCTTAAAATCAAGAAAAAGGGTCAAAATAGAAATAAAAGGAAAAAAAAATCAGTCCCCTTCTCAGCATTTTGACAACGAGAAACCTTTCTCATCGCCTACCTTCTCTCTCCAAATCCATCTAAATCTCTAGCCATAACCGAAGCTTCAACAGACCTCCACAACCCTTTCATTAAAATTCAAAAAGACAACATTCTCTCCATCTCTCGAGTGACAACTCCTGAGACATTCTTAGTCATTAGAGTAAACAGGAGTTCCTGGAAATTGCACGCGTTTTGCTTTTCCTTCACTCAACTTGGATGACATAACGACACATGGTAGTCTAAAGTCTCACCACTTCCACTGTTGAAAATATGTCTCGAGTTTGAGCCTAAAACAAAAGTTTGATTTATTTCCTAATCCTAGTAGATGTGGGTTTCCTAATCTTAGTAGGAGTGGGTTTCTTAATCCTAGTAGGTGTGGGTTTCTTAATTTATTCTTTCCTACTCCAAGTAAGAGTGGCTTTCAAGAATTGGAGAATTCTCAAGTCCTATATATATACCATCATGCGTGGAGAAGAATTAGGCCGTTGTTGATGCAAGAGGTCTTGAAGCGCCGATTCATCATTGAGTGCTTGGGGGGAGTTTTCTCCGTTGATCTCGTTTGAGCAATTATGCCAAGAAGATTCAAGTGTTTGTAGCCGATTAAATTCTTGTGATAAGAATTCATGTATAATTCCTTTGTAAGATTGAGAGATTATTTCACTAGGAATTGTGGAGCTAAACACTGTGTGAGTTATTGGGTGTAATTGGGGCTTGGGAAACACTAAGAGTGTTTGAGTGACTCGAGTGTGTAATCTCCATTGTATCGTTTGTTCTATAGTGGAATTCGTCGTTGCTCTCCCCGTGGACGTAGGTCTCTACGACCGAACCACGTAAATCTGGTGTCCGATTTATTTTCTTTATTTTGTCTATTTTATTGTTTGATCGCTTGCCCTTTCCGCAACAATTTGTATCAGAGTCAGGCTTGGCTGAGCTGAAGCGAATTGATGGCGACAGAAGAAGTAAAAGTGAGAATCGACAGATTTGATGGGAAGGATTTCGGTTTCTGGAAGATGCAGATTGAAGATTATCTCTATCAGATGAAACTGCACGTGCCCTTATTGGGCGAGAAGCTAGAGACGATGAAGAAAGCTAACTGGGAATTGCTAGATAGACGAGCTATGGGTGTTATTCGGCTGACGTTGGCTCGTAACGTCGCGTTTAACATCGTAAAGGAAACTACCACTGCGGGTTTGATAAAAGCCCTATTGGATATGTACGAGAAGCCTTTTGCAATCAATAAGGGCTATTTGATGCGACGTCTATTTAACTTAAAGATGATCGAAGGTGCGTCAGTTGCAAATCATATCAATGAATTCAATGTGATTGTTAGTCAATTGAGTTCAATTGATATTGACTTTGAAGATGAGGTATGTGCTTTGATTCTGTCATCCTCATTGCTTGATAGTTGGAATACTACTGTTACTGCTGTTAGTAATTCCTCTAGGTTAACAAGTTTAACGTTTGATGGGGTTCGAAATTTAATTCTAAGTGAGGATATTCGTAGAAGAAAATTTGGTGAACCCATATCTACTGCTTTAGTAGATGAAAACAGAGGAAGAACTAGAACACGTGGTAGTATGAACATGAACAAACGTATCCAGTCAAGGACTGGTGGTGCTGTCTGTTGGAACTGTGGCAAGAGGGGGCATCTTCGAAGAAATTGCCTTAAGCTGAAGAATGAGAAAGGTAAGGAAATCTTAGTTGATAATGCAAATAATGTTGCAGGTATAGCTGTTGGTAATTCGGATAATGTCAATTATGTCTTGTATGTCACTAATTATTCATCATTTGATGGATGGATTCTGGATTCTAGTTGTTCTTTTCATACTACACCAACTAGAAACTGGTTTACTACTTATCAGTGCACGGATAGTAGTAAAGTGCAGTTGGAGAACAACGCTGAATGCGATGTTGTAGGTGTTGGCCATATTAAAATTAGAATGCATGATGGTATTGTGAGGACATTGACTGGAGTGAGGCATGTTCCAAAGTTGAAGAAAAACTTAATTTCCTTGAGTGCTCTGGTTTCAGCTGGGTGTCAGTATTTTTCAGAATGTGGAATTCTGAAAGTTGTTCAAGGTGCTTTAGTGATAATGAAAGGAATCAAACACAATGGCCTATATGAGCTTCAAGGTGAGACAATAATAGATTTCGCTGCGGAGATGTTGGATGCGTCTGTTCGAGAGTCTGAATTGTGGCATATGTGTTTGGGGCACATTGATAAGAGAAGTCTGAAGGTTTTAAGTGAAAGAAATCTGCTATGTGGTTATGTTGCTGATGAACTGAATGTATGCAGGTGCTGTGATTTAGATCAACGGCGGAAAGTGCAGTTTAGTATGATAGTCAAAGAAACCACAGAAATTGCAGAGTTACTTCACTTAAATGTTCACAGGTTGTCGCGGTTTCCTTCTAGGAAGAGTGCCAGATATATGCTAACAGTTGTTAATGACTACTCGATGAAGACATGAGTGTTTGTACTTAGGTACAAATTTGATGCTATTGTCAGGATCATGCAATTGAGAGCTTTGATCAAAAAGGAGACTAGTAAGACGATCAAGCAGGTGCAAACTGACGATGGTATGGAGTTTTGCTCGAAGCTATTAAACGAATTCTGCATAAAGGAAGGCATAGTGAAACACCGCACTACTGCCAATGAACCATAACATGTTGCGGAATTGTTGAGCAGAACATTACTAGAGATGGCCCACAAAATGATCTATAGTGCTGGTATGGCTAGGAGATTCTTAGCGGATGCGCTTAGTACGGCGAGCTACCTAATGAATAGATCCCCATCGACTGCAATTAAACATCGGACTCCCGAAGAAGTGTGGTCAGGTAACGTTACTAATTATTCTATTCTTAGAATATTTGGTTGCCCGTGCTATGTTCAAGCGAGTGATGGTAAACTCGATGGAAGGGCAAGAAAGTGCATATTCCTAGGCTATACACAAGGTGAGCGGGGTTATCGGTTGTGGTGCCCGGAGTTAAATTCACCTATTATCAACAGAGAAGTTACGTTTGACAAGTCTCCAGTACTTTTGGTTAGGAGTGGTAATAGCAATGCTTATACGGATCTAAACGGTGTTCAGCTTGAGGTGGAGTTGCAACCAGAAACTCCTGAGGTAGTGGATACTAATGTGGTAATCAACACAGATGGTGCTTGTAACGAGGTGGAGTTTGTAAAGCCAACAGTTGTTGTAACTGCTGATATTGACAAGGTATATATTCGATCTTCTGACAAATATGGATGCGACAATGGTTTTGCTTTATCTGTGGTTAAGGAGATTGTGTCGAGAAATCCTTGTGTAGTAGTTAAAGGTGCATGTGGAGTTGGTGTTCTTATGAGGTCCTCGATTATGGTGAAGTTCAAGCGGGATTTGGGCTTGAAAGATATCTGTGGCGGTTGAGCCCATCGGGAGCCATGGGAGAGAAGCGGCAGAGTTCGAATTTTGAAGCGATTATCACTTGGCTCAAACATCGAGCCAAGGTGGAGATTGTTGAAAATATGTCTCGAGTTTGAGCCTAAAAAAAAATTTTGATTTATTTCCTAATCCTAGTAGGTGTGGGTTTCTTAATTTATTCTTTCCTACTCCAAGTAGGAGTGGCTTTCAAGAATTGGAGAATCCTCAAGTCCTATATATATACGGTCATGTGTGGAGAAGAATTAGGCTGTTGTTGATGCAAGAGGTCTTGAAGCGCCGATTCGTCATTGAGTGCTTGGGGGAAGTTTTCTCTGTTGATCTCGTTCGAGCAATTACGCCAAGAAGATTCAAGTGTTTGTAGCCGATTAAATTCTTGTGGTAAGAATTCGTGTATAATTCATTTATGAGATTGAGAGATTATTTCACTAGAAATTGTGGGGCTAAACACTGTGTGAGTTATTGGGTGTAATTGGGGTTTGGGAAATACTGAGAGTGTTTGAGTGACTCTAGTGTATAATCTCCGTTGTATCGCTTGTTCTATAGTAGAATTTGTCGCTACTCTCCCCGTGGACATAGGTCTCTACGACCGAACCACGTAAATCTGGTGTCAGATTTATTTTCTTTATTCTGTCTATTTTATTGTTCGATCGCTCGCCCTTTCCGCAACATCCACATTCTTTCATAATCACTTCACTTGTTGCTGTGCTAGGAGCTGATAACAATCGCATTTTACATTTATTTATGAGCCACGCTATTTCCATGCTTTTTTTTTTACTAAAATGATGATATTGTCCTTAATCATTCAATTGTAATTTAAAGTAGTAGCTCCAAATTTATTTATTTTCTTCTTTCTTTAGCTTCTTATTTGTAGGTAACATCAACTTGCCATATTGAGAATATCACATATTTTATTTTTGTTTATTGTGGGTATCTATGTATGTTAAACACAATATGTTTTCTTTACTAGTATTGGATTTTACTTCCATAAAAATTAGCTTCGCCAAAAAGAAATAATTTCAACAGAACCTAATTCCTTTTCATATTTGTTGAGCAAATTTATGAATTAATTATCAAGTGGAATCTAGAGACAACTTTGTTAACATAGTGGCATGTTTATTAAATTTTACTTTTGTTGTGCATATCACCATTCAACCATTTATTATCAGTTATCTTTTTTATGCATGGGGTGATTGGATGAAACCAAAAAAAAAACTCTCTTTAAAATTTTTCAACACAAAATCACAATTACATTCTTGAATATGACACTTTAAATTTAATCGAATCAAAGCTTTGCATAAAATATGATATTTTTTTTATAATACCGATGAAATTTCATCAATTTGTATTAACAAAAATTAATATCATGTGTGACTAAATTCATAGAAATTAAACATGTAAATAAGCTAAAAAAGTTGTCTCTATTAAAAATTTTCTAAAATCTATTTGACAATTGATTCATAAGTTTGTTCGATAATGTAGGAAAAAACGTAGGTTTCTTGAAAATTTCTCTTTTTGACAAAGCTAATTTTGACGAAAGCTAAATATGAAAATAAAGAAGAGGATATGATAATCTTTAATAGACATGGGATACCCACAATAAACAAAAGCAAAATATCCAATATTACTCGTTATGGCCACCGGATTGTATACAGAAATAGAAAAACTAAAAAGAAGGAAAGTAAATTAAACTTTCACCACTATTAACTACAATTAAATGATTGAGGGTAATTTTGTCATTTTAGTAAATACGGGGTGTGTTGAAAAGGTACGATCCCCATTTATTTACTCACTTTTCATTGGTTCCCCCGCTAATGCCATGCAGAAGATCAACTATCCTTCTCAACCGCTGTATTATGTACATCAGGAGATTGCAGTTTCTGCTTTCGTCCATTCACCAAGCTCTCTCAATATGAAGAATCAGAGACTCTCCTCTCAATTCCTACTCTCAGCCGTCGTCTTCTTCTTCTCCTTCACAATCCTAACCCTTCCTCATGCTGAAGGAAGGGAGCCCATCTCAGGAATTGCAAAAAGTCATGATCTTTCCAACCAAACTCATCAATGGAGACGCACCCAGATGACGAAATCTCGACAAACCCATGTCGAGTTCATGTCTTTTTCATCTCCAGCGGTGCTGGCAGGTGTCTTGTGCTTCATAGCATCTGCCATTTCAAGCGCAGGTGGGATTGGTGGAGGTGGGCTCTTCATACCGATTCTCGCTCTAGTTGCCAGCCTTGAACTCAAGACAGCCTCGAGCTTCTCCGCTTTCATGGTCACTGGCGTGTCATTTGCGAATGTCATCTGCAGTTTGATCATCAAGAGCCCCAAGTTCGGTGGCAAGTGCTTGATCGACTTTGACATTGCATTCCTGTCAGAGCCATGCATGTTGCTGGGAGTCAGTATCGGGGTCATATGCCATGTCACCTTCCCTGGGTGGCTCATCACGATACTATTTGCAGTCTTTCTTGCTTGGTCCACTTTTAAGACCTGCAAAAAAGCGGTCTCGTACTGGAAACTGGAGTCAGAGGAAGGGAGAGACTTGGAAAATGGGCCTATGAGAGATGGGGGTTTTGATGGATCAGAGGAAGCTAAAATTGCAGAACAGCCTCTTTTGCGTGTTGAACCAAAACGTGAAGAAAAGTTTCCATGGATGAAATTGGTGGCTTTGGTTCTGGTCTGGTTTTTATTCTTCTTCGTGTATTTACTTCGAGGAAACCGACATGGACAGGTGTGTTTCTTCTGTTACACTATTTTCGTTATTTCGTTTTTATCTCCTTTTAACTCCATCATCATCTTAGATAAGGCTGAAGAATCAGCACGCCCCAGTGATCATTCTCAATATGTGGACTGATCATACTAGATCTTTTTGCCTTGTTCTTATCTAGTGAGTCACCTCTTCAACTGAACTTTTAAGTAACTGATGATTAGGATATTCATGGATTTATCTTAAAAATGATATTTTCTCAGACGTGAAAAGAAGTTTGTGGAAAAACTTGTTGCTCATGCCGGGGACATTTATTAATGTTAAATAACAGCAAATTTGTTCCCTTTTTGTTCTATAATTCAGGGATGACTCGCTTGATTCTCAAATGTGGTACTCCTGTGAATTTAGATTTGTATTTTTCTATATCTTTTTTACTTTTTGGCTATTTAAACAGATTAATGGAAGTTGATGTTGATTACATTATGATGAGCAAAAGAGGATTGATAGACTTGAGGCTTAAGATGAAAAATTTTTACTAACCAAACAAAGCCAAGTATTAAGAATCAACAGCTCCACAGATATTTCCAAAGAAGACAGAAATTAGATCCATTATTTCTTGTTTTTGTCTCCCTTGAAGGGTCCTTTTAACAGATTTTTTGTCATTCATTCTGGTGTTAAACTGGAAGGTTTTTCTTTTTCCAAAATTAAAGTATCTCATTCCTCTCATATAGAGTACATGTTTATGGATGGTGACTCTTTAGCTTGCTCCAAATCAATTTTTAAGTGTCAACTAATGGAAGTAAACTACATAGACTTCAATATTCAGTTTGTGTTGCTTTCGGTGAACGCAACTTGGAAGACGCTTTGTGCTAGCAGATCAAACCTAGGAAGAGACCAACAAATAAGCTCCGGTATTACAATCTCAGATGTTGGCATGAAATCACAATACTGATAACATGGTCCTCCGTTCTTGTCTTGTATTCACATAACACTAACCAGAAATGCCCGCTTTATGATGATGGTACCACTCATCTTTGGTCCACTGCACCATTTCTTGCCCAAACTTTCCATCACATTGACTTGCTGCAAAATTTTCTTTTCTGTTTCCACGTTCCTGAGTAAATTCTTGCAAAGATAATTCATATGACTACCCTGCCATACTTTCTTTTCTTCCAACTTTATACTACAGATTCAATGTGCATGATCTTTGAAATTATGTGCAGAGTATCATCCCAATTGAGCCCTGTGGTCCAGGATATTGGATACTCTCATCTGTTCAGATTTCATTAGCTGTAGCCTTTACTTCATGGATTCTCTCCAGGAAAGAAAGCATTCAGCATCAAGTTTCAAGCCAGCAGGAGGTTGGGTTATACATAGAAAAAAGACAAATATGAACTGTAAAAGTTATTGTAGTAAATTGCTTGAAGCTCATTAAGATGTGGTTCTTTTTTTCAAGGATATTGGTGATCAGAACAGAGAGGGACCAACCAACAGGCTTATATTTCCGGTAATGGCACTGTTAGCTGGACTTCTGGGCGGATTTTTCGGAATAGGCGGTGGAATGCTTATAAGCCCACTCCTCCTGCAAGTGGGAATAGCCCCTGAGGTAACTTCTCTCTCAAAATATCCATTCGCAACTTAACTGTTCCTCGCATGAGCCGAGAGAAATTATAACGTGAAGTGACTTTCAATGTTTATCATCATAGACTAAGTCAATCGTAGAAAACCGATGAGGTCCATATCCTATATTACGGCTCCCGCCCACTTCGGATGATACCGCCTTGAAAGGCCGAGCCCAATTCATATTTTGTTAGCCATAACCTGCACTTCATCTTGCAGGTTACAGCAGCGACTTGCTCATTCATGGTTTTCTTCTCGTCCACAATGTCGGTACTCCAGTATATCCTATTGGGAATGAAGCACACAGAGATCGCCCTGACGTTTTCCTTTATCTGCTTCGTCGCATCGCTGCTGGGAATTATCGTGGTTCAGAGGGCCATAAGAGAATATGGGAGGGCCTCGCTCATCGTGTTCTCTGTCAGCATTGTGATGGCATTGAGTACAGTTCTCATCACCGGGTTCGGAGCTGTCGAGGTCTGGAACGACTACATTTCAGGCAAGTACATGGGATTCAAACCTCCCTGTTGACGGCACTAGCGCATGGAATTTTCGTTAAGCGCACACGCTCTAAAAGTTGGAAACAACTCGTTTCTCTTCGACCAATATGGAATTGGTAGAGTTAGGCATAATCTCAGTAATTTCACGTATTGGCCTAACCCATTTGTGGGATGGGGCCAACATGTTTGAACATGTCTCTCTACAGGAGATTGTTTCAATAGATTACTTTTACGATGTCGTGTACTTTCTTGTGTAAAGATGGGAGTGGAAGGGCCGGGCATGGAGGTTTCTTGACCTGGAAAGATGATCCCTTGTGAAATCTTGTAAGACAAGTATGTGATAATCTTTGCCATGAGATTGACTTTCGAATATTAAGCACAATAGAGCATTCATGCAATTCCTTGGCGTATCTTTATCGCTCAAAATTAGATAGCGATCCTAATACCTTGATTGAAATATAATTGTAAATGGAACTTTTATCTCTTTTTCGATTTGTTCAATCAAATATCTTATGTTAGATATTGAGTAATCACATAGTTCTCTAGTTATTTTGATCTCTTGTGACAACCCACCGTTAAAACATTGATGCTCACAAGATCGATGATACCATAAAACGAATTTAAGTTACAAACAACATGCTCGCAAGTACCAACACCATAGCAAACTCAAACCCCAAACATTTCAAGGACCACAACATATGATGCTAGCCCTGTTGAGGCAAGAAGCTGCTAGCTATTATTGGTAAGAGTTAAAGGAAATAAGAAAGAGCTGTGACACAACGGCAAAAAGCCAGTATCACGTAAAAGTAAACTCAAGTATCGAATTTACTTTTCAATTTCCCGTGTTGGTAAAGTTTCGAAGTTCAAAGTTCTTCAGGCAAACTCAGCAAGGTCATTTGACTTCTGGCCTGCATCAGGAGCGTGTGTATCGCGAGCCTCATTGATCCTCGCAGGAATCACCACTTAATTTCTAAAACCTTAACCTAGTCGAGTTACATCCTTAGTAAAAAGTCCATCTCAATTAAGGAAATCTGCCTGATATTGGACATTCTCGAATCTAGAATTACACGGCAAGTGTACCGGGAGCTACAAGAAGATTAACTGTAACATGATCAGTGCTTGATCCTCCCCGCAGGATCAACCCTTTCACTTTTTGACCCTGGCCAGAGCAACATCACCACCTGGTGGGAAAAAGATTGGGCATGGTTCGGCACATTAGGGCCCATGGACCTAGGCTGACCCAAGGCCCGCGGGCCTACCCGATCACGGGTCTGGGAGCGAAGGGGTTGTGCATCAACCTTCTTGGCACTGGGCCCGACGGGACAAGACCCGTTACTTTAACGGGTCGTGGCTTGGTCTGTGCAAGGCTTGACCAGCAAAACACATTATGCAATAGCAATATCATTGCATATATCATGTGTCATTGACAAAAAAATCTTCTAGGAAATGAATGTCGTTCGAAATTTATAATCACGTCTCTACTTATTTTTGGTTCAAAGGATACATATACTTTCTAAGAAGAGCCATTGTTGGTCCTCGAGCCTCGATTTTGCTGAGGTGAATTCAACGCCGTTGTCAACACTAATTTACTCTTTTTTAGATCAATCCTCCCGCTATTATTGCATAGTCTCTCCTCTCCAAACTTGAGAAGAAACGTTTTTCTTTTTTGTCGAAAAACCATAGTGTTTTTAAGTTAGTTGAAGTAGTTAAGCTTTATAGAAACAAAACTTTTAAGGTTTCCAAGAAGTTTTCCAAAAAAAAAAAAAGGGGCGTAAGTACAGCAGGAGTGCCAAAAGTTGGCACAAATGGACATTTAAGTGCCAAAAGTTACAAAAGGTACACTTAAGTGCAACTTTTAAAAAAAATTGGATCACTTAAGTGCCAAGTCACCGGAACCCTGCCGAAAATCCTACGTGGCAATTTTTTATTAATTTTCTTGCCTACGTGGCTCGCCGGAAACTTAATCGACCAAAAATTAGCCAAAACGACGTCGTTTTGGCTGACGTGGATTTAAAAATTATTAATTAAATAATATTAAATAATTATAAATATATTATTATAAAATCGATTATATTTATAAATAAAAAAAAAGGAGGAGCTCGCCGATCCCCTCCTCCTTTTTCTTTTTCTTTTTTAATAAAATCGATTTTAATTTTTCAAAAATCTGACATGGACAATTTTTTTAAAAAAAATTGCCACGTGGATTTTTTATTTTGAAAAAAATGCTCCGTCAGCAAATGAAGTCGCCGGAAAATAGACACGTGGCAATTTGGCCGGAATTTTTCGCCGTTGGCACTTAAGTGATCCCTTTTGCTCTGATTTTGGCACTTAAGTATACCTTTTGTAACTTTTAGCACTTAAGTGTCCTTTTGTGCCAACTTTTGGCACTCCAGAGGTCCGCCCTCAAAAAAAGGGACAAAAAGAATCAAGAATCACAATATGAATATATCTCTCTTCATAATGTTAATTTGTGTACTTCACCAACTTGGTGCATACTTTTGACCAAAAAAGAAAGACTTGGTGCATATTTGGCACCAAAGAAGCTACTTCAGCATCAAGTGTGCAAATAATAATGTGACACAAGTATCCTAGATTGTCTAGCCAAGTATATCGCCATCCAATTTTATATATCATGTGGAGTATTATAAAAAGTTACATAATTTTGAAACAATAATAATTAAAAAAAAAAAAAAAGAACAGGGGAACAATTTTGATCTTCGAGCAAAGATATGAAGACTACTGGTGTGGTTGCTAAGGCTGAGTACCGGTCCAAGTTCAACTCAAAATGCAACATTGCTAATTGAGTCTTGAACTTATCAACTAAGTAATTAAACTAACTAGGTTGGTTCCCAAATAAAATCAATTTTGAATCGGTTTTGAACCCGTGAGCAAATTTTTCAAAAAAATGGCTTTAGTAACAAGTTAACAACTCAAAACATATAAAGAAAAATTCAAAAGACAAAATTTCAATTGAAAATGAAAAAAAAAAATTGGTTATCATATTTCAATATACTAACACCTAAAATAAAAAAAATAGGGAGGACAAGTTTCTAGTCCTACAGTTGTGGCCAAGTGAGCTCTCAGGTGGACCAATTCAGTTCCCAAATTTAGATTTTCTAAGAACAAACCCTTGGTTTGGTTTCATATTCTTGTTTTGTGACCGGTCCGTCCTGGACTATACTCTAATGGTAGCATTATCCTTGAAATAAAGTAGAATTACCATGAAATAGAAAACAAAATTAATCTAGCAGAACTAGAATTTTGACAACAACAAAAAAAACCCTTGTCGCTTCCTATCTTCTCGATCTTTGGACAGTGACTAATCAGTTCCATTTAAATACGAATCCCTCAGGAGCAGCCTCGTTTCAGCATCGACGAATTGCATTCATTTGTTTTACTACTTTTTTGTTGGTTCCGTCAATAATGCCGTACAGAAGACCAAAGATCCTTCCCAACTCCTGTGTATAGGGAGAGTGCAGTTTCTGTTTTTGCCCACTCACCAGGCTCTCTCGGTATGAAGAATCAGAGTGTCTGCTCAATTCCTACTCTCAGCCATCTTCTTCTTCTTCTTCTTCACAATCCTAAGCCTTCCTCATGCTAGAGGAAGGGAACCCATCTCAAGAATCACAAAAAGTCATGATCTTCCCAACCAAACTCATCAATGGAGGCACGCTCAGATGATGAAATCTCAAGAGACCCATGTCAAGTTCGAGCTTTTTTCACCTCCAATGGTGCAAGCAGGTGTCTTGTGCTTCGTAGCAGCTGCTATTTCAAGCGCAGGTGGGATTGGTGGAGGTGGGCTTTTCATACCAATTCTTGCTGTATTGCGGGCCTCCAGCCCAAGACAGCCTCAAGCTCCTCAGCTTTCATGGTCACCAGTGTGTCAATTGCTAATGTCATATGCTACTTGATTATCAAGAGCCCCCAATTTGGTGGCAAGTGCTTGATCGACTACGACATTGCACTCCTCTCAGAACCATGCATGTTGTTGGGAGTGAGTATTGGGGGCATATGCAATGTCGTCTTCCCTGAGTGGCTCATCACTAAGCTATTTGCAGTCTTTCTTGCTTGGTCCACATTCAAGACCTGAAGAAAAGGGGTCTCGTATTGGAAACAGGAGTCAAAGGGAGGGAGAGAGATGCTAAACTTGGAAAAGGGGTCTGTGAGAGAGGAAGGTTTTGGTGGGTCAGAGGAAACCAAGATTGCAGAAGAGCCTGCTCTGCGTGATGAACTAAAATGTCAAGAAAAGTTCCCCTGGATGAAATTGGGGGTCTTGGTTCTAGTCTGGTCTTCATTCTTCTCGGTGTATATTCTTCGTGGAAATCAACATGGACAGGTGAGTTGCTTCTGTTACACTTTTTTTGTTGTCGTCGTTTTGTTCTGATCTCTTTAATTTCATCTCATCTTAATAAGGCTAAGGATGTTTCATGTCCCTGTGACTGAATTATGTGAATGTATACGGTGCTCCAAAAGATCTAACCATGTTATCTTCATTTTCATTATATATTCTTCAATTGCAGATCATCTTCGATATATATAGGCAGATCATACTAGATCATTTCGCCTTGTTCTCATCTAGTGGGTCGCCTTCAATTGAACTTCTAAGTGACTGACAATTGGGATGTTCGTGGGTTTATCTTGAAGATGATATTTTCTCGGATGCAAGGACTTGGCATAAAAACATTGTTGCTCATGCTAGGGACATTTAGTCATGTTACAGAACAGCAAATTTATTTCCCTTGTGTTCTATAATTGTGGGATGACTTGCTTGATTCTTACACGCAACTTGGAATATGCTTTGTGCTAGCAAATCAGACCTAGGAAGAAACCAATGAATAAGCTAAAGTATCGGAATCTCAAATTTTGCCACAAAATCGCTATATATGATCCCTTCGGCCACATTCTTGTCTTATAGTCATATTACGCTTACTAGAAATGGCCGGTTTATGATGATGATGCCACTCGTCGTAGCTCCACCGCACCATTTCATGCTTATAGTTTACGATAAACTAACTTCCCACTAGATTTTCTATTCTTTTCTTCTTCTTTTATTGTGTGTTCCAGAGTTACTCCTTGCAAAGATCCTTCACACAATCGTCTTGCAATATTAACTTTTTCTCCAACTTATTACTACATATTTAGTGTGATTGATTTTTGAAATTATGTGCAGAGTGTTATCCCAGTTGAGCCCTGTGGTCCAAATTATTGGCTACTCTCATTCATTCAGATTCCACTAAATATTGCCTTTACTTCGTGAACTCTAATCAGGAAAGAAAGCATACAACATCAGGTTTCAAGCCAGTAGGTGTTTGGTTATATACAGGAAAAAGATTAATAAGAATCGTAAAAGTTGATGTAATAAATTCGCTTAACATGAATGAACTAGAAGCTTATTAAGATTGGGTTCTTTTTTTAAGGACATCGATGACCATAACAGAGAAGGACTGACCAACACGTTTATTTTTCCGGTAATGGCACTATTAGCTGGACTTCTGGGTGAAATTTTTGGAATTGGAGGTGGAATGCTTATAAGCCCAGTCCTCCTGCAAGTAAAAATTGCACCTGAGGTAACCTCTTGGTCACGTATCATTTGCAACTCTACTTTATCATCACACGAGCTGGGAGAGATTATTGGGTAAATTTACTGTAATGTTCAGCATCATAGACAAAGCCACCGGTGAGGTCCGTGTCCTATAATATGAGTCACCCCAATGATGGATCATACCTTTTTTTGAAAGGCCAAATCTGCTAGGCCGGCCTAATTCAAATTCGGTCAGCACAACCTGCAGTTTGTCTCGCAGGTTACAGCAACGACTTGCTCGTTCATGGTTTTCTTCTTGTCCATAATGTCGGTGCTCCAGTGTAGTGAGTTAAGAATCCCGAAAGTGCCAAAACTTGGCACAAATGGATACTTAAGTGTCAAAAGTTACAAAATGTACACTTAAATGCCAAAATCAGAGCAAAAATAATCAATTAAGTGCCAACGGCGAAAAATTCCGGCCAAAGTGCTACGTGTCCAATTTCCGGCAAGTTTATTTACTAACGAAGCATTTTTTTCAAAATAAAAAATACACGTGGCAATTTTAATTAAAAAAAGTATCCACGTCATATTAAAATAAATTTTAAAATTGATTTTATTAAAAAAAAAAAAAAAGGAAGGGGGATCCAGCGAGGGCTATGCAGCCCTCACCGCCACCGCCGTCACCGCCCCACCATTGCCAAGAAGGCCAGCAATAGTGGCCGAGGGTCGGCCAATGGCCGGCGACCCTGGCCGGCTTGCGGCGAGGGCCTACAAGCCCTTACCCAGATCTGGGGCGAGGGTCATAACCCTCCCCCAAATCCGGTGAGGGTTGCCGGCCCTCACCCAACCGAGCCAAGTTTTTATTAAACCAACACGTGTTTTTATTGATAAATAAAAGTGATATTGTTGTTTCTATAAAAAATACACGTGGAAATTTTAATTAAAAAAAGTATCCACGTCATATTAAAATAAATTTTAAAATTGATTTTATTAAAAAAAAAAAAGAGGAAGGGGAATCCGACGAGGGCTATGCAGCCCTCACCGCCATCGCCCCACCATTGCCAAGAAAGGCCAGCAATAGTGGCCGAGGGTCGGCCAATGGCCGGCGACCCCGGCCGGCTTGCGGCGAGGGCCTACAAGCCCTTACCCAGATCTGGGGCGAAGGTCATAACCCTCCCTCAAATCCGATGAGGGTCGTCGGCCCTCACCCAACCGGGCCAAGTTTTTATTAAACCAACACGTGTTTTTATTGATAAATAAAAGTGATATTGTTGTTTCTATTTATTGCTAGTACCCTTAAATGCGTGTAATTATTTTTTCTTGAGTGGTCGTGTGGTAAATTTTTATATAGTAAGGAAAGAACTGCTATGCAGAGGTAAGGGATGACATTTCAAGAAAGCCAGCATCCAACCAAGAGATAAAAAAAAAAAAAATGAAACTAGCAAAGGTGTTTTTGTCAGCCACCCATGACCTAGCTTACAAGAATCCACCGTCCTAAAGTTATTTGTCAGTTTTCACAATAATTGAGTCCACTAAGACCCGTACTGATCAACACCATTCACTATTTTTATCAATCACGGAGAAGCTTTTGTCACTCTAATAGCCCGAATAATGCATTGGAACACAGACTTAAGTGAAAAGAAGTCTATGTGTTCAGCCCCAATAGGATATACAGAAAGACATATCAATAGAAACAATAGTATCGCTTTTATTTATCAACTAAGGTTAGCCTGAGGAAATGTATATATACATGCCCTCCCTTGGGCACTTTTCCATTGACCTACATAAAAAGGAACCAGACTAAGCTAACCTACGTCGATCAACAGAAAGGGGAAGGGGGTCAATCAAAAAGATCAGGCATTAGGTGCGTAATCACTAACCTTAGACAGGTCAGACTCCCCGAATGTGGGATCCTCCATCACGCCATCTAGAGGGTCGAGATCTAAAGGATCTCAAAACTCATTGCCAAGACCCTTATGTGGCAATGGCCCATTGAAGCTCCTTAGGGAGCCGTATATCATGTTCCCATGTCTCGCAAATCACACCATAAAGACACGAGACATGTAATAGTCTCCTCTCCCCTTGTCAACCCGCACAGTGGTGACTTGATGCTAGAACACAAAATCACGACCAAAACAAGTTGCGTGATGATAATGGTGCCCATGTCCATGGGGACACCATGCACACCGGGCACAACATCTAAAGTCTAAGCCTTAGTTAGAAAATTCACTTGCCTCAGGTGCAACTTAAACATGTGTAACATCCTGAAAATCGACCCCATTTCGAGATTTTATAAAATGGCAATATTAATCAAATGCCTGGTCAGTACAAATTTTCCGAACTGTGTGTTCATGGGATAATGGATAAATAAAAGTGATATTATTGTTTCTATAAAAAATACACGTGGAAATTTTAATTAAAAAAAGTATCCACGTCATATTAAAATAAATTTTAAAATTGATTTTATTATAAAAAAAAAAAGAGAAAGGGGGATCCGGCGAGGGCTATGGGCTATGCAGCCCTCACCGCCATCGCCCCACCATTGCCAAGAAAGGCCAGCAATAGTGGCCGAGGGTCGGCCAATGGCCGGCGACCCCGGCCGGCTTGCGGCGAGGGCCTACAGGCCCTTACCCAGATCTGGGGCGAGGGTCATAACCCTCCCCCAAATCCGATGAGGGTCGCCGGCCCTCACCCAACCGGGCCAAGTTTTTATTAAACCAACACGTGTTTTTATTAATAAATAAAAGTGATATTGTTGTTTTTATTTATTACTAGTACCCTTAAATGCGTGTAATTATTTTTTCTTGAGTGGTCGTGTGGTAAATTTTTATATAGTAAGGAAAGAACTGCTATGCGGAGGTAAGGGATGACATTTCAAGGAAGCCAGCGTCCAACCAAGAGATAAAAAAAAAAAAATGAAGCTAGCAAAGGTGTTTTTGTCAGCCACCCATGACCTAGCTTACAAGAATCCACCGTCCTAAAGTTATTTGTCGATTTGCACAATAATTGAGTCCACTAGGACCCGTACTAATCAACACCATTCACTACTTTTATCAGTCACGGAGAAGCTTTTGTCACTCTAATAGCCCGAATAATGCGTTGGTACACAGACTTAAGTGAAAAGAAGTCTATGTGTTCAGCCCCAATAGGATATACAGAAAGACATATCAATAGAAACAATAGTATCGCTTTTATTTATCAACTAAGGTTAGCCTGAGGAAATGTATATATACATGCCCTCCCTTGGGCACTTTTCCATTGGCCTACACAAAAAGGGACCAGACTGAGCTAACCTACGTCGATCAACAGAAAGGGGAAGGGGGTCAATCAAAAAGATCAGGCATTAGGTGCGTAATCACTAACCTTAGACAGGTCAGACTCCCCGGATGTGGGATCCTCCATCACGCCATCTAGAGGGTCGAGGTCTAAAGGATCTCAGAACTCATTGCCAAGACCCTTATGTGGCAATGGCCCATTGAAGCTCCTTAGGGAGCCGTACATCATGTCCCAATGTCTCGCAAATCACACCTTAAAGACACGAGACATGTAATAGTCTCCTCTCCCCTTGTCAACCCGCACAATGGTGACTTGATGCTAGAACACAAAATCACGACCAAAACAAGTTGCGTGATGATAATGGTGCCCATGTCCATGGGGACACCATGCACACCGGGCACAACATCTAAAGTCTAAGCCTTAGTTAGAAAATTAACTTGCCTCAGGTGCAACTTAAACATGTGTAACATCCTGAGAATCGACCCCATTTCGGGATTTTATAAAATTGCAATATTAATCAAATGCCTAGTCAGTACAAATTTTCCGAACTGTGTGTTCATGGGATAATGAATTACATGGAGGCGTCGATAGGAAATGATTCACGTACAACTCACAATTTTGATCAGGAACGAACCCTTCGACCATGAGGACCTGGGAGGGAACGATATCCTCTAATACTAGACTACTAAGGAAATGGAAATAAATCGATTCGGTAAAAGTACGAAGTTGATTTGGAGGTGATTTCCGCCTGACTTTGATACAAACTATGAATGATGATAAATTGAATCATTTTCATATGGTACTCGGGATTATCAATTGAGCCCCCGGGACCACACGACAATCAAGGGACATCCCTAACTCAAGAATTGACGTTAACATGGATCAAAGAATGATTGATCACAGGTCAAAAGTAAGGAAAGTCCTAAAATAGCACTCGATAATTCAAATTGTACTACGATCACAATCGACTCAATTTAGCCTCGATTTTTAATCTGATTTTGGGAACCGACTTCTCAGTAATATCAAGACTAAATATTTGGACGTCACCTCATTTATTTTGGAATTTTCCGTTGGACACGGAAGTGTCGGAAAAAGGAAAAATAGGATCGGGTTTCGGGCCCGCGGGTGGGCCGACCCAAGACCGGCGGCCCAATAGGCCTTGCGCCCATCCAGCCCAGCCCAAAGGGGGCCCAAGCTGGCCCAAGTTCCTCTCCCTCCTCAGCCAATGGGTTTCTTTCTTTTGGCCTTTTCCTTTTAGGCCCAAGTGGACATTGTTTTTTTTTTTTTGTGCTTGTTTTTTATTGGTTCTTGAAGCAAGTGCCAAGCCCACTTGCCTTGGCTTCTCCCTCAAGTTTCCAGCAACTTTCTCTCTCCTCCTTTCTCCCCAAATTAGTTCAATATAGCAGCCCCTCTCTTTGTCCATTTTTCTCTTCCTTTTCCCTTCCATTTCTACTGTTTCTTATTGTCCTCACTGTTTTCCAGCTAGAAAACAGCCTTGCCGTCATCACTGGAGCCGCTGCCGCCACCCATAGTGTAGTCACGGAAGTTAGGAAGCTAGCCACACACCCCTGGTCACCCCCAGTTGCCCCGGACCGCCCGTTTCGACCTTTTCTGCACCGCTGGTTAGTTCTGTGTGAATAGTAATCAGCACTATTCTTGGCCCATTTCGGCCACCATTCGTCGTCCATTTTCATCCCTGAACTTACCCCTCGTAGCCCTCGTTCCCCTCTACACGCCAATGTCGCCGGATTTCCGATCCAAGTAAGTTAATTTCATAATCCTTATTTAGGGTTTGATCTTGCTTAAGGGGTGATTAGTGTATTTGTATGTTTGTGTTTAATTAGAGTTAATTAGTGGATTAGTATGGTTAATTAGGTTGATTGAGATTAGTATTTTGACTAGAGTTAGTGTTAGATTAACTATGGTTAGTTGATTAAAGTAACTATAGTTAGTTTTAAAAGTAATCAAGGTTAAAAGTTAATCATGGTTAGGTTAAATTAACTATGGTTGAGTTAATTTTGTAACCATGGTTAGTATTAATAATTATTATTATTTTTGGATTAAATAATAATTATCTATTATTTTCGGAATTATTAATTAATTAAATTAATTTATAATTTCGAATTATTATCATTAATATTGTTATTACTATTCATTTTTGAAAATTAATTATTTTTGGGGAAAATAATTAATTGTGATTATTTATGGGAAATGATTTTAATTGAATAATTTTGTGGGAAAATTACTATGGCCTAATTTTCTAATGTCAATAGTATTTATATACTACTTTATTAAATGACATTGATTTATTAAAGAAGGGTTTTATTAAATGGAATTAATTGGGTTGGGTAATTAATTATGGGAATGGTTAATTGTCATAGTCGTGAGGACACATGCTTATTTATTATTGAACATTGAGGCACGTGATTGAGTACCAGTAATTATTGAGGTACGTGATGATTTTGGAAAAGTATGCAAGTATTGTGATGTTGATTGATCGGAATTGATTGTCAAAATGTGACTTGAACTGCTGATTGTTGCAACTTTCATGAGTGAATGGACTGTTGCTGTTATACATGACTGCTGGATACTGCTACATTTCATTATACGTGTGTCAACTGCTATAGCATGTCGCGTAAGCACGAATTATGTCGCATTCACGACCAAGCAAAAGCAAAGACAAGAATGACTGTTTGCTGATGTGTTGCATGGTTAGATTAAATTTGATAGCCCAGTTGAGCCGGATGACTGCCGATTCTTCGGGGTTGTGCCGTGACCATTGGGTCGCCTAATAGTGGTTAAATGCAGATTCGTGGTTGAGGCCGAGCCCATACTCCTTATGAAATGCCATTGATGAGGGAGAGCCCATGACGTCGCCATGCCTCACGGGGGAGGACGATGCCTAGTCTACGACCAATTAACCACCAACCATAAGGTTGTGCCATGGTCTAAAGGGTCGTAATAATCAGAGCATGTGTGGGCAGTGTGATATGAGAAAGTTTTGTGCGATGCTCTGATTATTTGCATGCATCTTATTATTGTTGTGAGGCGATTGACATTTTCTACAGGTCGTGTGTGCCAAGGCCAAATAGGGTCGCTTGTGATTGCACCTGTTTATTAAGCTATCTTATGTGGTTATCTGTTTGAGGTGGCATTGGGTGATTTGATGAATTAGGTTGTATGTTAAACTCCTAAGATGAACGAAGTTCCTAACCAGAGCTTAGGGTTTTAACTTGTTGAGTTTATCTCAACCCGTTATGGTTAACCTTTTCATGCCCTAGATGATGCAGTACCCGAGGATCGAAGATAGCGATCCCACTGAGGCTAGCGAGTAGGCACTTGTACAGTGTCAGGTTAGCTAGGCCAGTCCCCTTTTTAGTAAGCTTTAGCTTGTCGCATGTAGTAAGGCGTGTATGTATTTACTGGTGTGCTAGCTAACCTTCAGATATATAAAATACTATTTGTCTTTCCTCTACTGCTGTTGTTGCTATCTCTGTTGTTTGGTTTGGGAGTTGTTCGTTTCCGCATGTGCATAATTACAAGATAAAATGAATTGGTCGACGACAGTACCTAGGACGTCATACAACTAGACCTCAAGTGAAATGGGGTTGTCGCGAGCTCGAGAGTCGGGGCGTGACAACATGCAACCAATTGTTGATGGCAGATCAATTGCAAAGCAACCCCTACTTTGCCTTATCTATTAACATACAAAGATTCTCAACCATAGCATTAACCACAACCATAGGCATTCTCACCTTACCTTGGCATACACACTTTGCATGATACAATATAACTCATGCCAGAAACAATACACCAAGCAAATCACATAATTAGAACACAAATTAAACTTTCTCATGCACTATGCATTCACGCGTGTTCCAATTATTACGATATGTCAAACGACGAAACAACATTATGGTTGGTTGTCTACTAATATAACCAAGCATCATCCCACTCCATTAGGCACAACTACGTCATGGGACCCCCGCCTTGACGGCATTCCATAAAAGAACTTCGGTTCGACCTCTATCACAACATGGCAACTAGCCACTTGCTAAGCATTCGATAAAAATTGAGCGACGTCAAAGGCCACAACACAACCCTAGGGTTGGTGGTCTTCTGGTAGCGCCGGGCTTTCCTTTATGTGATCATGCAACACAACCATCAACAATACCATTTCTTTCTTTTCATATAGCCAATGCAACTATGGTTTGTACTCACACAACATGTTATAGCAAATATCACCCGTACAATGCAACGCTATAATAATTGATGGTCCAGTAAACTTGTTTAACTCATCAACTTCCAACCACAACCAACAAATACGAGTTCAAGTCATTCAAATAATCAATTTCAACCAACTAGCACCATGATAATCCATCCATCAATCCTCACAAGAAATGAACAACAAACAATTATTATCATAACAATCAATCAGTACTGGAAAATTACCCATAAGTAATTATGTCAATAAACAATTAGGTGCCTCAAAGAACTATTCATAATCAATTATCCCCACAAATAGTTGATTGCCACAAAATAATTATAATCATTGATTATTTCCAAAAATACTTATTAATACAAAATAAAGTACTTTAGTTAATTATTTCAATAAATAATTAACTCCCACAAAATAGTCATAATTATTCGCCATTCTCATGAATAATTACTTGACATAAAATAACTCACTTTAATTGAATACTTCCTTAAATAAGTAAAGACTACATAATATTATCATATATAACTATCCAAAATTAACTAATAAGCAACAAGTATATATGCATGAATATTGCTTGAGTTAATTATTTCAATAACAAAGAATCATAATTAATTATTTATCCAAAATAATTAATTATTAACAATTAATTAATAATTCGAAAGTAATTATTATTATAAATAACTAATTATCACAAAATAATTACCACAAAATAAATAAATTATAATTAATTATTCCCATTTATAATTAATCATAATTAACTAATATTAGTCCTTCATTAACCAATTTAATTAACAATAAACAAGATTAGTCATAATAAAGAAAGGCTAATTATTCATAACCCAATTAAATTAGCAATAAGCATGATTAAGCTATCCTTTGCTTATCTTAATCAAGCTTAGGGCACATAAACCATATTTAGGCATAAGCAACTCTCATTAGCCACTAATCAAGCTTAGAACTGATTAAACTACCCCAATGCAAGATTATCCCATAATTAAAGTATTAGGAAATTAACTCACAGATTAAGCAATACGAGGGTATCAAGATGACGACAATAATGAGGGCTAAGCGTGGCTAGTTCGAGGATGACACAAGACAATGAATGATGGTTGGATTATGGAGAAACAGATCTTGGCTGGGCTGTTTCTCGCTGAGATAGAAGGAGGTAGCAACTGGCAATGGCTAGGCAGGCTAGATGGCAACTAGTCAGGTGGTTGGCGAGCAATAGTGGGGTATTGAATGGTGGCCTAAGCTTGGCAAACAATGGCAACAACTCCGACAACCAATAGCAATAAATGATAGGGTAGAACATGGTAAAAGGGGCGGAAATGAAAGGGAAAGAGGGAGAAAGAGAGAAAAATGAGAGAGTGAGGGGATGGTGGGCAGCTGACTAGGTGAGGAGAGAGAGAGGTGGATAACTTGAGATTGAAGTCTCCCAACTTGAGCTCCAAGTATGCATGATAGCCAAGTATTTCTTGAAGGCTTTAGACCACACAAAGAAATGTTTCTAGAAGGAAAAGTTCATGGGCTGAAGAAGAAAGGAGATGGGCTTGTTTGGGCCCCTATTAGATCATCCAAGATAGGCACAAGGCCCATTGGGCCTTCGGCTTGGGGCCAACCCACTTGTGGGCCCAACTTCTTGGCCCAAAAATTCCTTTTCTGAATCTTTGTGGCTTACCAAAAAATTCAAGTATAAATGTGGCGATGTTCGATTAGTTAGCCTTGAATTTTTTGAAAAGTCGATACTCGAAATTGGATTGAAAATCGAGGTTATATTCAATCGAATGCAACTTTAGTACGGCCTAAACTATTGGGTAGCTTTTAGAGATTTCTCGCGTTTGACTCGTGATCGATAACTTTTCAATCTATATTTAAGCCAAATTTCAAATCAAGGGCGACCCTTGGTCATCATGTAATCACGGGGAATCAATTGGTTACCCTAAATACAAAGTCCAAAAAAGAAATTGATTTAACGTCGTGCGTAGTTAGTATCAAAGTCATGCAAAATCACCTACTATCCGGCTTCGTACCTTTGCTGAATCGATTAATTTTCATTTACTAATTGGCTTGTAACATGGTGATATTGCCCCTCTTGAATCCTTTTGGTCGAACGGTCTATCCCTATTTGAATCTGCCAGTCGTACACATATTAATCTCTAATTGCGCTTCCAAATAATCAATTAACTCGTAAATGATTGGTTTAGAATAATTGCAGTAACAAGGCATTGATTAATATAACCATTTCATCTAATTCCAAAATATGGTCAAAATTCAGGACGTCACACAAACTGCATAGTGTAGATATCAGCATAGAAGAAATGTTATCAATGAAACTCCAAAGTTGAAGGTAAAAAGCAATTGTACTTGTGCAACCCACCGTCAAAACATGACACTTACAAGCTCAATGATACCGCAAAATGAATTTAATTTACAAACAACATGATGCTTACAAGTACTAACACCATGGTAGACTCAAACCCCAAACTTTACAAAGACCAGAGCGTAAGGTGTCGGCCCTATCGAGGCAAGAAGCCGCTACCTGTTACTGGTAAGAGTTAAAGAAAAATGAGAAAGAACCGTGACACGAAGGAGAGAAAAAAAAATCAATGTTACGTAAAAGCAAAGGCAAGTATCAATGGCATACATTAGAAAAAAAAAATTATCAAAAACAATATATGTCCATCACAGATAATGAATTTCACTTTTCTATTTCTCATGTTAATAAAAGTTTCAAAGTTCAAGTTCTTCAAGCAAACTCAACATGAGTTATGTTCAGCATCAAGGATTATGCAAAGAGTTTTATGGTCATTTGACTTCTAGCCCCCAACATGGGCGCATGTCGGGAGCCATATTGATTCTCGTGGGTAAACACCTCTTAATTCCTAAAACCTTTGCCTAGTCGAGTTACATCCCTATTGAAAAGTCCATTCCAATTAAGGAAATCTGTCTAGTATTGGACATTCTCGAATCTAAATTTACACGGCGAGTGTACCAGGAGCTACAAGAAGATTAACTGTAAGATGATCAGTGTTTGATCCTCCCCCCAGGATCAACCTTTCATTTCTTGACCCTAGCTAGACCAACATTACGTCCTAGGTGGGTGGGAAACTTGGGCATGGTTCGGCCCATCAGGGCCCATGGGCCTAGGCCAACCCAAGGCCAGGCAGGCCTAGGAGCAGAGAGGGTTGTGCATCGCCCTTCTTGGCCTTGGGCCCGATGGAGCACGACCCATTAGTTTAACAGGTTATGGCTTGGCAAGTGCTAGGTTTGGCAACTAAAAAATACCATGTTATAGTGATATCTATAAGAAAATTTTCTAGCTAATGAAGGGCGTTTGAAATTTATGATCACGTATGTACTTCCTTTTGCTTCAAAGACTACATATACATTGTGAAAAGAGCTGTCGGTGGTCCTCAAGCCTAGATTTTCTTAATGTGAATTAACATCGTTGTCAATATTAATTTATTCTTTTAAGTGCATCCACCTGCTATTACTGCACGATCTCCCCTCTTAAGAAGGATCATCGTGTTTCTCAATTTCAAAGAAGTTAACTTTATCATAAAATAATGTCAGATAGTGTCAAATAAGAAAACCCTTCAAGGTTTGCAAGAAGTTTTTCACAGGAAAAAAAAATGGAAGATAAAAAGAATCAAGGATCACAAGTTGAATATATTTCTCTTCATACTGTTAATTTTTGTACTTTACTAACTTGGTACATACTTGGCATCATTGGAGCTGTATCAGCATGTTGTGTGCAGATAAGAATGTGACACAAATAGCCAAATTATCTAATATTTCATGTGGAGCATTGTAAAAAGGACATGAATCATTCTGAAACCCCAAAAAAAAAAAAATGATAGAGAAGAAATTTTGATTTTCGAGCAAAGACACAAAGATTACTAGTGCGGCAGCTGAATGCTGGTCCAAGTTCAACTTGGAAAGCGGCCTTGCCGATCTGGAAAGGTTAGTTCCAAAGAGAATTTGGTAGATTCATGTTGACACTTTGTTTTTGTTAAATAAATGAAAACTAATAAAAAATAAAATAAAAAGGCAAAAAATATATAAATAGCAAAAAATACAAAATATAAGAGTAATAATAAAGAGCGTAAGTAAATAGCGCCATAAAAATAAAAATAAAAAAGGCAAAGAGAATTTTCGAAGTGGGAGAATCATATCTCGCTGCCGAAGAGGGGGAGTGTCCGCATTCACTATATTGGAGCCAGCTCGTCTCGTTTCCCGGCGTCGTCATCATCTCCGTCCACGTTGATTCCGACGGCTCTTCCTCGCGGCGACGAACCATGTAAAATCCTCTCTCCACTGCTCTGTTTTTCCCCTGCTTCTCGGAAATCAGGACACCGAGTTCATTCGTTCGATTTGGCGACTTAATCGTCTGAAATTGGAGCTGCTTTGTGATGAATGATGTTGATTTAGGACTCCGTGAATCATCTTTGGACTGAGAAACACATGGAGGACTCATGTTTTTCGATCGCCCGCCACCTGTTCTGACAAATTGCTTGAGAAAAAAGTACTCGAGCTGATCTGGTGTCGTTAGCTGTATGTTAGCGTTTTAGTCTGAAGTTTGATTCACATTGGTTTCATTAATTGTCGAACTGAACTTAATGTCAATTTTTTCTGCGTTTGGTCACACATCAATGAGTCGGCTACACATCAATGAGTCGGCTACGGATGAATGCCCACCAGAGAATCCATTTCTCGCCGGCAGAGGCCAGCATCGTCAGTCATTTGTTCTTTGTCTCAGTGTGCATATATGTGTTTGACCTGCTGGAATAGCGTTTGTTTTTTATGTATGTTTTCGGCAACATTACTTAGTTGAATTTTTGTGTTTGGACACTAACAAATCATGTAGTATCCCCAGTTATTTTGATCTCATTTATGCAATTGAAGAGTAGTGACCAATTCCGGAAATCCACAGAGATAAAGGAAATTAAAGGAATGCACAGACAAAAGCAATCTACTTCCCTCATGACGAGAGAGAGAGAGAGAGAGAGAGAGAGAGAGATTGACATGTATGCAGCTGAAAGATCAATTACATTGTGAAGAGTGATGCATGACAATCTCC
The DNA here is from genome assembly GCA_014858505.1 of Corymbia citriodora subsp. variegata. Taxonomy (NCBI): domain Eukaryota; kingdom Viridiplantae; phylum Streptophyta; class Magnoliopsida; order Myrtales; family Myrtaceae; genus Corymbia; species Corymbia citriodora. The sequence goes on from CM026414.1 coordinate 43,333,701, forward strand.
AGAAAGTGAAGTAAATATACATAAGGAGTTCACAAGGGTCGAAACTCAAACTTGGAGAAGTAGAGATTGGCACATGACAAATGCTTTCAATTAAATTCCAAAGATGAAGGTAGAAGATCGTTGAACTTGTGGCAACCCACCATTAAAACATTTGACACTTACGAGATCGATCATGCCACAAGACAAATTTACAAACAACATGCTTGCAAATACCGACACCACGGCACTCACTCGGACCACAAATCTTACAAAGACCAAATGTACAGTGTCAGCCCTGTTAGGGCAAGAAGCTGTTACTAGGCAACGCTCACGCGACAGGACTGCACAAAACCGTCTATCCTTTTCTTTATCTCTTCTGGATTTGCACCCACCAGCTTGTCGACTAGAGTTCTGTCCTTCATCAGTAAAAATGTCGGCATGGCTTTTACCTCCATTTTAGTCGCTACCTCCTACAGAAAGCAAATCTCAAAAAGTGATGTCTCCTCACAGGGCAAAGGCTTGTTATACACACATTCATTAGCCAAAGAAAAAGTGACAAGACATTTCAAAAGCATCACAGGCATACTATGACTAATAAGCCTTTATCTTCTCTTCATTTGTCAATGATTAAGACAAGCTTTGCAATGCAAAAGTACCCTCTATCTATTTTCCCCTCAAATACATATCAGGAGAAATACGTGATTGCGGAACGTGAGCTTAGCATGCCAATTTCAAAAGCCTAAGCTACTCTAATCCATCACAGACAAGAGACCAGATTTTCCATGCCTGCGAGAAATTTCAGCAACTATGCATCCTGAGTTGGAAGTTTTAATTGCTTCCCAAAGAATCTGAAACAGTTTCACCACAGGCACAGATCGAGAATGAACCCCCAAATTCATCCAGATTCAAGTTTCAGCAGAAAGCACAGAATAATCAAACGGGAAAATCCCTCAAAGAGGTTGGAGAAAACGTTTGTTGCTTCATAATGCCATCCCTTAGACAAAACAAACAAATTCAAATCTTGCTAGAAATGAAAAAAAAAAATCTCATATATTACACTTCCCTATAAATACTAAGTCACATACTTATGTACAAGAAGAAAAGAGCATATACACCTAATGATCTAATTGATATCCCAGTTCTACACTGTGGAACTGGGAAACAGTATGAGTAAGCCGTATGTTTCCAACTGCCAAAAATGGATTCCCTTCTAATGTAACAAGCTAAAACTCTAATTCCCCTGCACAAATTACTCTGAGACAGAAATTAAGCGTTACCTTAACATCGTCAACATCAACTGTGAGAAATAGAACATCTGGGAATGTCGAGGCCAGCTCCTCAAAGAACGGGTTCATGGCCACCGAAGGCATGCACCAAGCAGCAGTGAAGTGCACCACCACCTGCATCCACACCCATCACACAACCCCAAATAAGACTCATCGACCAATCACACGACTTCTTCGAAATTCATCGCCCAGAAGAAAATTCCAGTCTCAAAACAGGGCTTGGAGCAAGCAACAGTCAAATTAGGAGGCAAAAAGTTCAGAACTTTAAGAACACCCAAGAAAAGTTTCTGAATTACGACAGAGAAGACACAACAGCACGAGAAGATGAAAAAAAAAAAAACAGAACCATACAGGGCAGGCTTGAGCGGTCGCCTGAGTCAAGTAGGAATCCCACGACTCGGGCGAGTCGACCTTCACGACTCGGAACTTGTTCTGCTGGTCTTGCCCTTCCATTCTTGCTGTCCTGAAGAGATTGCTTACTGCTGGTGCTGTCCCTGGTCTTCTTCTCCTGCCTCCTCCTGAATCTTCAAGAGATCATATCTTTGAGTATTTTGTTCTTATTTTAAGCAGAATTTCATGTCTCTCTGGTTTCACTGGACAGAAAGGCAGGGGGACCCACTTTTGGATATGCATTGGCAATTGGGGAAAGGAATTCTGTATTCCAGCAGTATCCTGGGGGCGCCCACCTTATTGTCCTTCTCAGGCCCATGGCCCACTTCACTTACTTTGGTGGGGCCAGTGGCCCACTTGCATGCCAATCCCTCCAATTTGTCTTGAGTAATGAAGGCTAATGAAAGTCTGACTCAGATCATAAACGTGATCTGCAAGTTGTCACATGCTGCATCTGGATATCTGCATAATTAATAAATCATGTTCAGGCTGATGTACCGATTATCAAATTTCCAGAATTATAGTTTTCGGATTGATATAACTAATATGAAAGAATGCGATTTGATTCTTGATAAATTTTGTCGAAATGAATTTCAGATCATTTAGAAACTCATTTGGAGATAGAACTTGAAATGGTCTTTTTTTGGGGCGAGCTTTTTTTTTTGGGGGGGCATTTGAAGATTCGTGCTGAGTTTGGCGAAAAATCAGAATATGACTTTATTTGCAAGCAAGGAGAGTCAAAAGTATTTCACATCATTATGTTGCTTTATGGATAGGGATGAGTATTAGGTACTATCAGCCATTTAAATACAAATTTGTTCATCAAATGAAGCTACAGGCTACAGCTGTTCTCCAGTGGCCATCTTTTGCAGCTGTGATTGTCCTGGAATTAGTCCATCTCCAATTTCCTAATTGGAAAAAGTATATATATATATATATATATATATATATATATATATATATTTCAAAAAAGGAGAAACATTCAATAGTGTTAACAGTAATTGAAACAGAGTTCCCTATCTTCCATCGTCCCAAGGCAAATTTCCTATACGAATTCTACGTGGATCTCATATGTAAGATTTACGCGATCTAACAATTATGGTGAATCCACTCCAATATATTCAAGTTCAGACAAGAAGTCCCTCCTATTAAAAGAGGCAATCAAAGCAAAGTCAAATTGCGTATGAAATGATATTAGGTATAATAAAATAGATTTTACAGAATATCCGCACTAGATAATGTGCCTAGAATTTTATTAGGCGTTGAATATCATATATTTTCTTGAGGGCCACTAATAATTGGGTTTATAATGTAGCGTGTCATTGTAGACAAGCTGGTCTTAATATAGATGTCATCACAAACTATTTTAATGCTTTGAGATCACTTGAGAGCAGCATCTTGATGAAGAGTAAAAGGTGGGCAGACCATGATAGAGAACCTAGGAAATTCAATCCTGATTGCGGCTGTAACATGATGTAGTTCTCATTTCTCTCATCTTACAAGATGATGATGATGATGGCTAAATTGGGCAAAGGCCCAAGTGTTTCGATGATGGCCATGGCCAGGCCCTATCAGTTCAATTGGCCCTGATTCTGCAGAGATCTGATAGCCCAATTCTTTCTTTGTCGAAGCTGACCTGACCCAGCTCCAAGTTTGGAAAGAACGAAAGGCGTGTCTCGATTCTTGTTTGTCAATGGATCAGTCATCCCTATTCATCTCCGTCATCTCTTCACCCTCTGAACTGCTGCAAATCGAGATTGATTCATCCCCTTGGTGATTCTTGAGGTGGGTTTTGCACACTGCTGTCTTCTTCAAAAGTTTGAAAACCTGCAGAGGACATGGATGATAGTTCTGCTAGACAGGATGCTTGTTCTTCCCTTTCCTGGCCAAGAACATTAACAAGATGCCAAATTGGAGATAGTTTATCATATTATAGCATTAACTTTTTGTAACCCTACAATTTCCCATTTCATTACTCTGCTTAATGCGAATTTGTGGGCATTCTTGGTTTCCCTGCTTTTGATTTTGATCTTACAGGAACTTTGTACCAAGAACAATTTATGATTGAGACCCAGTTACTCAATTTCATTTATGAGTAGATATCTCCTGGAGAAAGAACAATTTAAGAAAATCATATAGAAGGTGAAAGAACGTGGAGAGAGGCAATTGATGGTGACACAACCAGCGGAAGAGCTCAAGAAAGCAAGATTCGCAGTTGTAATAGTTTCGTGTCCTGAACCAAAATCATTCCCAGTCCACGTGTCGAAATACAAGCAGCCCATTTCCCCAACCCAATCCTACCTGTCAAATTAAAATGCCCTCATAATCCACGTGGCGGCGAGGGAGTGGCCAGGGCCATATCCAAGTTATCCAAGCAGGAAAATGGCAGATAAGGTGGTGCCCCAGATCACTTCGCACCACATAACCTCATGGCCCAGTCGAGAAACTCCATCCAATTCCCAGAAATATATTTCCTCATTTGACCATCTTGAATCAAAACTTGCTGAGCAGCGGCACTTGACAGTTGATATTGAAGGCGAACATGGCCCAAGCTATGGCTTCGATGGCTGGCTTACGGGGCTCCTCTCAGGCGGTGCTGGAAGGCAGCCTCCAGCTTAGCGGCTCGACCCGCCTGAGCGTCGGCGGCGGCAACAGGGTCGGCTTGGCCAGGCCTGGCTTCAGCATTAGAGCTCAACAGGGCTCGGCCGAGGCCGAGACTAGCCGGAGGGCAGTTCTTGGTCTGGTCGCCACCGCTTTGGCTTCGGGTTCTTTCGTCCAAGCAGTGTTGGCTGAAGCCAAGTCGATCAAGGTAGGTGGGCCTCCCCCACCATCTGGTGGACTGCGTAAGTCTCCTGCCTTTCTCTCTTCTTCTCTTAGTCTCCATAAACTAGACAAAAATGTTGCATTGCACTGAAGATTCCTTCCTTCCAATTGCTTCTCTGGTGAAACGGAATGGAACTCGTGTCGACAGACGGTATAACAGCTAGCTAGATCTGCATTGTTCGCATACCCAGTTATTTTTGGAGACTAGTACCGCCTTGATTGTGATTATCCTATTGCTGCAATATAATGTGCGATTAGATCTAGAAACGTATCTGATATGAATATTTGGCATACTGCTCTGAATGCATTGAGTTCCTACCTGATGCAACTGTTGCTTTGGAGAGGTCCCTAATTTTAGGCCAAAATTCAGCAAATTGAATTTTGACTCGGCTCTATCCACGCTCGCTAATGACCGCATCTACCTGGTATTAGAACAGGGACTGAATTAGTGCTTGTGTTCTTGCATCGTTCAGCGAGATTCTGTTTTCTCTTTAACCTTGAGGACTGTAGAATGCGAATGTAAGGAAGAACTGTGGTATTCAAAGCTGTGGCTTAACGAATAATGCCAGTGAAATCCTCTCTCTTTATGTAGCTGGAACCCTGAACTCTGATGAGCCAAGAGATCTCGAGCTTCCATTGAAGGACAGATTCTTCCTTCAGCCACTGACTCCGGCACAGGCAGCAGCCAGGGCAAAGGAGTCAGCCAAGGAAATTGTTAACGTGAAGTCGTTCATAGACAAGAAGGCATGGCCATATGTCCAGAATGATCTGCGCCTCAGGGCCGAGTACCTCCGCTATGACCTCAACACTGTCATTGCTGCGAAATCCAAGGAGGAGAAGAAGTCGCTCAAGGACCTCACTGGCAAGCTCTTCCAGACCATCAGCAATGTGAGTCAGACGAGAAAATCTCAAAACATGTCTTGCTCTTTCATTTCACAAATGAAAGTATCTGACTGATGTGATTTTAATTCCGTGTGCTTTTTGAGCAGTTGGACTACGCGGCGAAGATCAAGAGCACCCCAGAGGCAGAGAAATACTATGCTGAGACTGTATCTACCCTTAATGATGTTCTTGCCAAGCTTGGCTAAATCAAGTTTGTGTATTTGTCACACTTAACCGGACACTTTGTTAAGGCTACTTGAAGGGATCTCTTTTCCTATCTGGACAATACTCTGTTTTCTTCTTCTTCACTATTGCTACGATTTCTCTTTTCTCGAAGATGAATTTCAGAACTCCTGTACTTCATGCTCAGAGGAAGAGAAAGGGAGAGAGTTGTACTAGAGAGACCGGCTTTTACTTGAGAAGCATTTCATATCAGCATCATGCCGAAACTTGGACCCTATCTACTCTTTTTGTGCAGCAAATCCATAGACCATTGCAAGGCGCCCGGTTGGAAAGCATCTCAATGTGAGCCTTTTCAAGCAGTAGGGAATGTGGCATCGACATAGCTCACATGATCGAATGTGAAGCAGCAGGAAACTCACAATCTCATGAGCCAAATTTTAACAATTTGCATTGTCTCGTGCGTTCATTGCATTAACTTAGGTGTCTTATCACTATATTTGCTATGAACTTTACATTTCTCAGCCTTAAGATGTCTCGCTATATTCGGGTCTATCAAGATTCACCAATCCACAACAAGTCTTGTCCTAATTGGCCTGTCTTTTGCTTGGAGTTGCTCTGCAAAGCCTAAGTGAACCATCAAGAGGCAAACACCCTGCTCATCACCTTCCACTTCTCTACACTCAGCATCGTCAATTCTTTGGCCAACAAGCACGCATAGAACAACACCGACCTGCATTGAACAACACCGATTTGCTTGTTCTTCTGCTTTCGCATCATTAGGGTGTACCTTCATATCCACCCCCAAGATTTTTGAGGCAGGGTTCAGCCAGGTTGGCTTTGCAGTCCTTCATGTCCTCCCGTCTCCGGATGAAGTAGACAAGCTCGGCATGCTTGTCTTGTGACCTTAGTTTGCCGATCACAGCCTCGGTAGGCATCATGGTCTCTTTGATAAGCAAGAGGCATGCCATATAATCGGGCAACGCCTTGTTTAATGTCATGTTCACGACCTTGGTATGCGATTGTTTGTCCATGTCATAGCAGATCTCCATATTGCATGCTCTGATCATACTCTATATCTTCGTTATATTTCCACTAGCAATGTGCCACAGTGCCACTGTCCATGCACCGGTAACATGAATGAACAAATATCGATGTATTGCAATTTCTCTATCTCTGTATTCCATTTCGTTGCATGGATATATTCCGCTATAAAAATTATCGAACTTGTCCGAAGGATTGTGTCGCATTGCACAGCTAAACTAATCTGAGGTATCAATTCAAAGAATATGAGAAAAATGGAGGCGATGATTACTTCAACAAAGATTACATGTTGGATTCATTGCTTGATGCCCCATGACACAGGTTGAGAAGAAAGCCTCAGAAGATTTCAGCATCGACCATTTTGATGGGATGGTGGGATGCAATCACTGCTTATTCATGCAATGCTCCAAGGGTTGAGTTTGAAACAAAAGGGTCTCACACTCGTGTTTGATGTCGATTCGATCAGACTCCGAGAGAATAGAGAAATGTTGAAAGACATGGACCATTCTTTAGTGTACATGAGGCGAGAGAAGAATGCCAGTTGGTTTGAATTTTTGATTGTGAATATCACCTGTTTCTGCTTTGCTGAAACATGCGATTCATCATTATTACACTGTTATTATCTATTTGGTTAAGGATGATGACTGAAAACCTAGTAATTCTGCACGATATAATGTATGTTTTGCCAAGGATTTGGTATCATGTAATCTCTCTTTATTTGGTAACTGATCATAGCTGCAACAGAGAACAGCATGACTGATTTGTATCAGGGTGAACGGCTGAATGGTTATAACTTTGATATCTGATATCGAAAGGTGCAACTTGTGCTGAAAGAACAACCAGTGACAGAGACATGAACCAAGTCCTGGATGACCCTAACGAGGAAGAAGCTTAAGCTAGGAGAGGTGAACAGACATTTAGAGCCTGGAAGAAAAAGGATAGCGCAGCTCGTGCTGCTTTGATTAGCTGCTGTCTGCAAGGTGATATAGTAAGAATGTCCAAGTGTTTCGCTACTGCTTGTGAGATGCGGCTTGCACTGAAAGAGAGGTAAATCTCTCTATAGACATTAAGCAACCACAATCTCAATGGAGCAACCAGCATTCGTTTCAAATCCTGAGATAAAGAAATCTTCCAACTCACACTAACACATATTAGCAAGGTTTTGTGTCCTCGCTGCACTATATGTCCATGGCTTTTCTCAAGCTAATCAACTACGAATCTAGCAGTGGTCAAACACATTTACACCTTTAAACAACGAGAACAAAGTAACCTTTAGCCAACCCAGTATCCATCATCCACCAAAGGACAATTAGAAAACAATGCAAGACAAAACCAAAAACCAAGCTTTGCATGATCTTTGCCGAATTCATCTCCTGTTCAATCTAATCCCATTTGTATAATCTGTTATATCCCCCTGATTCACGCTTGCTTTCGACTATGATTGTTCATGCAAACAAAGCATTGGGACTACAATGTTAAGACATCCCTATGCTTCTTACAAGCCCAAGGTGTTTTCTGATAGAATAATAGGATAGAAATGTTTGCTAATCAATATAACAAACCAACCAAACAAATTCCAATTTACAGGAGACAAAGTAATGCATCAGCAACATAACTTGCTTCAGAAACCAACACAAGCAGTCATGACATCAGTGTTGAGAGAAAGGATGACAACAAAACAGCTCGCTCATGACTGAGAACCAGCAGATAGCAATAGCAGGCACTAGCAACAGGCCACAGCATCTAGAGAATAGCATCAAACTTAAGAGGGCATGCAAAAATTCAAGGCTTGCATGCATTAAACTACAATGTGATTGAAAAAGAGTACCAACATGAACCCCAAAATCTAAGTAAACGAAATATATCACCTACACATTTTTTGCACACTATTATCCATTAAAAAGAACCAGCAGTCGCATCCTACTTTCCATCAGCCCGCTCATAAGCCTCTAAAAATATATTGGTTTGATCTCTAATCAATGTAGCTCTCTCCGCCAATACTCGCATTTCAGCTGCATGCACTTTTCTCCATCTTTCCTTCAACTCCTCCTTCGTCGACTTATCCACCATCTCCCATCCTTCCTTCAAAAAGTCCTGATCCAAGCTAATCCCAGATATCTGAAACATTTTATCACAGGACAACATGCTTCCGGGATCAGATGGCATTAGTTGACCATTCTCCTTAGGCCTCTCCAGCGGTGTGTCCATCTTGAGCTTGGCCGCAGGGACGATCTTACCAGCAGCAGCAGCTGCCTTACTCTTCTTAGCAGTACCATTGGCTTTCGACACAGGCGTCTGTTCACCGCTTCCGCCCACATCTCCGTTCTTGCTAGCACCCCAGATTTTCTTAGACAATTCAAAAACTTTCTGCTCGTGGGGCTTCGAGAATGCCCGGTCCTCGCCATCCTTCCCCTTCCCTTCATTGTTACTATACTTTTTCTTCAGAACACGGATCTTGTTCGCCAGCTGACTATCGCTAAACTCTTGCCCGAGCGATTTCTTGACATAATGATGAAACGCATTAGCATTGGCAAAAGGGTCCATACCTCTCTTCTCTCGAAAATCGATCATGCCCTGCAACAGGGCGAGCTCGTCACCGTCGCCCCATATCCTCTGGAACATGGGCTTCTTCGACTCCTCCCCAGGTTTCTGCGCGGACCCGTTCTCGCCAACGTCCTTCTTCTTCCTCCCTTTCTTCGAGTCCTTCGCCTCCTTCGAGTCCTCCAATTCGACCTTCGGCTTCGCCGTCGAGTCCTCCGATTCGGTCTTCCGCTTCGCTGAGGGCTGCTTCGAGGAGGAGGAAGGCTCCACCCTCTGCTTCTTCCCGGGCGGCGGGGTCTCGATCTTCTCCATCGGCTTCGAAGCTATGGGCTTGACGGTGTAGCGGCGCGAGTCGGATTCGGACTCGGTCCCGGACTCGGAACCCGACTCCGATTCCGACTCGGACCCGGCCGCCGCCGACGACCCTCCCGGAGATTTCTGCTGCTGCTGCTGCGGCTGCGGCGGCGGCGGCGGCGACGGCGGATCGGAAGAGGACTTGGGCTGCGCTGGCTTGGAAGAGGACTTGGGCTGCGCCGGCTTCTTCTGCTCCTCCGCCTCCTCGTCGTCCTCGTCGTCTGATTCGGACTCGGCCTCCGACTCTCCGGATTCTCGCGCTTCCTCCTCCTCCTTGTGTTCTTCGTCTTCGGAGCTGCCGGCCGACTCGTCCTCGGAGGAGGACGCCGGCGGCGGATCCACCGCCGGAAGAGGACGCTTCGGGGCCATGGAGCTCGCGCGAGAGGAGAGACGCGCTTTAGGGTTTTAGCGTTCAGTCGATTCGAGAGAGACGAAGGGCATGCCAGCGTTTCGGAGACGGTGCGCCAATTTATATATAAAGCAAGGGCAGAAAGGTAAAATTGAAAAAGGGAGGAAACCATGATTTCTTTCCTCTCTCTTTTCGTCAACAAATTATTATTATTATTATTATTATTATTATTATTCTCGTCGTCCTCCTCCTCCTCCTCCCATCATCATCATCATCATCATCATCATCATCATCATCATCATCATCATCATACCTGATTTTCCAGTTTACCGGACAAATACCTGACTTTCTATTTTTCATGATGCTTGTCATCGTTATTTTTTCAGTCGTAATTTTGTGGAATTAGCTGTTTAATTTTTGAAATCATATCAAGGTGCCATGTGAATGTTTCCTTTTCTAAAATATAATTTAACTCTAAGACTTTGAGTTTCATAGGCTTTTATATCATTTCATTATAACTATTATTACAAAATTTGAAAAAGCTCAGAAGGGATTATCGAAATTTAACTCTAAAGTTTCATAAAAACCCTTGCTTATAGGCCTTTTCAGGGCAAATTGATGACTGACTATAGGTCTTAGCCCATCGATTTGCAAAATTCATAATAATGTCGTATATTTTATATAATTAGTGCAATTAGTGAAATGTATTAAGATTATTATGAAATAACGAGACAGGACGACACTTTTTCAATTTCTTATTGTTAATAGAACATAAATACCGTTTGGATAATTAAACATTATTTTTACTAATTTTCATACTAGATTTGAACAGACACTCTGTTAAATATAAATTTGTATAAGATAAAAATAAAAATAAAAAAAGGTAACAAATTGGGCATTGCTCAAGAAAAGTAATTACTTTCTATAGCAAGATGAGTGGATAAGTAGAGTAGATAGGATAAGTAGAGTAGATAGGTTCCGGAGATGGAACATGGATCTATTTGGTTATAATTGGATACCAATTTTTAATGCTAGAACCTATTATGTTTGCTTGAAACCGGTTTTAGAACCTACCATCTTTTTACAATTCAGTTCCAGGATTTATTCAAGAACTTGTTTTATTTTATTTCCTTTTTTGGTTCATTTTTTATAACAAAATTATATGAGACTATGGGTAACAAAACGAATCAAAGTAAAAGATAAACAACATAAATTCTAATCGGCTAAAAACATTAATCCATAAGATGGATACATAGTCATGTATAATTATAAATGATAAAAAGTTTAAACATATAACATAAAGCACAAACTATAGAATTCAATTTTCCATTTATTCATAAAAATTTAGAGGAAAAAGAAAGGTTGGTGGGCAATTTCAAGAAAGTACGAAAGACGAAGGAGTGTTGAGTTTGCAATTTTAAGAAATTAGGATTTTGACTTATTAATTAATAAAATCAATTTTAAAACAAGGCGATTCGATCCAATTGCTGAGTGGATATTTACTCATAACCTACTTAGAATCGATTCCAAAAATCTGAAACTTGTTCCTGAACCAATTCCGACAAGAGCTAATCTTAAACCTATTTTTCAGGCGGTCCAATTCAATTCTCAAGTATAATTAATTTGATCTTCAGATTCTCACACTTCCTCCTCCTCCGACTCTTTGTCTTGGGAGCTCCCATCCTCATCCTCCTCCTCTCCTCCTCTGGCTCTTCTAACTCATCATCATTGGAGGAAGCCAAGGCCAAACCCTCCGAGATTTTGACTTTTTAATTAATAAAATCAATTTTAAAACAAGGCGGTTCGATCCAATTGCCAAGTGGATATTTACTCAGAACCTATTCCCAAACAGGTTAGAATCGATTCCAAAAATCCGAAACTTGTTCCCGAACCGGTTCCAACAAGAACTAATCCGAACCTATTTTTCAAGCAGTCCAATTCAATTCTCAAGTAGAACCAATTTGGTCTTCGGATCCTCCTCCTCCTCCTTTTCCTCTAGCTCTTCGTCTTTAGATCTCCCATCGTCATCCTCCTCCTCTGGCTCTTCTAACTCGTCATCATTGCTGATATTGTCTTGAATTCCACAAATTCGATCGATTGGAAATTTGAATTAAAAAGTCGATCAGGAAATCTAGGAAGGCTTGAAGATTGTAGACTATATGTTTCCTAATATATTTCCTAGATTTGGACCTATCTATAAGAGGTATTCATGGGAAATAGTCCCGATTCAATGTAACTGGAATATATAATGATATTTCTAATATATATGGGATAATCACTAAAGATATTATAAGTAATTTTTAAATTAGGTAATATCTTTAGGGTGGAATTCATTTCCTATTTGAATTAGGAAAGTGAGGATCTAATTCTTTCCTATTTGGATTAGGAAAGTGGGGAATTAATTCTTTCCTATTTGGATTAGGAAGGTGGGGATCTGAAGATCTATATATATCAGCATTGTACCTTTACTTGGTGTGCACAACTCTCAATAAGAAATCATCTCTCTCCCGTGGACATAGGCGGATTTTCGCCGAACCACGTAAATCTCCATGTTGTTGATTATTCTTGTTTCTTTTCTCATCTAGTTAGGGTGTTCTTCCACACAACAATTGGTATTAGAGCAATCCAGGTTCTCTGTTCCTGTACTACGACTTCTAACTAGATGGCTAGAAAAAGGTTCAACCGTTCGATTTGATATTGAACGATTCACCGGGAAGAATAATTTTACACTATGGCGGAGAAGGATGAAAAATCTATTGATTCAACAAGGTTTATCAAAGGTTCTTCTGGGAAGATCGAACAAGCCGGACACCATCACTGATGATGATTGGGCCGACATGGAGGAGAGGGCGTGCAGCGCAATCCGATTGAACCTATCGAATGAGGCCCTTCAATATGTAGCAGAAATCGAATCTGCTCCGGAGGTATGGCTCAAACTCGAAAGCATCTACATGACGAAATCTCTTACGAACAAGTTGTTATTGAAGAAGAGATTATATTCACTTCAGATGAGTGAATGGGGAGATCTGTTGGAACATCTCAATGTGTTCAATCAGATGATTAGTGAACTTACAAGCTTGGAGGTAAGATTTGAGGATGAAGACATAGCGCTTCTACTACTGGCATCATTGCCCACTTGGCGACTATGCTCCTTTATGGCAAAGAAACCCTGGAGATCGGAGAGGTGACTGCTACCCTAATTTCAAACGACACTCGAAAAAGGGCAAGTAGTTCAAAATCTTCGGGAGTGGAACTCTTTGCAAAGGAGAAAAGCAATCAAGGAAGAGGAAGATCAATGGATCGATGATCGAGCAGTAGGGGTCGATCAAAATCCAAGGGAAAGTTCAAAGGAAGATGCTACCGGTGCAATCAAGAAGAGCATACCAAGAGATTCTGTCCAAATAAGAATGAGAAAAAGGAAAAAGAGCTCGGATGAGGCAAGTGTAGCCGACAACATTGAGACCAATGATGGGGACGTCTTGTCCATATCGTCGGGGAATGACACCTTTGAAGATTCGTGGATCTTGGACTCCAAATGCACTTATCATATGTGTCCTCATCGAGAAGCCTTCGATGAGTATAATGTATATGATGGTGGTTTAGTTCTCATGGGGAATGATACTTCGTGCAAGACTGTGGGAGTTGGAACCGTGAAAATCAAGATGTTTGATGGCATGATTAGAACCTTAGCAGACGTGCGTCATGTTCCAGGTTTAAGGAAGAATTTGATCTCATTGGGAGAACTTGAATCCAATGGATGTAAGTACACAACTCAAGGTGGAGTCTTGAAGGTGATTAAGGGAGCTCTGGTTGTTCTTAAAGGACAGAGGCACGGGAACCTATATCGACTAATAGGAACCACAGTGCAAGGTGGAGCATCTATGTCCACGGATGCTAGCATGAAGATAGATAACACCAATCTATGGCATATGCGTCTCGGGCATATGGGAGAAAGAGGATTGATGGAGCTTCACAAGAGGAATGTACTCCAAGGTATGAAAACATGCAAATTAGATTTTTGCAAATTTTGTGTACTTGGAAAACAATGCAGAGTGCGGTTCAATACTGCAACTCATACAAGCAAGGGCGTGCTCGAGTATGTACACACGGATGTATGGGATCCTTCACCGATAAAGTCAAAAGGAGGGAAGGAATACTTCGTGACATTCATTGACGATTTCTCTCGCAAATTTTGGGTCTATTTCATGTGACACAAAAGTGAAGTCTTTGAAAAGTTCAAAGAATGGAAAGCTGAAATTGAGACTTCAACGGGGAAAAAGGTAAAGTGCTTGAGATCGGACAATGGAGGAGAGTACAAATCGACACCATTCATAGAGCTTTGCAAGAATGAAGGGATTAAACATCACTTCACAGTTCCAGATACGCCCCAACAGAATGGCGTAGCGGAGAGGATGAACCAGACCTTATTAGAGAGGGCTCGAAGCATGAGGCTACATGCGGCATTGAGCAAGGAGTTTTGGGCAGAAGCTGTTGCATGGCATGTTATCTTGTGAATCGGTCTCCATTAACTGCAATTAAATGCAAAATTCCTGAAGAGGTATGGAGTGGTAAAATCGTCGATTATTCTAATTTAAGAATATTCGGTTGTCCTGCTTTTGTACATGTGCAGAGTTTGAAATGCTCGAAATTGGATCCAAAATCAAAACAATGTATATTTCTCGGTTACGAGAAAGGAGTGAAAGGCTACAAATTATGGGATCCAAGTGAGAAGAAAATTCTAACGAGCAGGGATGTTACGTTCGATGAATCTGCAATGTTGAAGTCAAGCTGCGTGCCACACGTGGCTACTAAAGAGGAGAGTGATAAATCTATCGTTAAGGTGGAGCTTGAAACCAGAGAATCTACAGAGAATGGTGAGTCATCCGATGAAGCTCCGGAAGTCAAAGAAACAGTAGAAATTCCTCGTACCATTGCGACGGGTCGAGGAAGGCGCACTCTCAAAGCACCAGAGAGATACGGTTTTGAGGATATGGTTGCTTATGCTCTTACCGTAGGCTTTAGCGATCCAAGCTCCTACCATGAAACTTTGAAAAGTGATCACAAAGTGGATGACCGCAATGATGGAGGAGATGGAGTCGTTACAAAAACGGTTACTACAAAGAAGTTCAAGTCTTGCAGGGACTTGATTTCTCTCACTCATCATTGAAGTTGATGGAGGCTGCACCGATCTAGGTGCGGGCATACCTTTGCGAAGGTACGGTGGAGGGAGAGATATATTCATTTTCTTGGTTCAAGTGGAGGCTTGTAGTTTATTCAAGCCAAAGGTGGAGATTTGCTGATATTGTCTTGAATTCCACAAATTCGATCGATTGGAAATTCGAATTAAAAAGTCGATCAGGAAATCTAGGAAGGCTTAAAGATTGCAGACTATTTGTTTCCTAATATATTTCCTAGATTTGGACCTATCTATAAGAGATATTCATGGGAAATAGTCCCGATTCAATGTAACTGGGATATATAATGATATCTCTAATATATAGGGGATAATCACTAAAGATATTATTAGTAATTTTCAAATTAGGTAATATCTTTAGGATGGAATTCCTTTCCTATTTGGATTAGGAAAGTGAGAATCTAATTCTTTCCTATTTGGATTAGAAAAGTGGGGAATTAATTCTTTCCTATTTGGATTAGGAAGGTGGGGATCTGAAGATCTATATATATCATCATTGTACCTTGTACTTGGTGTGCGCAACTCTCAATAAGAAATCGTCTCTCTCTCCCGTGGACGTAGGCGGATTTTCGCCGAACCACGTAAATCTCCGTATTGTTAATTATTCTTGTTTCTTTTCTCATCTAGTTATGGTGTTCTTCTGCACAACAATCATCGGAGGAAGCTGAGGGCAAATCCTCTGATGGAAGATGATGCTTCAGTGTAAGGGTGTAAACGGTTCAGTTCGGTTTTTTCAAAAACCGAACCGAACCGAACCAAACCGAAACCGTATTGAACCGAATACGAACCGAACCCAGTTCGATTCGGGACGGTTTTTCGATTTTTCTATTTTTACTCTGTTTATTGGAATTTAAGTGAAAAATAAATGATAAAGAAGAGAGATTATTCAATTTTTATTAAGAATTCCAATTTGGTTCGATTAACCGAACCGAAAAGATTAATGGTTATTTTTCGATTAATCGAACCGAAAACATACGAAATTTCGATTTGGTTCGGTTCGGTTTTATATTTCGGTTCGGTTTTTGACACCCCTACTTCAGTGCCATGGGATGGGAGGATGGGAGGATGGGCTTTAGGGTTTTAGCGTTCAGTCGATTTGAGAAAGATGAAGGGGAGATGCTAGTGCTTCAGGTGCATGATATATCTGTGTATGTATAGAGAAGGGGAGAAAGGTCAAATTAAAAAGGGAGGAAACAATGATTTCTTTCCTCTATTTTTCTTCAGCCAAAAAAATAAAATAATAATAATAATATATATTTTTTGGTCACTATACATGACTTTCTAGTGTTTTCATGATGCTCATCATCATTATTTTTTAGTTGTAATTTTGTAGAATTAGTTATTTAATTTTTGAAATCTTATCAGGGTGCTTTGTGAATGTTTCCTTTCTAAAGTAGAGTTGAAAATATAATTTAACTCCGAGATTTTCGAGTTTCATAGGATTCTTATATCATTTCTTAATAATCATTATTACAAATTTTGAATAAATTCAGAAGGAGATGTCGACTTTTATTTTACGCTAAAGTTTCATAAAACCCTTACTTATAGGTGTTTTGACGGAAAATTGAAGATTGAATATAAGTTTTAGCCGATCGATCTACAAATTCATAATGATATCGTATATTTTATATAATTAGTGCGATTAGAGAAATATATTAATATTATGAAATAACGAAACTAGATGGCAATCTATCAATTTCTTATCATTAACAGAACACACATGTTGATTGAATAATTAAACATGATTTTCACTAATTTTCATACTAGGGTCAAACAACCACATAGTCATGTGTAAAGTTGTATAATGTACAAACAAAAAGAAGAAGAAATAAATCGGGCATTATCCGAGGAAAGTAATTACTTTTTTTTAGCCGAATTTAATTGTCAATGTATTTTTACATACGAAAGACCGAACATCAAGATAAGAAGTAAGAAAGGACCAGCTTTTATTTCATTCTGATTTTGCCTTTAATATAACCTGAGTGCCACGTGCAATGCGCTCAGCCGTGACACGTAATAAACACGGGCCCGCGGGCCACGTGGCGGGGCAATCGGTAATACGGGTTACGAACGTTGTAGAAAGCATTTCTAGAATCACCTCCCGACTTCTCTCCCATCTTCTGCCCATCGAAGTCCGGCTATAAACCGAAGCGCGATCATTCTCCGGCGGAGAGAGAGAGAGAGATTCCGATCATTCCTGATTCCGATCGCCGGCGAATCGGAGGGCGCGGGAGGGATGTCGGCGTACCGGTGGAAGAGCTTCGAGGAGGACGAGGACCGCCCCGAGAAGCCGCGGCGGTACGGCGTGACGGAGATCAGAGGCCCTCACTACTCCTTCTTCAACCAGAACCTCCTCCAGGTTCCCCGTCGTTCTCTCTCCTCCCTCGTTTTTCCGGTTCTTTCCGCTCGGTTGTTTTTCGATTCGAGCCCGGTCTCGTGCATGCGCCGGTGACCGGGCGGTGGCGGCTCCGGTGGGGCCCCTGAACTGTCCGATGTGTCTTGGATTCGAGATGATTTGGTCTGAGAGTGTTTAGACAGTGTGAGTGAGCGGAGCAGCATCTGCAGAGTGCTTCTGCTCGTTTGTTTTCGTTTAAAGCCTGGTCTCGTGAATGCGCCGGTGCCCGGGCGGGCGCGCCGTGGCGGCTCCGTTGGATCTCCTGAACTGTCCGATGTGTCGTGGATTTGAGATGATTTGGTCTGATAGTGTTTAGACGGAGCGAAAAAGCGAAGCAGCGTCTGCAGAGTGATACTTTTTTCTTTTCTTTTTTCCTTTGGACGGTCGAGACATGATCTGAGGTTGAGTGTTGAAGATATGTAGTGGTTAATGCGCGCTGAGGATTAGTTCTAGGAGCTGTTCTTAGTTGGATTCTCGCTTTTATGGAGAGTCATGATAGTAGGAGCGGATTAGCATATTTGTTTTGATTTGATTGAGGAGCGCCGAGGTGACTTGCCTCCTGCTGCTAGATTGGAGAGTAAGTCTTTTGCCCCTTGGCGTGGGAGGATTGTTTCAGACGAATTAGAAAGAAATCGGCGATACATTAATCGTGCAGAGCAAGCTGCAGCTTTTCTTCAATAAATGCACCTTTCCATAGGATATTTGATTGTATCGAAGAATACTTGCTTCGATTAAGTTTATCTATGATCTTAAGGAGTAACTTTACTGCTCAGACTTCCTGTTGATAATTAATGTGTCGTGCAATGCAGGATATTTTCGAGTCGATGGGGCCATTCGTCGATGGATTGAAGTTCTCTGGAGGTTCACACAGTCTAATGCCCAAGTCTTTTATCAAAGAGATTACTGATATAGCTCATGAGCATAATGTGTACGTGAGCACTGGGGATTGGGCTGAGCATTTGCTGCGCCGGGGTCCATCAGCTTTCAAAGAGTATGTTCAGGTGAGATGCTCAGGACAGGTTCTTTCCTCATCTTTCCTTTCGCTTTTTCAGGTTTACCATGTGTTACTGATGCAGTATGCTGTTCATGGATATTAATCAGGAGTGCAAGCAGTTAGGATTCGACACAGTTGAGCTAAATGTTGGGACTCTGGAAATTCCAGAAGACACTCTGCTGAGATTTGTGCGAACTGTTAAGAGTGGTGGTCTTAGAGTGAAGCCACTGTTTGCAGTGAAGTTTAACAAATCTGACATCCCTAAAGCTGGTGATAGAGCTTTTGGGGCATATGTAGTTCCGGAGCCTCGAAGTTCTGGTAAGAAGCAACTTATTTAAATTTGCATAGTTTACTCAGTGCAAGATTGGTTATTTATGATGCATGATAAATAGATGCACATTTTCCTACACAGATGATGAAGCGTTCTAGCGATAATAGTTATGAAATGAGTGACCCATGTGGCCACTGGAATATTTTGGAGAGGATGTAAAGTACTGTCACAGAATTCTTGCTAAAGTCTCCATGAAATCAACATCTTAACTGGATGATGATCCTTGTAAAAAGTAACTTTGAAGCACATATGTCTCACATTTTTGGTTCCTAGCAGTTTTGTGTTATGAAAATTTTATAGGATAAATGATGATATGTACCTTTAATTGTGTGGGAGAACTTTTGCTGAGTTTTTGGTCTTTGCAAGTTGGTTGCTTAGTTGCTGCTTCTTCCTTGATATGTGTGATTGCAGGCTTCATATTTTTAAACTTAATTATTGCCTAAACTTAATATGCATGAATATGAGCTCCAGAACTTCAAAATTACGTGAAACATATGTTGTTTTTTCCAGAAGCAGTATTTGAAATTATGTGTCTGGTTATTCCCCCATTCTTTGTTCCATAATAGATAATGAGGTTTTATTCTTCTAATGGTGTAATTTTTATCCTTTAGACTATTAAATTTTAGTATTCACACACCACAGGAATCATTGTTAAAGATCTTCTATAAGCTTGCTATCATTTGTGAAGAAGTGATATTTTATTTGGATTTTGAATAAGAGATTTCACACTTGCTTGCTTTTGTGGGCGCTGCTTCTGTAGAATTTGTTGAAGATGTTGATCTCTTGATCAGAAGGGCAGA
Organism: Corymbia citriodora subsp. variegata; assembly: GCA_014858505.1. NCBI lineage: Eukaryota > Viridiplantae > Streptophyta > Magnoliopsida > Myrtales > Myrtaceae > Corymbia > Corymbia citriodora. Next base: position 43,353,243 of record CM026414.1, read on the forward strand.
GAGATGCTTGGAAGCTGGGGCAGACATCATAATGATAGATGCTGATGATGTCTGCAATGCTGATGCAGTGCGAGCAGACATTATCGCAAAGATTGTAGGACGTCTAGGTCTTGAGAAAACCATGTTTGAAGCATCAAATGCTAGAACCTCAGAGTGGTTCATCCAACGCTATGGTCCCAGGGTATGTACATTATGGAATGCAAACTGTGCCTTTGGATTGCTTTCATTTCTTCAATGATCACTGTGTGTTTTTCACATGCAATATTTTCAGGTTAACCTTTTTGTTGATCACTCTCAAGTCATGGATTTGGAGTGTCTCAGAGGGCGCAAGCTGGGTAAAAACCATTCTTCGGTTCTTGGATCCTCCTACTTTCTGTTCTGAATAGGAGATTGTAAAGATGTGTGTACCTTGTTGGAAACTTCCTTCTAAACAGTATTCTGCTGTTCTGTGTATCGTACCATTGGCTGAGACACATTAAATATGATCAGAGTGTAACATTATCCAGTTTAATTGGTAATAGCTCTCCCTCTCGGGTGTTGCTCTTTAATCTCTTCGTGCATGCTGGGGCTGTAGCAGGAATTGTCCTTATACAGTTGCCTGTGATGCGCTCAGATTAGTTATATCTTGGTGGAGAAGTGTTGATTTGCAAAAGTTAAATTTTGTGCATTTTGAAAATATCATGGCTTAGGCATTGAAGTAGCGGGAGTTGGTCCATCTGAAATTACGTCTTTTGTAACGAAAACCAGTTTGGGAAGGAGGAAATGGAGGAAGTGGGGAACAACTTCTCAAAATCACTTGTGCTTTTACTTGTCCATCCAAGGGTCGGGGAACATGGTGCATCACCTCATAATTTGTACTACAAGTGTCTAATTAACTTATGTCTACTATGTTCTGTAATCTAAATTTGTCTATAAATATGGAAGAAGGAAAGCTTAGTTTGAAAGATCACCCGGGCCCATCCAAGACAATGTCATTCACCGGTTCTCTTCAGCTGTAAGTACCCAGACCCTTTTCTCTTCTAATGGAATTTCCATGTCCGAAATCAAGGGAAGGAGCTACTAGTCGTCCCTTTCATGAAATATCATGTGTGCCATCCGCAAGAAAGAATAGGAGTTTTCCGGTAGTTCTCTGCTGTAGTTTTTAGCCCACACTTCTTCATGTTTCATGCGTTTTGTCATATAATAAGACTCATTTCCATACTTTTGTCATTCGCAAGCGCATCTGTTCACAAACATCCGCATGTGCACTTCTATAGGCATAAAGCTATTGGTCAGATCGCTTTTGTTCTTGTTGTTGACCAGTATAATTGTCTACCTCGATAGCGGTCTGCTCTCCAATAACATTAGTGTCATTTGTAAGGGGCCGCGGCTCTACCTTTCCTGCGCCGGAGATGGTACTTGTGCTTACCACGATGCAAATCAGGAATGATTACTGGCCGCCTTGGCACAAGAAGAACAACAGGGTTGGGACAATGTCTAGCAGTTTAGATTGATGCGGCAACCCTGATCATCGGAAAACTATTTTCTCCGTTAATGAACGGCTGTTTTCTTAGTACAATTATTGGGTGGACCATGCTACCGGATCGTGCACGCTGGAACCTATTGTTGCCAATCTAGTGAACGGAGAACACGACAATTCAACTCTCCGTACAAAAGAAGAAGTTGACTGGGCATGTTCAGAGGCGACACAACTATGCGTTTTGAGTTCAGTTTGATTTCGGGTCGGATAATTAAATTTTTTTTTTTCGATTCAGTTTCGGGTCGGATAATTAAAAAATAACCATTAATTTTTCTAGTTTGGTTTGATTTGGTTTACCTGACCAAATTGAAATTCTCGACAAAAATTAAATGCCCAACTTAAAATTTCCATTTATTCTCACTTCTTATTCAGTTTGATTTCAATAAGTTAGGCAAAAATAAGAAGATTGAAAAATCAAACCGAGCTGGGATTTCGATTTGTATACAGTTCGAAATGGATCAAAATCACACTATCGGTTTGGTTTGGTTCGGTTTGATTTCCTAAAAACCAAACCAAATGAAATCGTTGGCACCCCTGTGTGTGCTCCATCTATCTATTCTAATGGCAAGTAAAGACATTGCTAGTAAGGAATCTATTTCTTATAAGTCAAAAAGAATACTAAAAATGTAAAAAGTTGTGTATGACACTCATTTTAGTGTCAAAAGTTTTCACCGGATCACTTAAATGCCAAATAAGAGGAAAAACGATCATTTGAGTATCAACAACAAGAAATTTTGGTCAAAAATAATACGTGGCTTTAAGACTTGACATATTATTTAATATATCTAGTCCACGTGGCATTTTCATGTGACATGTTTGGTATTAAAATAATCGCTTTTTAATAACGATCGGATTGAAGAGACTACTAAATAAAATTTAGCACTCAAATGATCACTATTTATAATTTTTAAACAACAATTTAGGGGTTATATGCAACTAGGTAAGCCGGCAAGCCATGTAGGACTAAGAAATTGATAAAAAAAAATGATCATATCAGATTTCCAGCAACTCAGATTGGAGTTGCCATTAAAAAAGTAACACTTAAGTGATCTGAAAATTTTTTTTGGCACTAAAATAAACATTGTACACGATTTTTGATACTACTAGTATCGTCCCCTTCCCTTCCCTAATTGAGCATAGGCTGAATTCATACAATATACTCGTGTTATTTGCCTAATATCTCATGTCATTTGTCTCGTCTTGATCAGTGCTGTTTGTTGCGAGCTTCCGTCCCACGCGTGAAAGAGTCGCATTACAGGCTTGACCGAGTAGATGGACTATAAAAAATCTAATCTAAGAGGGTAGCCGACACGACTTTTGCAATAAACAGACAACGACATTAATCTATCCGAAAGACAAGAACAAAAACGTTTGGCAGTTCGAGTGGGACGTTAACGATTAAGTAACACAAGAAAACAAAACTTAGGTCCAATGTGGTTATGGCGTAAACAAGTGAGACTAGAGACTGTTTTGGCTTCACAAGGGGCATGTCCGTGAGATACTGACCGGCAGGTTGTTGGTTATCCTTTGGGTCTACGCAAATGCCTATCCGGATCCACGTGGTCTGGCCAGTGAGACCTACTTCATGGGGAGGGTGGTACAGGACTTTGCTATGGATCGAATGATACCATAAAGATTAAATCCACGTTCGAGTTACTTAAACCCTTTTAATGTTTCCAATCACGTTCAATTCGTGAAATAATCCATTGATCTTCTAAAGGAATGCACAAAACTTTACCCACAAACTTATATACTAATGCATTTTCCCTCTTATATATAGTGATTGGATCCAAGATGGGAAATCCTTTTTTAGGAAATCCATTCAAATTAGAAAAGCACTCAAATTAAGAAACTTAATTGAATTAAGTGTCCCTTTTAGAAGATTGGGTTTCTTTTACGAATTCAGATTCTTTGAGAGTCTTGGGCAATCATAGCACACTACCTATCTAGTGTAAAGAAACGCTCGATCAAGCACCTAACGAATTATTCTAGGCACGGAGCCGTCTATATTCGATTTATCGCCATGTACACACTCCAATTCTCGATCGCTAAGTCAACCCTACGGTCGGAGAAAATAATTAGAAGGTAATTTCCGTGAGGATTGCTAGATCCATTTGGAGGATCGAGCAAGTTCAACATCGTCTCGTCCCGGTTTGGCAACGTAGCGTGCGCATAAATTGGATCGAGCAAGTCAATCAATGCGATTGGATTGATAGGCAGGTCATTCTCAATTGACACCGGAATTTTCCATAATGAACAAGTGCCATCTACAATCACCAAGGAATCATGACATTTTTCTCTACTTGAGATTTCCCATCGCAAGGCTTTCTATATAAAGCATAGGACATCCATAAACGCTCGCTGGTCCTGACGAAATCAAGGCATTGCTTCACTCCTTGCCCGAGTCATGTCTCTGTATTTCTTCAGCATGTGCACGACCCTTTCCGTGCTTCGAGATTTGTGGAACTGAAGTCGTGAAAGGAGCAGGAGAGGAGAGCGGAGGAGGACTGTGAGCTGAGGGATTCGATAAGATGCCGGCCGTTTGGTTCGCCCTCAAGAGATCGCTGGACTGCAAGTCGAGCCGTCGGTCGGATGTTCATGAACCGAAGTCGAGAGGCGTGGACGGCATCGTCCAGAGGAGGTCCGGGTGCGGTTGCTCGAAGTCGATGTCGCATCTCAGGGATGTCGTTCACGGGAGCCAAAGGCAGGTGCAGAAGCCGTCGAGCTGCAGCCCGAGATCCATCGCCAGCAGTGAGTTCATCAACCCCATAACCCATGAGGTGGTCTTCAATAACTCGAAATGCGAGATTAAGATCATGGGTGTTGGAGGCAAAGTAGGTGGGAATCACAGCAGGAGCGATTCGACTTCGTCGACTTTCGTCGGGACACTTCATCCCGGGACGCCTGGTCCCAGAGGCCAGTACATGGTTCCAAGCAGTTACAGTTCCCCGAGGTCGCTGAGCACTCCTTCGAGGAAGATTGGCGGGAGTTCGGCCACGTCTGTTGGTTCCAGAAGCGGCGGTAGCGCACCAAGGTCCAGGAGTATCAGAGGCCCTGATGCTCATGCCGGATCTCCGGCTCTCACGTGCCACAAGTGCGGGGAGCAATTCAAGAAGTTGGATGCGGTTGAATCTCATCATCTCTCCAAACATGCTGGTAAAATGACATTCTTCCTTGAACCCCAGGATCATATCTGTTTCTGCATTGCCTTTGCAGTTTCTCATTCTCTGGTAGATAAATTTATAGTCGTTCGTTTAATTCTGGAGTAGTCTGAACGAACTGGGGATTGAACTTCTCTGATTTTAAGCCATCTGAGGGTGGAAAATCAGCAAAGGAGAGAATTGGGTGTTAGTGTCGATGTGGCGAGGAGTCTCTTAACCTGAACTGTCAATTTGTTGATGTCATTGCAACTTTTTCTTTTTCCAGTAACTGAATTAAGTGATGGAGATTCATCCAAAAGGATAGTGGAAATGATTTGCCAAACAAGCTGGTTGAAGTCTGAGAACGGCAGTTGCGGGCAGATTGAGAGGGTCTTGAAAGTCCACAACATGCAAAGGACCCTTGCCCGGTTCGAAGAATATCGAGAGATGGTCAAGATCAGAGCCAGCAAATTAACCAAGAAGCATCCCCGTTGTTTGGCTGATGGGAACGAGCTCCTAAGATTCTATGGCACGATCGTGGCTTGCTCACTCGGCGCCAATTCTTCCGGCCTATGTAATCTCAACAATTGCGGTGTTTGTCGGATTTTGAGACATGGTTTTCCTTCGAAGAAGGAATTGGCTGGTGGTGTAGGGATATTTACTTCATCCATGAGCGGGAAAGCCTTTGAATCAATTAAGTTGGGCGAAGGAGACGAGTGCCTCAGGAAGGTTTTGGTGGTCTGCAGAGTAATTGCTGGGAGAGTCCACAAGCCTGTCGAAAATAGTCATGAAATGGCGAGACAATCCGGGTTCGACTCATTGGCCGGGAAAGTGGGTCAGTATTCAAACATCGAAGAACTTTATCTATGGAATCCGAAAGCTCTCTTGCCTTGCTTTGTGGTAATTTGCAAACCCTGAAACGGGACTAAGGAAGCTGTTTATAGTATATGAGTTCTTCTGCAACGTTTGTTATTCTTCTTCTCATAGATGCAATACTAATAGTGATTCTATTCCTATTGTGTTCATCAGCACTATACAGTTGCTTCATTTTTGCCGTTCTTCTATTCTTAAGCTGTCTTCGAAATGCCTGGGACTGAGTTTCGTCGAGTATAACCAAAGACTGTTTAAATTAGGAGTGTTATCGACTGAGAGCTACGGGTACTGGAGGATGTAATGTCCTGAGTGGATGCAGAGTCCTGTTTTCTCGTATCTACTGGGGTAGCTTTGGTTGTCGGATGAGCCTTTCTGTCCAGTCTGGAGAATGTTGACCTCCTGTTTTAGGTGAAGCATTCATTTATATGGTCGGAATCTCTTCTCTCTCTGCCTGTCAATGATGAGCTACTTACCATTCAATAAACTATGAAAGACGAATTTGCACTTAAAAGAACATGCTCGACACGTTATGCTTCTGCAGCGTCATCAACGGTTAAAGATAAAATCGACCTTATAATTTATCAGCGTCGTCAAAAATGTCATGTTTGCGCGTGAACTTTCAGCAGATCGACATGCGACTCTTAGTTACTGCATCGGCAGCGGCCTTCAAAATTAGCAAACTCTGTCCCCAGCGAAAGGCGACCATCAGTGAGTGCGTGCTTAGAAAGTTCGATTGCCTGTCCGTCTCGATGGAAATTGCTGATCGCCAAGGACTGTAATGGGGGGAAACCTCCAAGAGGATGCGAACGCATTTAAAGATGGTTTCTTTCAGTGGACCTGTTCTGCATGTGCTATCGACTTTGCAAATGCTGAAAGATCTTTCGGCAGTGTCCATGCTAAAAGGATATAGTGGCAGGGACCATCTCATTCTCATCGTATGAGGTGGTAAGGAGAAGAGAGAAGCAAGACCAGTTTGGATATTTAATGGCAGCACCCATCTCTCTCTCTCTCTCTCTGTAGTTGTTTGTGCCAACTGTGAATTATCTCACTTGTTTGTGCCAACTGTGAATTATCTCACTTGCTATCATTTTCATGTCATCTGTCTTGAGTTTCTATCTGCATGTTCCCTTTAATTCCTTCCCTTTCGAACACTGATGAAGGGCTCTGATTCATTGCATGTACTATGACCTGGGAAAAGAAGACTTGATAAATGGGTCAGAAGAGGACGCACATGTTGAGGATGGACCCTTAGCTTTTGGATTGTAATATAACTCAAACTCCCAGGCTCTATAAGGAACTAACAAATAATAATAATTTGATTTTTAAAAAATTCATTACATCAAAAGAAAAATGAAAAATTTCAAATAAAGGCCTGAAGTGTCTTCATTTTTTCAAATAAAGATTTAAGGTGGACATTACTTCAATAAAGAGCTTGAAGTAATTATGTCAATTTCAAAGAAAATACTTCACTTTCCAATTAGTCAATGGCATTTTTGTCCTTTATTGTTTTTTGAATTCTTTCTTTCTTTTTTTCTTTTTTCTGATTTTCTCTTTCTTCTTTGTTGATGGCTGGTCTCAAGTTATGATTGGCCACTGGCAATACCTAAAGAGGGCTAGGCAAGGGTTGCTGAGCCCTTGTCGATGCTCGTTAGAAAAAAACAAAAGAAAAAAAAAATAAAGTAAAATTTAAATTGTCTTTTGGTGAAAATGCCCATCACTTATTAGAATGTTTATTCGACCAATGACCAGTGAGGTCAGACCCTCATTTGAAATTATTATGGGTATTTTAGGCTCTTATTGGAGGCTGGTATAATCACTTTAAGTGCTTATTTGACATAAAATTCACCACAGGCCTTTATTTGTATTTTTTCCAAATATTTATGAATAAATGTCTTGTGCAAAAGTATAAGGGCAGCTATTCATCATTGATAGTTTTCATCATTTTTGATTAAAGAAAAACCACTTTTCTTCATTAACTAACTTTGCCTCTTAGGAGACGTCAAATCACTTCAGTGAATGGCACAATCTAACCAACCATACTAATTAAAACAATATATATTCAAGTGCATATAGAATCATAAAGACAAGGAGCATCAACCGTGAAATCTTCAAAAGATGATAATTCGATATTTTCAATGAATTGCTAGCATCATCTTACCATTTCACGTTACATCAATTGCAATTTACAACCTAACAACGCACTTATAATCAACGTTTGAGTTCATGCTAGGTCACCGTTCACAAAACAATACAAAATCGACAAGTATTTCTCTAAAAACTTGAAGTAAACTACAAAATCAACAGAAGGAAATTTGCTGTTCGATTTTGATTTTGGCCTAATTGGAGTCTAATGGGTTTCAACTTCTCTTAAGAACACTCTTAGAAGAATGTCGATGTTGTATCTATTGGTGACAGAATCTTTCTCGGTGTGGATTATCAAGATCACACCATTAAAGGGGTTAAAGAATTGGAAATCACATATTTCTGAAGCTTTTGCCAAAAGGACTACTAAGATGGTGGATTACAAGTAGTGCTGAAGTCTAAACATAAGATGAGATAAAGATCTTGCGGGGGCCTTGAGACCCAATTACTAGGAAGAGAGTCGGTGTTATGGGCTTTCGCGATCCAATCGGCAGCCCGGTTTGTTTGCCTCGGTTCAAATCGCAATTGGACATTTTCCATCTGGGCCAACAGCTGTCTACAATCCAGCACGTGAGGAAGGGCCTCCCAAGTTGCTTCAGTCCGGCCCATAATGGAGTTCACAGCTCGAAGACAATCAGTTGAGATCTGCACGGGCAGATCAGTTCGTGCGGCAAAGTCAACTCTATTCTGAGTTGTTCGAAGCTCCTTTAGCCATAGCAGCCCCTGTAGAACAGCTAGGGTTTCTCCTGTATAGGCCGAACGCGCTTGAATCTTCTGCGCGAAGCCGGCAATGCATACCCCGTCGGCCCCTCCACAGATTCCGGCAATGGAGCTCTCCGATCCCCTTCCTTGCCATGAACAATCAACGTTCAACTTCAAGGAACCAGGCGTTGGAGGTTTCCAGCTGGTCTCTTCGGAGGTAAGCACCGTCTCCGTCGCATCTTTTCGTGGACTCCATTTCTCATATAGTTGCTGTGAAAGTAGAGCTTCGCTGATTATTTTCTGTTGTTGTGGCTTTCGGCCTTGAAATATTAGGGAATTTCGGGCTTTCCAAATCAGCCAGAGGAGGTGTGCAAAAAACGCCTTTCGGTATGTCGATATCCCGGATTGAAGGTAATCACTAACCCATTTGTCAGTACGAGTGATAGACGTTGGAGAGACGTTGATGTCGACACTGTTATTTGACCATATTGCCTTTGAAGGGGTTAAAGAATTGAAAATCACATATTTTTGAAGCTTTTGCCAAAAGGGGCCCTGCGGGTTTTATTTATTTATTTATGTAATTTTTTTTCCTTTAGACATATCGTGAGTTGGGCTTCCGCTGGTCGGATTTGGGAGGCTTGATTTAGCCCAGGAGCTCAATTAGATGAGCCCGTTTACATATCTGAAGTCCGCTTCAAACCTGACTCGGGTCCTGGATTGAGTCTCCACGAATTGTCTCATATGCGTTTACTAGGTCTTGAGTAGATCAGGAAAAGTATCAGAAAAGTCTTCAATATGTTGCCTTGACACTAATTCAATTTTAAACTTTTTAATTAAATAAATTTAATTCTAAACCTTTTTTCGTGTTAATATCAATTTAGTGGGGTTAGGACACTAGGAGTGCCATAACTTTCGTACGGCGTTTACTTTGGTGCTAAAACTTTTTTTTCGCTCACTTGAGTACCACATCGGAGTAAAATTGTTTAGTTAAGTGCCACTTCTGGCCAAAAATCGTTCAGTTAAGTGCCAAAATGCATACGTGAAATTTTTTAATGATTTTTCTTTTTTTTTTAATAAATTTCGATGTCGACGTGGACTTTTCAGGCAAAACGACGCCATTTCTACTCTTTTTAAAAAAAATTGATTTTTTTTTTTCTGTTTTTTGTTTTAGGGCCGGCAAGGGCCATCGGTGACCCTCACCGGCCTTAAAGAAAAAAAAAACAAAAAAATAAAAATAAATCAAAGTAAATCAAAAAAATTAATAAATATATTAAAATATATTAAAATATTGTTCACCGGCGCCACGTTAGCTTTTCCGGCGGCCAAGTCAGCTTTTCCGGCGGTCACGTCAACTTTTCCGATGGCCACGTCAAAATTGGCACTCAAGTGAACGTTTTTTAAAACTTGTGGCGCTCAAATGAGCGAAAAAAAAGTTTTGGCACCAAAGTGAGCGCCGTACGAAAGTTATGGCACTCCTAGTGTACTTATTCCCATTTTCGTGTTGATATCAATTTAGTTCATCTAGCCAATTTAGGTCAGAAATAGCTAATGTGGACGTTGACTATTTTATTGACATTTTTTACAATATATTAATTTTTTTATATTTTTTGCTTTATTTTTCTTTTTTTATTATTGTATTCTTTTTTTTCCCTTCATTTTTGTCGGCAAGGCTGCGAAGGCCCATGCTAAATCTAAGTGAGGGTTCATGGTCTCACTATTGGTGGGCAAGGGCCACCTCACCTATGGCTAGCGAGGGCGAGCAATCCCTTGCCTAGTGGCCGACGACCATCACCAACCAAATGAAAGAAAACAAAAGAAAGAAATATTAAAAATATATATTAAATATTATTTAAAAATGTCAACGTCAAAAGGAAAACATAATTTATGGCAAATATGTTATCCCACACACGACCTTTCCGCGGCATATAGGCACCTCCACTTTGGTGCTATTAGACTTGTTTTATCTTTTTATGGAATTCTAATAACCTTCTCCCGTCCGGTGCTATTAGACTTGTTTTATCTTTTTATGGAATTCTAATAACCTTCTCCCGTCCATATGGTTTCAAATCTGATGGAGGCTTTTTTGTGAGTACATACTCGATAGAAAATTCCAACTATTGCTACGATTGATTCCATCAACCAAAACACTTCTTTCCACTCTAAATCAACCTTAGATACGGATTCCTTTTCTTTTGAAGGCACTTCAACCTCTAAGCCTACTTGCTATCTTTATGGTAGACCCCTCGAGGCAAAAATACAATCAAATTCATTAAAGTCGAAAGTAGTGAACCTTCGTGATCCAAACTTAGATCACAAGTCTTTGACCTCAAAATATTACTTCATGCTTGATGATATCCCATATTCTAAGTGGCCAAAAAGACTTCAGAAATTTCATGCTTGGCTCAACAAGCGTGCACAAGAATTCTCACCTGTGGTCAGCCTTCATCCTTCATTGCACTTGAAGCCTACTACCAACTTGCGAAATCGATTGAAGGGAGCTCCGGAGGCTCAAGAAAATGCATATGACTTCGAGAACCTTAATGGAATAGTAGATGGCTGTCAAGAAGGGGTGGCCGCCCTTCAATTTTTGCCAAAGGAGAGGGCCATGCAGATTGACAGCATTCAGATACTAGGTTATGGGTAGGGATCACAAAGATGGTGAAAATAGCGAGGAATTTTTATGGGTTTTTAGGGTTTTTGGTGTACTATACTATTGACAGATTGGGGGTTTGTAAATCAACATGGCTTTTGGATCTTTTCGCTGGGTAAGGGAGTGATCCATTTGGGATGAAGGAGATTCAAATTCAAGGGAATTTTAAGGTTAGGGTTTCACCATCACCTGTAAAGGGGATAGATGACAACTCTACCCATGGGAGAGAGAGGAAGCTCCAAGGAGCAGAGATCCATTCATGAGGAATCCAGATTGTCGGAAACATAGTTTACTTTCAACTTTTGCGTCCTCTTTTGGTATAATCTTAAACAACAATCTAGAGTCACACAAAAGAAGGGTTCCCAGAACAAGATTGAATGCAATTAGAAAGAAGAGATTTCATTCAAAAACATGACAAACGATAGTGCCGTCCTAGGTGACATTTATTTTGTGCTTGCTATTCTACTGGCGGGACTAATTTCTCCCATCGATGCACTTATGAGGGAAATTGGCCAATATCCTGGGGTCGACATACATCCTTGTAGGCTCACTGCGATAGTCCCCTGCTGCACACTTTGATGGACTCCCCGGTTGGAATGCTTTCTCCCTTTGAATCAATGCTGGGACGTGCTCGCCGTCCCCACCGCGGTTCCTCTTCTCATACTTCGAGACCCCTTGCATAGCTACTATTGATGTGTTTCTAATTAAACATCTCTTATACTTCCTAAAGGATATACACATTGTCATGATAAATCCTTGATTTAGAATCATAACTTTTTCCAAGTAATATTTGTCAAAGATGTCATGTTTATTACTCAGGGAATTCAAAGTTGAATTGTTTTATTGATGAAAATAATTTGCAGGTAAATCCCGGTATGAAATAGCTTTGATATATTCAAGCCTAAGAGCATCATGATAGGGAAATGGTTACAAGTCTTAGAACGTGATATTCAATAACGATCCTTAAAGAGTAATTAGATTTTGCGATTGATGATTTGTAGATGATGGTTTTGCCTCAGTGAATTCACGTAGATGTCCTAGTTCTGATAAGGAATGTGTATCCGTAAAATTAGCATTACTTGGGATAACTTGTCCTTTTCATTGCAAATTTAGTTTGGAGCTTTTAACAATCGAAAGTTAACCTAAAGGCCGAATAATCGACTAAGAGCATCCTACCGTTCATGTACTGAATCAACGGATATACTATGATATTCCTTTGAGGAAACTTTAAAATAAAAGTAACTTGGTCTTAAATTGAACTTACAGTTTGTTTCCAACTAAGCAAAAAACATAACTATTTAAAATTTAAATAATTTGGAATGACTTATTTGTCCATATGGATAGATTTTTTTATATTCGTTGTTTAATAATAAACAAAGTCAAAAGTTAATGGCTAAAAAGTTAAAAATCATTCAAACGTAACCTACAATTTGAATTATGGAGCAGCATGAACACATCATAATTGAAGATAGAGAAAGTGTTTTCTTCTTTATTTCGTGTAGATAGCCGCTTGGCACATATTGCCACGTGACAAAAGATTTAATGAAACCCCACTTAAAATTGGGTAGGTCCATATCTACCCAAATTGCTTTGGTGAGGGAAAACCATTAGAGTTATTTCAACTCAAAATAAATGTTCACTTTCTTAATTATGGTTAAATGTTTCATGAAGAAACTAATTCCCTCAAACTAATCGGTTGGATCATTATGGCGACATTTCAAGGAGGGAATTGAAGATGGGAATTTCCCTCCAGGAAACCCCAGAAAATGCATGCCCTATAACCTCAAACTTTGACGGCTAAAATTTATGTGTGTCGTTGAAATTGAACATGCCATTTCGTTTGGTTGGCAAAGAAAGATGGCAAGCCGGGCATACCTTGCTATGTGTGGATGTCTTCTTTCTCACAAAGAACTAAGAATGTATGGACTCTGCATATTAGTTACTCTATGTACTACGAAAACACTTTGCTTGTTGAATTGTCTTTTTCTCTGTGAGCCCCTGTGTACACATCTCATGTCTCTTAAATTGCCAATTTTTTTAATTTATTACATTAATTTATGTGAATATATAACTTAATGGGGGTGGCTCAGTGGTTAAGAGCCTGCATGGTAATGCTCCCAGGAACACTTGTTTCTGTTCTTTTATTCCCGGGAACATAAACGCATTTAGTAAATTTTTTGTTCTCGGGAACAAATTAGAAACAAGAAAAAGTTGTTTCTTGTTCCTGGGAACAATTTCAAGAAACATTTTTTTTTCCTTTTTTCTTTCTCTTTTCTTTTCTTCTTCTTCTTCCTCTTCCTCTTCCTTCTCTCACCCCTCAGTCGCCCCATTGCCGTCGCCGGCGAGCCGCCGGGCGAGGTCCAGCGAGCTTGTCGACGCCTAGCTCGTCGGAGCCTCGCCCAAGCGGCGCCTAGCCGGGCGAGCCTTGCCCAACCACCGGCGAGCCTCACTGACAACGGCCGACAGGGAGGAAAAAAAAGAAAAAGGAAAAAGAAAAAGAAATTAAAAGAATCAAAAGAGTGGAAATTTTTACAAACACATTTCTGTTCCCAAAATAAAAAAAAATTTCAGTTGCCAAACGCCTTCAAATGCTCAGAAACTGTTTCCGGGAATAGAAACAAAAAAAAACATCTCTGAGCAGAAATTGTTCCCAGGAACAGAAACGTTGCTATACATACCCTAAAGTAACGAGCTTGTGTTGGTAAATCAGCAGCGCCACGGTACACAGATCCAATTCCCCAAACCACCAAGTGATAATGGCTTCACGGTTGAAGCTATTTTCCTGGCCTTTGACTCGCACATTAATTAGACCAAGAGGTTAGTAGGGCATCTTATAGAAATGGGGTTCACCTGCCTAAGGTGCGGGCTTTCCCGTTAAAAAACAAAAATCTATGTAAATCTTCTCTAGAGAAATGGCAATGTTATGGACAAATTAATATAAAAAATTGATTTATAAAGTGATATGATAAATTTATAAATAATACTGCTTGACCATGAAGTATGTAACAGTCCGCCATCTCATTTTTCTAATCACACCTAGTATTTCATATCTCCTTTTGCGCAATGTGATAGTTTAGTGGGCATTTGGGAACACTCTTTAACCCATTACTTCTAGTTTAGCTTCCAATATTCAATTTAACTTGCTGTTCAAGCTTAAAAATTCGACGAAAGCCAAACAATAAAGTCGAAAAGCAGAGACTACTTCCCCAACTGCTACCTTGTGATTAAGGCTTCTGAAGGAACCTCCATAAACTTTCCAGCTTAAACCTTGACTTGTTAAATTTAATCATAGGGAGGACAACCCAACCTTTTCGAAGATCATCACCACGATCGTTGCAACATAGGCGGAAGAATAAATTTTATCAAGAAAGTCTTTTGGGCTTATTAACCTCGGGAAATTAATAATTAGGGTTTTGCTAATTTCGAGAGGGACTTGGGAAATTAATAATTAGGGTTTTGCTAATTTCGAGAGGGATTCTCTACCTTCTTAATTTGGTTCTGGTTGTTCTTTTCATATTCAATAGCTTTACTTAAGTCAATCTGTCTAACTGGCCTAATCAACCTTCTGATTCATCCCACTTAGTCTCATTTATGGCGAGTTTTTTCTATTGCCATAAATAGATATGGTACCTATCAAAACTTCATCCGTAAGAAATCCTGGGCAGATGTGTCAATCACACTGAACAAATCATGCTTTTGTATTTCTAGTATCATCTAGCTAAGGTACTCCCCAAGTGTTTCCCCCACGTGCAGCATCGTTAGCCACAAATTTAGACAAATGATGCAAATTCAACTATTGATGAGTGATAATAGGAGATGGGCACAACGTGTAAAACTCAGGATGGTGGTATCAATGCTTTCTTGCCTTTTCTCAAGTCATAAATATGACAAGCTGGCTCATACGTCGAAGACCACAGCATCTAGAATACCAACGATTTGTAACAGTGAATTCGTAGATGGACTGTGTGGTGCAAGCATGACTCTTGAGAGTGGAAGATTTATCTCGTGTGAGATGGAGCGGGGTTCTTTGCATTTCCCATGCTAATACTACCCAAACTTACAAAAAGGAAAGCTGCAATGAATGGGTAGTACGAGATCTGCCGCCATCGACGCCATAGCCAGTATGCGTCATGCACTATGCACGCCTAATAATCGTGTGATTACTCAAAATCCGATTGGACAAGTTCCGCCTGTTCATGCAATTCAATGCGAGGATCTTGATGTTGACACGATCAATCTGTCGCAGGTACAAATCAAGAACGACGGACACCCAATTAAACGCCACGATGGCCGGCATGCTGTACCATGTTCACGTGCACGACACATGTCCAAGATCGCGATCAAGCCTCGCGAGGGTTTCTGATTCACGAGCAACATCGGGTCGGACACCGAGGGCCACGTGAATTTCTCCGATAGTGCCTTACCATCGCCAACGTGTCCAACGATGTCGTGCGCGCGCATTGCAGCGGACCTGAACCTGAGAATTCTCTCTCTTGGGGTCATGGAAGTAGGTGGCGGCGGCTTACGATGGGGCCCCTCTTTCTCACATGGAAATATCAGGAACGGTGTGATGTTTTCTTTGGGCTTTTATTTCCTACACTCTTAATTATCTCTGATTGATTAGTTCTTTTGAGAAGTTTTTACACTAGGTTGCCATAGAAATTACTAGATGGGCCAACAATGGTGGAATC
The DNA here is from genome assembly GCA_014858505.1 of Corymbia citriodora subsp. variegata. NCBI lineage: Eukaryota > Viridiplantae > Streptophyta > Magnoliopsida > Myrtales > Myrtaceae > Corymbia > Corymbia citriodora. The sequence continues at coordinate 43,368,960 of CM026414.1, forward strand.
ACATTCGCTTGAGATTAAGGCCAGCGCTTTCCTCGCGCACACTCACTATCATACGAAAATAGATTTACATGAGTAAGGAAAAATTGTCTAAAAAATTATAAATTTATTGTACTTTTGTCAATTCGGTCATAAATATTTTAATTACATAAATTGAGTCCTAAATATAGTCAATCCGACAAATTTTAATTACAAATTGTTGACATGGACAATGTCCTACGTGGCACGGCCAACATTAAAGTAAATATTTTTAATAGTTTTTTTGGGTTTTTATTTTTATTTTTGTTTACTTTTTCTTTTTAACCAAGTGTCAGCAAGGGCTGCAAGCCAACCCTCACCTTGCTTGTGGTTGTCGAGGGTGACCTCGCCCTAGCAAGGGTTGGGCTCTTGCCATTAGTTATCAAGGGCAGCTCTTGCCCAACCCTCTCTGGCCATTGCCTAAGGCCATCCATTGGCAAAAAGGAAAGAAAAACGAAATCAGAAAAATCAGAAAAAAATTTAAAATTTATCAATGTCAGCGTTAATATATCACTTATGACGATTAATGCTAATTAGACCGTTACATTAGCATTTTCCGATAAAATTGTTCAAATAGACTTAATTAGCAAAATGTAAAGATTTTAAGATATATTTATAAAAAATATATCGATATAAGATTTTTCATTGTATTAAAACAAATAAAAAATATTAAGAATATCTACGCGGCGTCAAGGCCATAATCATAATGTTATGACAACGCCACCACCATCAGAGGCTATAATTTTTATGGTCTGACTATATTGCCAAAAACAATATTCTGAACCATAGAGCCATAGACCATTAGATGAAGACACGTAGCTACTTCCAGACACATATTTAGAAGTCCTTTCTAATTAAAGAAGTATAGGACCACTTATCTGTTTATCAAATAAGTTTATTAATATTTTTTCGAGACAAATGCTATCTTAAATATAGCATGAACTGCGTTGCATTCAAAGACTAGCAGGAGTTTGCATCCTTCTTATCTCGAAATCTCACCTAACATGAAGTTGTACACGTGATGCTCCTCTACCCGTTGAGTCGACAACTACCCCGCCCCTTGCATTGTGACAAACACCTCTGCTTCACCCTTTTTGCACGCTGTCCTATTTACCTTGTTTTCCCCACTAAGTATACATAAATTCGAAAACTTAATCTTAATAATAATAATAATAATAATAATAATAATAATAAATGGATGATGCCAAAGTTGTATCTGGAAATAATATTTAGGAAAATTCCGGACTGTGAATCCCAAACGCCTAGTCAAAAATGATTGAAGATGAGATTAATTGAACTAGATTAGAACATGATTCTTTGAATCGATTTCACCAAAAGGACGACGAAATATCTTTTAAGAATATGGATGGAACGATGTCAATTGACAAAAGATGTAAATGATTTTTTATTAACTTTGGATATGATAGTCTATTGACAAATAAATTTGTAGTAGACCGTTGAGTTTTTTATAGATTAGGGTTTTATAATGAGTACACTTGGGATATGTTACTAAATTTAAATAAATAAATGACTTTCTAAGCAGTTATAGACAATCATTATTATATTTGAATAAATAAACTTTCAGTCACATCAGTTACTATAAAAATTATATAATTCATATTATCAAGCAACGTTTATTTATAAGAAGTTATAAAAATATGAAAATAGTGGTACTAAACATTTTCACCTAACAATGGCCTACGTCAAAGTCACGTCGCTGTTTTGATTTTTGCCCGGACTAGGATGAGGATATAATAAGACAACCGAAGAAAGGGCCTTTACACCTAATTCTTCAGGTAGGGAGTACATAGTCAACGGTACCCAAGTCAAGTTATATAAGCTCATAGGAACTTAGAGAGCATACGGAGTCCAGCTGTCGATATAGTTCGACAATATTATCGGGCTTCTTATTCCAAAAAAGAAGAAGAAGAAGATGAACTTGAGTATTAGATTATTCAATTGCAATTTTCCTCCTAGACCCTCCGACTTATAATTACGAAACACAATTCTTTTTAAATGATTTTGTTAACGTCCTGAAAACAATCACTTTTTAGGTATTATCGATAAATGACGAACTTAATTGATAAGAGCAGGGTTCGGCAAAAATAGAAATTCGTTAATAAAATGAGCAATCAACAATGCATAATGTGAAAGTTATCTAGAGAGCTAGAAAAGTAAAAAAAAAAAAGTCTCAAACATATTGATTAGATCAATTTAACCTTAAATATTTTTATATTTATGTCAATTGAGTCTATTTAGTTAATTTTAACGGAAAATTACTAATATAAACGCCGTGCATAGTATGACTAGCGATAATGTGGACAAAATTTAAAATTTGTTAATTTTTTGTGAACTTTTTATTGTTTTTCTTTTTTATTTTTATTTTCAATGGCACAAAATTGAGATTTTCCCTCTTTCCCATGATCTAAAAATGAATAAATTCGAAAAGAAAATAAAAATAATAACAAATTCATAAACAATACTAAAAATTTGTCATTATCAACATCGGATGTACCATGTAAGATAATCGACATCTATATTAATGATTTTTGGCAAAAATTAGTCGGATGGAGTCAATTGCCACAAATGTACTAAGGTTTAAAATTAAATTGGTCTAATTGAGAATTTTATTAGTTTTTTTATCACTCTCATGATAACGTTTACATTGTGTGTTGTGGATTGTTCAGTTAATTAACAACTCTCTATTTTCACAAAACTCTGCTCCCATAAATCAAATCCATCACTTGTCGATAATAATAATAAAAATGATCATTTTTATGTGTTAACAAAAATCATTTAAAAAGATTGTGTTTCGTAATTATAATTTGTAGGGTCAATGAGGAGAATTGCAATTTGATCGAATCGAGCCGAATCAATAATCCACTACTCCAGTTCATCTCTCTCTTTTCTTTTTTCTTTTTTTTTTTAATAAGAATCCGATAATATTGTTGAACTATATTTAATGACCTCTAAGTCCTTATGAGCTTATCTAACTTGACTTGGGTACAGTTGACACGCTCCGCACTTAATTACTTAATTTCCCAACCTCAATAATGAGGTGCAAAACTCTTTTTCTTCGGTTCTGTCTTATCATTCCTCGTATCGGTCCAATCAAAAATCAAACAGCGACAGTACTTCGATGTAGATCATGTCTGAGTCTGATATACAGAGGGGGCTAGTACTATAGTACTCTGATCTCCTCTGGTCAGTAATAAGGGAGTTTGATTTTTCTATTTTTTTTTCCCAAGAAAGGGAGTTCAATTCATTCATGGTTAAATCTGACTACACAGGTGTTTTTTTTAAAAAGAACATTGAAATTCAAAAGAATAAATAACAAATAAGTACTCTTTACGACGAAACAAATTGAAACAGAGAAAGAATACTGAAAAGTAAAGCCAAATACAAAGAGGATCAATGGAGCATAAGTAAAGTTAAGCATACACTTGTTTTATAGAACGAATTTGTCAAACAAAATAATCAGCATCTGATCGCTCAATTTTATGTCAGTATTAGTGCTGAGCAATACGTTGGAAATGTGAATTAGGTTGTCAGTTGGTGGGGCGCACCTAAACTCGATTTTCTCTACACATCGTTGTACAGAGAAAACCAAAATAGATTGAACAAAGACAAATGTAACGTGTGGAGGAACTCAAGATGCCAAATCTCTAGTGATCATTACACATATAAGATAATAAGGTACTGAATCCTTAAAATCATATTTATTAAACTCACATATTTAAATCAAAGAGGATGACATTGAGATCTACCGGAATAGTCGAAACTCTCAAATCAATAATCAAACCGAAATAGAGAACTCAAAAAAGAAAAAAAAAGTATAATACAATGCCCAAATAAAATCAACAATTCTCTCATGTGGCTGAATGATGAAGAAGACGGAGAGAAGAGAGAGGGAGAAAGAAACGGGTGCTTTGAGTCGTAGGTAGAGGGAAGAGGAAAGGTCACGTGCTTACCTTCTTCCCTCAGGTTAGATGGGGAAGAACATGAAAAGGACAATCATAGGCCTATTTAAGAAAGCCAAACTCAACCCCAGAATTCCAGCACATACCCACCAATAGATTCTTCTTCTTCGTCTTCTTCTTCTGCTGCTGCTGCTGTTTTGCCTTCAAGAATATCGAAAAGAGAGAGAGAGAGAGAGAGAGAGAGAGAGAGAGAGAGGGAGATGGCTACAGAGATTGTAGGGAACAAGAAGGCGTGTGTTATCGGAGGGACTGGTTTTGTGGCTTCTTTGCTGGTCAAGCTCTTGCTTGAGAAGGGCTATGCTGTGAATACCACCGTCAGGGACCCAGGTTGGTCGATCTCTCTTCTACTTTTTCTCTTTGAATACTATTTTCTTCATTTGTTTGGTCTGTTGGTACAGGTGAATGCTCTGTTTTTGTGGCATATTCATTCGTTGGTTGCTAGGAAGCTGAGGAGCTAATGAATCTGGCACTTTAGTCGGAGCTGTTCTGTTCGTTGATTTGCTATTTTCCATCTGTTGCAGATAATCAAAAGAAGGTGTGTCATCTGAATGAGCTCCAGAACTTGGGTGACCTCAAGATTTTCAGGGCGGATCTCACCGACGAATCGAGTTTCGATGCTCCTTTAGCCGGCTGCGACTTCGTCTTCCACGTAGCGACCCCGGTCAACTTCGCTTCTGAAGATCCCGAGGTATGAAACAAGAGCATCATTTGGGGCTTACTGTAATTTTCGACGAGACGTTATATTGGTTGTGAAACCGCTTCCGCTCTGACTTTACAGAATGACATGATCAAGCCAGCAATCCAGGGAGTCCTGAATGTTCTCAAAGGCTGTGCTAAAGCAAAGACGGTGAAACGCGTCGTGCTGACTTCATCAGCAGCCGCAGTTTCAATCAACAATCTTCAGGAAACGGGTTTGGTCGTAGACGAGAAAAACTGGACAGATGTCGAGTTCTTGACTTCTGCGAAGCCGCCTACCTGGGTAAAATCAGCTGGTCATAGGATTCAGATTTGACTTTTGAGCTGTTGAAGAAGACAAATTGACATCGACAGTCTTTCCGATTTCACCATTTTCAGGGGTACCCTGCTTCCAAGACGCTGGCAGAGAAGGCAGCGTGGAAATTCGCTGAGGAAAACAATATCGATCTCGTGACTGTAATTCCAACCCTCATGGCTGGCCGTTCTCTCACTCTGGATGTCCCCAGCAGTGCCTGCCTCGCAATGTCTCTGCTAACAGGTCCGAAACCGTCCACAGTACTATGAATTCACTAACTTGGGGGCCCGGACAGATCTGATCCCGTGGGGTCGGAACAAAACTAATCACAGAAAAGCATAAGAGAAGCGTGCTTGTCCTAATGGCTCCGATATTTCCTTTTGCAGGAAACGAGTTCTTGATGAACGCCCTCAAAGGCATGCAAATGCTGTCCGGTTCTATTTCCATTGCGCATGTTGAGGACGTCTGCCGTGCCCACATTTTCGTGGCAGAGAAGGAATCTGCTTCTGGACGATACATCTGCTGCGTTGCTAACACCAGTGTTCCGGAACTCGCGAAGTTCCTGAACAAAAGATACCCACAATGCAAATCCCCGACAGAGTAAGTCACTACCAATGTTGACCAAAACTTTCTGGTATATTTGTATGCACAGGTTCTGGACATCCAATGATCCGATCTGGTTGTCGTTCTGATTTTGTGCTGATTGCCTTATGCAGATTCGGGGATTTCCCATCCAAGGCCAAGTTGATCATCTCTTCAGAGAAGCTACGCAAGGAGGGCTTCACCTACAAGTACAGCATCGAGGATATCTATGATCAATGTGTCGAATACTTCAAGGAAAAGGGACTGTTGCAGGTGTAGAAATTTCGGTCGGCATTGCGGTTCTGCGGAAATCAAAGCAATGCTTGACGAGGAAGTGGGTGAAAGAATAACTGGTCATTGAGATCTATGAGTCAGCTTGTTCCAACTAAATGATGCATAAATCTGAATCGAAAAGTGTAGCTCTTGCATCTTTTCTAAACCATGAAGCGAGTGAGATTGCAACAGGTCATCTCAGTTATCCCGAATGTTTGCTTTAGTGGCTGAGTAACTTACTAGATGTAATGGATCTGTCGGTTCTGTCAGAGAAGTCGATTTACCTCTACCGCTGTCGGTTCTGTCAGAGAAGTCGATTTACCTCTACCGCATCAATCAGCTTAGTTTTTCACCTTATCTTCTACAGTGATCGACAATGACGAGATATGTGTAACCACGATAATATGCATCTGGGGTCAGAACTTAGTGAATGACCTTCGAAAATCAAACGCAATGAAGTGCAAATGAAACTCTTTTGAATGAGAGGAGACACGGTATAAGATGAAATGAATCACATGCGAAATTATAGAAGATACCCTTTAAGATCATTTTATTGGATTGAGTATGATTGTACCTTTGATAGCATCTACCGTACTAGAAATATCAATGAAACCTATTATTGCAATTGCTTAGATTATCCTTTTCTAGGGTTTAGAATTTAGAATTTAGGGTAATAGGCAGGCCCGACAAATTCGAAACTAAACTCCTAAACCTTCATTTTTTTTTTTTGCGAAAGCGATGTACGAGTGTCCAGGAAGTTGATGAATTGGAAGCTCCAAATTCTATGTTCTGCATGGATATACATAAAAGACTCAAAATGAGATCAAGTAAAAGTCCAGCTCTGTTCCATAATTCCTTCATTTCTGTGCATTCCGGCCTGAGATCCATAAAATTAACCACATTATTTGCATCTATCTATATAATTTGAAAAGGGCTTCGGACAATTTCAGCACATTCCAATCTTTATATGAGGTCCAACGTCTTCTAAGTCCTAACAGCAGTGCTGGATTCCATGTTTCTCATGAATGCTAGAGCGATATTGCAGTCTTTAGAGGTACAGGAAGGGCCGTCGCGGGATAGAATGGTTCAGAAGATCAGAGGGAGCCCACGAAGATGGCCGATGATGTTATTAAAGGCCCAGCTTTTGGGTTTTGGGCCGACCATAAGCAACATAGAGTTCAGTTGGGCAGGGGGCCCTAGATCTTGTTGTAGTTTCCCTCCCAGGACTGTCAACAGTTTGGTTCAATTCTTTTTCTGGTTTTCAAGAAATCCAATCCGAATCGTTTGGGTATGCATTAACTTCGAGTCGAACTGCGCCCGAAACTGAATGCTCAATTCGGTCGGTCTTTTGATTTTCTTTTTTCAAACATTAAAAAGACGTTTAATAAAAAAAGCAATTTTCCATTCATTTCGATTTACCAAAGCAAACTGAAATTATCAAAACTGGAATACAAAATAGTTATTTTTTCATTATCCAAACCGAACTGAAAATAAATGAAAATTCGAGTAGGTTCGGATTGGTTTCAATTCCAATTTGGTTTTGACACCCCCAAAGACCTACTAAATCAACGATTGTGATTTACACGATTTGGTTAGGTTAAAAAGTCTCGAGAGCTAGGCTCCTAAAAAGCACAATACGTCTTTACGAACCATGTGAAGGATAGGGTAAAATGATAAATTATATTTCAAGTTTATAGAAATGAATAAACTAAAATTACAGAAGAAACCTAAGAAGATCGAGGTGACCATGGCTTGTTGGAGTTCACGGGCCGGGCCATGCCTGATAAACCGAAAAGGGCAACATGGGCAGGCGCAGGCCGAAAATTCCATTCATGAAAGAAGCCCTACCCACTTCGGGATGCCCAGGGCCGATCAATGTTACGTAAAGTAGTGAATAACCTTTTTATCATTGAGACAGTGATAGGATGTCGTGTGGCAGGGGCGTCGATTGGTCTTATCCAATCCGGAGCCGGACAATATACTTATGAGCTTTTAAGAAAGAAAATAAAATTAAAAGAGAATAACAAAGTTGGTTCCTAGGACAACTAGGAACATGACCAAGACTTGCAGATTTAGTTTAAGGGTGGACAAGGTCGGTTCCTCATTTCATAGATTAGGAATTAGCCTTGCCTACTTTGGTTTTCAATTGTAGAGTGGGAATCGATCAATTCTAGAACCAATCGTACCTATTATATAAGATTTTCAAGCATCATGCTATCAGATGATTAAATCTCGTATTTAACTTTTTTCTCCATGGTGTAAAATTTTATGTAGAAAATAGAACAAAACATGTAATGGAGATTCAAATCTCGTCTTCGATCAATTATGTCATTAGATCTACTTGCCATCACGAGAAAATTACAAAAAGATGTTTTAAATTTGTTATAATTGTGTTAATTCTATTTTAAATCTTTTAATTTTACCAGTTGAGTTTTAAATTTTTTCATAATTTCCAATTTTAGTTGGAAAAAACTAACAGTGAATGTTGACTATCCTATATAACATGTTTAATGATGACATTGATAATTTTTATAATTTTTTAAAAAAATTGAGTCAATAATAATTTCTTATTTGAGTTATTTCCTTTTTTTTTTTTTTCCTTTTTCTTCTTCTTTTTTCTTTTTCCTTAGCTAGTCATGGAGCCTCGGTGATGGCTGGCGAATGACAATAGGAGAGGACTAGCAAGGTTCCACCTTGAGCCTTGCTAACCTCAGGCAAAGCTCTACCTTGCTAAATTTGGCAAGGTTGAGGTGGTATATACCGATGAGCTCAAGCCTCGCGTCACTGGCCTTGGATTCTGAAAGTTCAGCCAGCAGAATTCCTTGGGCATCACGTTCGTGGTTTGGCTTATTGTAGACATCTGGTCCTAAACTTCCGAATGAGTGCTTCCAAATGGTGCATCACGTTCGCATTTGGCTTATTATAGACGTGTGGTCCTACGGTTCAAATACTTGATCAAGAGAGACATTCATACGTTGCACTGGCCATGTTGTGGAAAATATAATTTGAAAAGTCGTCCGTCCGACGTTGGATCGATCCGCCCGTGAAAATCATGACGCGTCTCTTTCCCACTGCTCGGATGACTTTTCCGTGGCTCTAACGCTTGCACGTAAAACCACTCACTCCACTGTCGTTGCCGGCTTATTTGGTGATGCCGAGAGCATGTTCGCTTTTGTCACTCGAAACTTGATGTTTTGTGTTATGGAAAACTAGAGGAATATATCACCCATTTGAGTGGCGTTGCTGGTTCGTACTCTCTTCCTCTCGCAAAAGGTCGAGAATTCGAATCTCAGCTTCGTCATAGGGTGACTTACCTAGTTGCATGTGTGTGGTGGCTAGCACGTGTGGCTCTCAGGGTTTACTCTCTTAGCTGTCGGTGGGGTGCGGGGTTTCTAGGGTCATCAAAAATAAAGAAAAAAAGAAAGCTAGAGGAATATTTCAAAAGCATTGAAAATAATTCCGCATTTTGTGTTTTGGAAACGTTTTGATGTCACCACTCAGATGCTAAAATGATGGGAAAGAGAATTACGAGACGAATGGAGATAGAATTAAAAAATCTACATAAGATGATTTGTCGAAAATGATAGATCAAGTTTACTCCAATGTGGCATTTAAGTAAGCAAAAAGAAGTTATAGTACTTAAGTGAGTGTTATATAAAAGTTATAGAATTGTTGTTGTTCTTATCCCAAACAAAATGTGGAGAGAGAGAGAGAGAGAGAGAGAGAGAGAGAGAGAGGTGTTAGGTGTGACTCCATCTATATATAGATAGATGCATGGTCTATCGATGTCTTGTGAAGTAAAAAAATTACCTATGGTTTTATGCTGAATAAAGTAAGAATAAAGTAAAGGGATGTTAATAAGTCATCTCAAATCAATGGATTCATTGTAAAATCCCTATATGATATAATGCATTTTTATTACAATTTTTTGGACAATAAAGGGATCAAATGGTATAATTCTTTTGTTTTGTTGGTAGATTGAAGGAGTAGAAACATGACTATTTCTTTCCAATCGATTGTTTTTGCATTTATTGCTACTTCATTCATCTTTCTTGTTAGTGTATCCTTTATATTTTCTTTTCCTAATGGTTGCTTTCTTGGGTTGAGATCACTGTGTAGCAAAGATGAAGATGACAAGGGGGAAAAACCAAAAAAACCGAGCTGACTCAGACCATTATCAATTCAAATTTGGTTCTTGAGTAGGTTCGGGTCATAGTTTGCTTATATCCTTTGTGTTTAGGTTGCATTTAGTTGTTCGGACATGGATAGGGATAGGATGGGATAAGATAAAATGGGATTTGATATCATTTAGATTGTCCATCATATTGTGAAAAATTTCAGCTTATGTTTGATAAATGTTCGGACATAATATAGTTATTTAGATGTGTGATCCGTCGTGCCAGTGACCTCTTATGAATGACTATGATGACAATCACGACCACCACACCACCCTGTGACAAAGTCTGGTGGCATCCCCCCAAATCTAGAACGGTGACATCATTGAGGTCAAACAGTTTGAGGGTTTTTTTTTCTAGTCAGAACAATTTGACAGGTTCAATCCCTGTTAATTAGACTAGTTTAAAAGGTCTAAATTATTTGAATCCTAGTGACAGCAACGGCTACCCTCCAATGCCAGCGGTTAGTACCTTTGTGAAGCTTCTCACTAATGGGAATCCTCTGCTAAAAGGTACCACCCCTTTCTCTAGAGGCAAGCTCTCCTCTAACTATAATTTATATTTAAACACACAAAAAATATAAAATATTAATAAAATGAAAGTCTCAATCATAAAATAAAAGTTTATACTAGTGGTTCCATATATATATCACAAGATCGCGTGAAGATATATATTAAGAAAATCACAAAAACTTGTTTTAAGTTTTAAGTTCCAGCTTCCAAATTCTACCAATCTAGAATCTAAAATTTAGAATCTATCCATCAATATAAGTTCCCAAATTTTGGAACTTGGAATCTATTTTGCATACTTTGGAACCTTGAATCAGACAAATTTCCACTAGTCCAATTCTTAGGTTTTAGGTTTTATCATGAAACCATGCTTATCCCTAAGGTATACAAACTCTCTTGTCGGAACTTTAGAATCCCGAACCAAAGGCTCAATTTTTGATTTTGTTAATGTTCCTAATACTGTTATCTCCACCATGGCAAGAAATTCTGAGTCTATTTTGGGAGCAATGTTACCCCAGTTGCCAGTGATGTCGCCTAATAATATCGTAAAGATTGCAGTTGCTAGTAACACCTATGGCAGCACCTCACTTACGGGGAGTGGCTCCTCTGGTAGAGATAGTAGTGGATTTGACGATTTAGATGATGATCGGCGGTTGTCAAAGGCTCTGATGATCACGCGATGGTTGGAAGCAACAACGATTTGGTGGTGGTGTTCCTCGCGTAGTGACAAGTGAAGCATGAGATCTAGATGGTTGCTTCATCACGCCATCATTGCAAAAGAGGGTTTGTTAAGTCATTTGTAGAAAAAAATTATCCAATCCAGATTTATCTCAATTTCTTCCTAGATTTTTTATCCGGCATTTTATTCAGGTATATTTGACTTGGAGGACGTTGCCAAATATTAGATAGGATAATTTGTCATCCTATCCAGACTCAATTAATTAACCACCTTTTCTTGACATGTTCATTCTCAATTTAGAATTAAATCCAAGAGAGTTTCGAAGTTCCACAAAATTAAATTCGTAAAGCTTCTGCTCTCGTGACCTACTTAATTAAACTCAAAGCACACGCTCATGTCTCTTTCTTGTCTTAGTAAAGAGACTCCACAGCACGTGATTTTAAAAATCTTGGAGTTCGACAAAAAAAAAAAAAAAAATTCTTGGAGATTCCCAAATGACATTTCCGAAGGAGAACTTACTGTATAGTCGTGGTCTGCGTTAATCGAACACGTCAGTGACCGGATATTTTCGCGACAGGACACTAATAATGCTGCCCGAGCAACACGTTCTTGTTTGGCTTCTCCTACATGTGGGGTTTTGAGTTTCAGAGCGACTGATGGAGCGAGTGGAGCCACATCAAGGATTTGCCAGTTAATGAGAGCGTCGTCAGGGTGATGGATTATCTCGATATTATTGGACTAGAATCAGATTATCAGCTGAATGTGACCATGGCCGTAACTTGTGGCCCGCGATGCAATGAACAGGGTTTGTATTAATGGACATACACGGTCTTGAAAAGGGGCAACTTGGATCGACGCGCACACGATTAACACGGCACCATCTCTCTTACGATCCTGGGAAGACTTTTCTGTGATGGTATGGACACTCCCAGACGACGCAGAGACTCACTCCAATGTCATCGGCATGCTTTCGAGCTTGCAAAATCAAAATGCTCATCCTAAGAATGGGTATGTACCCTTTCTTCGTTTGTAACGTCAATTTCTATCGTACGTCCAAATTTAAGGGGGAAAGACTCCAAGAAATCTCAAAAGAATCGATTCTGCGTTTTATGTCCTAGAAACGTTCGAAAACGAAAATTAGGTCACATCGTAAATGTTGCAATGACACGGAAGAAAGGGAACATGACAATGGAAGGACACCTCCTTTTGAATGAAGACTGTGATGGAGATGGCACGTGAATCAATGAACGAGGAGCCATCCACGTGGAGTAACTTTAAGCCGGAACGTTGCATCGAGACCATGTTGTCATATGTCGAATCAGTAAGGTTATCTTGGAGTGAGGCGGCGGTGCACAAAAATGCTTATTCATAACCCCATGAAAGAAGTGGTGGCATCACAATCACGTTTTGATTAGAGAGATTTTCCATTTTGGCAATGCTTTAAAAATTCTAGTCGAGACAATTGACCATCGACCGCCCCTTAAGTCAATACTGAGAAACTCGTTTTACATGATAATTGGTATGAAATGGTTGAACTCTTGGAGTATGGGACACGAATTCTCTAGCTGTTTGCTTTAATTAATTACGTCCATGGTCAGCTCGAAATCGTCGACTCAAATCGCAATCCATCGAATGAAAAATCACTGTAGACGTGTGAGTTTCGTTGCTCGTATGAGCTGGAAAGAGCATAGACACCTGAGGAAGGTTTGCCGCCATTGAAAAATCACCATCGACATATATCTTTGTCCCCCTTACTTTTTTATTCTAGGCATTTATTCATCTTGTTCATTTAGCCTAATAATGTTCAATTAACCTTATAGCCTTCAAAGTTTAGCATAATCAATCATTGGGGTTTGCTCTAATAACCATCTTTTCTATATGAGAAGGAAAATGTGAGGAGTTCGATTCCCCATCTTCTTAAGGGTGCTGGAATTAGGGATGTTTAGTTTCAAGTGTGTGGTTCGACTTTCACGCTTTACAAAGAGATATGATAAAAATTTAAAAATGAGTTAAAAATTAGAGTATGACAAAAAAAAAGATTTAGCATAATCTACAAGCCAAGAAAAGAAAAAAAGAAAATCATCACACAAACTCGTTATGAAGAAAATTATATTGGTGTAGGTGAAAGATAGATTGAGTTATTTTAATATGAAAATAAAATTAGATTAAAGATATTGAATAATTCGATCAAAGGGAACATAGTCACACAAATCACAACAAATTTGGCATTTAATATCATAGAATAAATCATAGAAACTAATTTTTCAAATCTTGTGGGAAAGCACAGATTCTCTACTAGTCTATTATTGAATCATGCCAAGAAATTAATGACCGAACAAGTTCAATCTATTTCGAAGAAAACACGAGATTAGAGAATAATAAACCAGAAAATTGAAAAGTGAACTAGACATCAAATTTACATGATTCGAGGGTGTGAATTACTCCAGGAAGTGAAGTATCATATTCATTGTAGATCAAACAATACAACATATATTATAAACACATTCGAGTGACTCGAATGTTTCTAGTAGCTTGTATAATGTTTAACTCTAATAATTTTTAATGAAACAATCTCTTAATCTTACAAAAGAATACACAAAGTTGATCTAGTGACAAAAAGGTTTCTTCGATTTAGGTCAAAGTGAACAAAACTCACGAGAATAATTTTTCTTGGCACACACCAAGGCACCAAACCAAAAAAAAAAAAAAATACCCTAATTAGAAAACTTATATGAAACCCATGAGCCCAACTCCAATACAAACTTGGGTATTGTTCCATGGTTTCAATCTTGAGACATATTTATCAAACACAAACGATGATTAATTGCTCTCCTTGGTTAACTTGTAGGGATGCGGATTGCCCACCCAAATTATTCCCAACTGATCCCCCAATTAAGATTTTTTTGGCTAGACGAATGTGTGTTGCTTTTTGCGAGGTAGGCATTTGTAAATTCATCTGGTTTGGTTTGGCCGAACCTGAACTGGCCCTCTAAGCTTCCATTTTATAAGGTCCTGTCGTGTAGTCAACGTGTGGCCGGAGACGGGATCAGGTACCGAGGTTGCCGTGCGGAACTTGTCATCGGGACCGAATCAAACAGTCACTCTCGAAGTCCCCTCGAACTCGCCAATATAAATAGAAGGATTGTGCTCAACAACACTCACACTCAAACCATCACAAAACTCATACAAGTTCGCGATCTCACCAATCTTCTCAACTTTCTTTCCTGCGTCACGGGGTACGAAACAGAACAAGCCCAGCTCCAAGCGTGCCGAGCGAATTTGCTGGAAGTCGTGGGCACGATGCATGAAAGAAGATCGGCCAATTATAAGCCTAACATTTGGAATTATGATTTCCTCCAGTCGCTTAACAGCAAACACGACCTCGTAAGATTATAATTTATACCTTCCGCACTAATGAGTTTGAGCTAATTTGGTCTTTAATTATTGACCTTGTTTTTTTCTTTGGTTGTCCTCTTTGGCTCTAGCCATATCTTCCTCACACAGGTGAGTGTGGACACTGGCATGTGATCATGCAAGTATTTGCACATGAGACGCGTATTTATGTTTGAAATAGTACTTTGCTCCAAATTCATTTGGAACATCGCAATGCATGTACCTATTATATGCAGCAAAGCAATATTAGAGCTTTGGTCTATGTTATCATATATATTGGCCATCACATCCAAGACTTGATTTATAGCTATCATATGATGTACCAAAACCAATTAATATAGCTCTACATTTGCATGTACTAAAATTGAAACATCTTGGCATTGCTCTATAGGTCGAATCATTTGAGGCCTTTTCAAGGTAGATTTTGATCTAATAAATACGACTCAATCCTGCAGAAAGAAGAAATTAAGGAACGGATGGAACAGCTCGTGGAGGAAGTAAAAGCCATGTTATTGGAAGCAGTCAATTCACTCGCCAACATAGAGTTAATCGATAGCATAGCAAAACTGGGGTTGTCCAACCTTTTTGAAAATGAAATGAAAGAAGCTCTTGAAACAATTGCATCCATCAACAACGGCGTTTTCACCACAGAAGAATGTCTCTATGCAAGTGCACTTCGGTTTAGACTCCTTAGACAGCATGGCCATGTTGTTTCGAAAAGTAAGTTTAAAATGTGAACCTGTGTGAATTTTTAAGTGTGAGATGCTACTATAAATCACAACATAAATAAAATAAATCAATAAATAATCCTATAGATACCAAAGATTACTATATTAAATATGGTTCTTTCTAGATATATTATTAAACATCGACTTTGATATCACTTGTTGAGATTGTAATTGAATTTTTTATTCATCATATTGGAAAAGTCTTGCAATATACATACTTATCTAGAATTAGGGAGCGTTTCGTTCGGCTTTTGGAAAAAAAATTGGAGAAAATGCAAAGGCTTTCAAGTTAAAGAGATTTCTTGAAATGCAAATAGTATATGATAAATTATAATTTGAAAGTCCATTGAGGACAACTTAAGGTATTTTTACTTATGACCAAAAAAAGAAGAAGGTATTTTTACTTAAAAAAAAAAATTCAAAACTAGCAAAGGACATAGCACGCGTCTGGCGCAGCTAGAGCTGGCTGCCAACGAGCCAGATCTATAGTTAGTTGCCTGTCATGTCATCTAGAGAAAGGACTAAAAAAGAAAATGTAATTGTAGACTAAACGGTTAAAAAAGTCTCGTCCCACGTAGCTGTACTATGAAATTGGGTACATACAAGCCAGTCAAAGTCCATATCTTTACAACAATATCTTCTGAGTCATCAGTCATCCTAGTTCATATATTGAGTAACATTGAGTAATAGCGAGATTATCAGCAATTATTCTTGGTTCTATCCGGTGATAAATCTTCGACTTTCAATCTGTAATCAGATGAATTAAGGAGCTTCAAAGAAGGAAGCATTACATTTAACAGAAGCAATTGCGAAGATGTTGAAGCTATGATACAGCTTCTTGAGGCTTCACATCTGGCTTTGGAAAACGAAAACATTTTGGATGAAGCGAAAGCCTTCTCAACAGGGATTCTCCGCGAGAGAGTCTCCGGTTTGGACGGTCGGCTCCTCAAACTCGCCGTCCACGCTTTGGAGCTTCCGATGCATTGGAGGGTCCAGTGGTTCGACATCAAATGGCAAATTAGCTTGTACGAGCAACAGGGGGACAAGCAAAGTAATCTGCTGGAGCTTGCTAAGCTCAATTTTAACATGGTCCAAGCCACACACCAGAGAGATCTTGGAGAGATATCCAGGTAATTTTAAATGTACTCACAAATGATGTTAAAAATGCAGTGATGTTATCTGGACCAGACATGATGTGAGTTTCAGAGCTTTTGGTTTTGATTTATTGCTCTGGTAAATTCAGGTGGTGGAGGGATCTGGGACTTATTGAGCATGTGGACTTCACAAGGGATCGGCTGGTCGAGAGTTTCTTGTGCGCCCTTGGACTCTCTCAGGAACCACGGTTCAGCTCGCTCCGCAAATCTCTCACCAAAGTCATCATCTTGATACTGGTGATTGACGATGTCTACGACCTTTATGGTTCTATGGAGGAGCTGGAATGCTTTACTGGCGCCATTACCCGGTTGGCCACTATGCTTCCCACTCTTTTCCTTTCGTCTCTGTTGAGTTTATTTTCACTAACTGGAAAATCTGATGTTTCTAGACGGGACTCGGAGCAGATTCAACAGCTTCCTGAGTGCATGAAGGTCTGTTTCCAAGCACTTCATGATGTTACATACGAGATCGCTTATGATATTGGCAAGGCTGAAGATTGGCATCGAGTGCGACCACATCTTGCGAAAGCCGTAAGCAATAGACTGTTGGATAACTGCATATACATGCATATGTCATCGAAACTAATTTCCGTCCTTTTACATAATCGATCATTTCTGATTAAGTACTTTTTTTATCTTATTTATCACAGTGGGCAGACTTTTGCAAAGCATTACAGAACGAAGCAAAGTGGGACAATTTGGGCTACACACCAACGCTGGAAGAGTACATGAGTAATGCTTGGACATCATCTTCAGGACCACTGATCTTGACTCACGCTTGTTTCTTTGTGGGACATATGAAATTGGAGGATGTAGCAGATTTTCTGGAGAGCAACAAGGATCTGATTTACAATGTGTCCATAATAATTCGCCTCTGCAATGACCTTGGAACGTCGACGGTAATTATCAAACTTCAGCACAGAAGTTATAAACCAGCTGAATTTGGCATGATGTTAAGAATTCTTAGCTTGCAATAAAATCTTGTACTAACACGGCATATGGTGTAATTGAATCAAGTAGATCGAATCTGATAAACACATTAAATTGATTTACTTGTTCAATTAGGCGGAAAGAGACAGAGGAGATGCTCCATCATCAGTGGTATGTTACATGCGAGAAGCCAAGGTTTCGGAAGAGGTCGCTAGGAAGCACATCAAGGAACTGATAAACCAGGCATGGAAAAGCATTAATGCCCATTGCTTCGGCAATGCGGAGACGCCCTTTGTCCAAACCTTCATGGATGTCGCCATGAACGCAGCTCGCGTTGCGCATATGCTTTACCAGTTTGGAGATGGGTTTGGCGTCCAGGACGGTGATATTAAGCGGCAAATCTTATCTTCCGTGATCGAGCCAGTCACTCTCAATTGAGATATTAGCACAAGTCTAATCACATAGCAAGTGTGTAAGGCAGACTAGCTGCCGGTAGTCAAAATATTGATTATTATAGCAAATTGTGTCCTAAGCTGCATAATTATTTACTTGGACTTACAATGGTCAAATCTTTGCAAGATGTTCATCTTACAATATTGCACAAAGCAACCACATGCCCACTTGGTCTGATCCACATGAATCACACTCTCAAAAGAAATACTCAAGATCGTAATAATTTGACCATTTCCATCTGATACTGACATTATATGTTGTAAATGCCTGGTGGTGGTACATTATTTTCTCAGTAGAATCGAAAACACGATGAAACTTATTTTATTGAATCATGTCAATCGCATGTAATAAAATACGTTACTCATACTTTCTCCTCTTGTTATAATGTGATTTGAGGGATTTTATTGGAGAGATTTGTGGTCCGTTATTATGTAGCCTTATCAAGTGCTAGTGCATTTTTCCATTGAAAGTTTGTCATCAGGTCTCTGTCGCTAGAATATGCTTCTTTAAGATGGTAGATTTAGATTTTGTCATATTGACATGGTGAAAACGAGGAACATGAGTTCAAATTTGCAACCCGTGCGAACTAATTATGTAAACAAAATCAACCTTCATCGAGCTGGAATTGATTTTAAAGAGTGTCCAATCTATTATATTGTTGACACCTAAATTTTGGTGATTCATTAATAATTCATTGTATAGAAAAATTAGTCATCAATCTCTGCCCTCAAACAAAAATAATAGTTAAATTGCATATAGGTATTAAGAGCATTTCTAGCATTAAACCCACATAAACTGCATTGAACTTGGATTTTAGTCAAGCCCATTGAACTTCCTGATGTGGACGAGAAATTCCACTTGTGCATTACACATAGGGCGTTCTTAACTAAGAGGGTCCATTCTTTGATCCAGAAGGAATATTCTCTATAATGAAAAGGGTAGACACAGCAAGTACCCACCATTGACAAACCTCTTTCGTCTCTCTCTTTCACACTTAGTTTGCACTTGTGGACGTCAACAGTCTTACGTGATATACACAACTAATGCTGACGTAAATAATTTTTATAATTTTTTCTTTTCTTTTTTTTACTATTTCCCTCCATGGATTGCCAAGGATGGTTGAGAACCTCTGTAGCCATAGGTGAGGGTTGGTACACCCTTATTGGTCCTTGCCTAGGCCCTTGCTGACTATTGCCAAGACCTTGGCAACTGGTGGACGGATATAGAGTAAAAAGAAAAAAGAAAAATAAAAGAAAAGGAAAGGAAAAAAACAAACACATATGGAAAATTTAAAAAAATTGCAAAGATTGTTTATGTCAATGCCGATCACACTATATAGGATGGCTAGCATTAATTGAATAGCCATGTCAATGATTTCTAGTCAAAATTGGTTGGAATGGCACATTAGAAAATCATTAAAAAGTTAGAATTAAATTGGCTAAATTACAGAAAAAATGGCTAAATTGAAAAGTTTAACTCTGAGTTGACCTTTAGGTTTGTGACTTTTTAAACAATTTTTCCATAACAGAAAAAAAAAAAAAAACACAATTTTTACATCAATTGGTTGACAACTTATCTCCAAGATCTTCAAGATAGGAGTACATCATCCAAGATTAAGATATGGCTCGACTAATTAAAGACCTTTTCTGAACTCGTATATTCCCAATTTAAATTAAGAGTTTCAATTTGCTAACTTTCCTATACAAAGCCCCTCTATGTGACATTGCAACTTATTATGTGTCGTAATTGAAATTGTTGAGATGATGAGTGCAAGTTTAGGTTTTTGTCGCAACCTATCGAATATAGTAACGAGAGTTTTGAAGTTCAACAATGTTAAATTTGAATCGTCTTTTTATGCGACTAAATTTTTAATTTTATTCAAATACGCGCTAATGTTGGTTTCTGATCTAAGTGGAGACTCGACGGTGTGGGGACTTGAAAAGTCTAGCTTGACAAAGAATAATTCCAAAGGACAATGTTGGAATCTTAATTTCGTGACGACTAAATTATTGAAACATTCGTACCAAAGTTATGCCTCTTTGTCGGGCAAGAAGAGACTCAACAACGTGAGGACTTGAAAAGCCTTGGAGCTCAAGGGCGATATTTCTGAAGGAAAAGTTCGAGTCTTCCGTCTCCTGCGCCTCAATTAATGAAACTTACGGACGGGCTCATGTCTCTTTCTTCTGTTCGTACAGACTAAATATTGTGGGGACTTGAAAAGCCTTTGAGCTTGACAGAAGATATTTCTAAAGGAAATGTGAAAATACAGATGTAGATTATATAAACCCATACCATTGTATCAATGGCTACGACGGTGTCATGTCTACATAAATGGTGTCTATCAAGTACTTTTAGTACTCCGAGGGCCACCAATAACGTATCTTGTCCAATGAAGGCTATTGTGCATCACGTTCTCATCCATGTGCTGTCCTAGATTACTGGGTGAATAATCGACATGCATTGATCTCCTGTCACAATTTATGATGAACCCGTAAATATTCTATGGAAAATGGTCCACAATTGGGTCGATGCGCACCAGAAAATCGGTGGCAATTCTCTCTCGTACGCCTAGGATGACTTTTCTGTGGCTCCAATGTAGCAGGAACTGGGGGTGCTGACTCTCCCATGTGACGCGTGGACCCATTCCACTATTTTTTGCAGCTCATTTAATGACCGTTAAGATTGATTGCTTAACCATATACTCTGAGTAAATGAATCCAAACTAAGATTCTTCTTAAATTCTAATACACACCTCATGCCTGTCATTATAAGCATCACCTCATTGTGTATCTGAATCTAAACTATCCTTATCCCTACAACCTTGTCGGCTATGCTACTTTTCATTAGAACTCTACCACCATTTTAATTTGGTATGTAGTAAATCAATTCCTATGAGACATCATATGATAAGAACACATCAAATCTAGCACCCATTTGTCACCTAACGAATTGGCAGTCACATATAAGATAACCTCTATATCACTAATGTTTTCCTCGGCAATGTTCACAATACTGCTTATGGCATTTTACTTGTTACCTTTGTTTTTGGGGTTTAGACAATTTCTCCCTATATGTCAATCCTCATGACATTCAAAGCACTTCACATGTCCCATGGACTTTGTATGGTGTTGTTTTGACCTACTTTTGCCTATGTTGCTATTGGATCTCTGTTGTTGATTTCTACTTCGAATCACTAGTTTTCATGCTACATCTTGTGGTAGACCACTATCTCATTGCTACTCCATAGAACAAAGCAAACTTTACCTCATCTTATGACATTCGGAGACTCCTACATCATTTAATAGTATGTACGAAATTTATGCAATAAATGTAATAGGTGGAAATTTTGGTTAGATTTTAATGTGGTACTAGTAGAAGGCTCGAATTGTATTTTCTGCACTCATAGTTTTCCATGATTGATTCCATTAGGATTGAATTACTGAATATTTACTCTTGAGTCAATTATTTAGGTTGATGATGAAACATGTATCACCACATTGATTGTTAACATAGAGTGATACATTTCGAGTTTACGTATCTGATGAGTGCTGGGTTGGAGATTTACAAGTTAAGTCATTCCTATCGTTCGGTAATTTTTGCTGAAAGTTTTAGTGGGTCCAAAATATTTTTCTAACTTATCAATGTTTGCAACAAACACTAATTTTCTTATTTACGTACTAATTTACTTGGTATCTTAGTAATTCATCAAAATATCTACTGTGGAACTATATAGTTGTACTTTCCAATTTGAAGTCATCTCATTCAATCTCGGCCTAATATTTTTGACCCAGAGTTATCATTACTTTTAATTTTAGTTAACCATTCTTATCCCTTTATAACTCAAGTAAGTATTCCAAGAACATCCTCTCTTGATTGTATGAAATTACTTTAAATGTCCAAGTTCTAAATAGAAAGAGTTTCAACCCATTCTTGCAAAGAAAGAGAGTTTCATGTCATTTTTACATTCTCTTTTCTTTCCCATTCTATTGAAGTAAAGTGAAGATTCTGTGTTTCTATTTCTAAATCTTCTAATTCGATTTTTCAAGTATTTACAAGGTTTATTTTGGGTTTCCTCTTCAT
The DNA here is from genome assembly GCA_014858505.1 of Corymbia citriodora subsp. variegata. Lineage (NCBI taxonomy): Eukaryota > Viridiplantae > Streptophyta > Magnoliopsida > Myrtales > Myrtaceae > Corymbia > Corymbia citriodora. The sequence continues at coordinate 43,390,902 of CM026414.1, forward strand.
TTTGTCAAGCTAATTCTATTAAAAGGTTGAGAGTTGTTAATCCTTATTATTGATTATTTTATTATAAAAGTGACTAAAGTTTCAAGTTGTTCAAGCCTTTTGTTCTAGTTAAATGAAAACTCTAGAAACGAAATTAGATTAATCTACTTAGTACTCTTAACTTGGTTGTTTGATGATTGTTGATTTTGGTTTGAACTTTGATGTTAAGTGTGGAATTATTGCATGTTGAATTGTTGTGTTCATTTGACTTGAATCGATGAGTGTTTTCATGTTGAGACGACGATTAATTGACTTTTGTAAGATTTGATATTATAAAAGTGGAAATGATGAAAATAAACTAGAAAGTGGTAATTGTGTAATACTGACTAAGTTACCAATTTACTAGTTAAGTTTTATTGATTAATCATGTCATCAATTACTTGGATTGTTTTTGATGTTTACGTTGAGTTGTGGATGCTCATGTTGTTGATTATTTAGGCTGTCGATGTTCACAATACCTATTTTCTGAAAATGTTAGCATTGCTTGTATGAGAAATGAAAATACATAAGTATGTCAGTACTACTTTTTGTAACTAATTCATGGAAAAGACATGATAATTGTATTTTGGCAATGCTTTGCATAAGAATGTTTATTTTTAGAGTGACTATGCAAGGAATAATAAATGGGTGTTAAATTAATTGTTGATGTAGTGAAAATCACAAGATTTGAGTGTTGTTGTACGCACTATTGTTACGTGATTTTATATGGGAAGTATTATGCCATATTTACATTGCCCATATATTGGTGGGGATGATGCCAACATTTCCAGTTGGTTACACCTTCACTCAAAAGGTCAAACCAATGAATTTGTGATTAATTATGATATATTAAATCCTTTTTCATCAAGATATTTCAACTTGAATTGCTAATGCTCAATTTTATCCTTGATATCTTTCTTCGGACCAAATTATAAAATCTGCCATTGGACCGCATTGCTACCTACCTAGAAAATGCTTTGGTCATCAAATTCATTCTTTGAGATATTCACTAAATAGTGGGAATAGATTGGAGGCACTAATTTACCATTTTTCTTAACACCATTTGTTAGGAGTGCAAAAATCTAATATCTTCACCTAAACGAGATTGCTAAGAGAGAGCCCAAATTTGAGTAGTCAATATGTCCAATTGGACTCGCTTTTACTTAAAAACTTAAATCACTGAGTCATAGGCTAGCTATAATATATTAACTGCAAAATACTACACAAAGTCTCCAATATGAGACTTATTTAACATAACTCACACGTGTATCTTAATAATAAAATGGGGACATGAAAAACATTTGAGCAAGATTGAGGATATTTCCAAAGGAGAACTTTAAATTTTATTTTCATGTTCATGCGACTGAATTGATGAAACTCCTGTACAGGCTTATGTCTCTTTCTTATGCTAGTAGAGACCTAATAATGTGGGGATGTGAAAAGCTTTTGTGCTAGACAAAAGATGTTTTCAAAAGAAATGTTATTATACAGATATAGTTTATATCAACCAATGCCACTGTATCAATAGCTACGACGATGTTACATCTACATAAATAGAGTCTATGTAATATTTTCACTTTCTCGAAGGTCACTGAGAATGTTGCTTGTCCAATGAAAGCTTAGCCAAATAGAATCTATTGTGCATCAAGTTCCTCATTTGGCTTATTATACATGGGCGCCGTGGTCCTAGAATTTTGAGTGAATAATCTATAGAGATTATGAATTTATGCTGTTCATATGTTTCGGTATAAGATAGCCATGGATGAACGTGCAGTGGGCACATGTCACAATTCATGATGAACACGCACATATTCCATGGATGATTGTCCAACGTTGAACGCATCCGCATGTGAAAATCAGGGCATGTCAATCTCATACTCCTAGGATGACTTAATTTGCGTGATTATTGCTTGGAAACTGGTTGCACATGTACTCTTGGAGAGAAAGAATTCATGGGATGAAATTCTCCTGCTATCTGGTTATATCATAGCTACATCTATTGCTTCTTCTGAGTTGATTACCTACATCCATGGTCAACACGCCCGCATCAACTCAAAATGCTATCCATCGAACAATATATTGCTATGGACATGTGATTCACTTTACTTGTACAAGGTTAAAAGAGTATAGACAAGTGACATGCTTTGTTACCATTAAAAAATTGTTGGAATTCAATGCATAATCATAGGGAAATAGAAAGTAAAAGTGAGAAAGAGAATATAAGACACAATGTTTTCTCCTAGTTCACTTTTAAACTAGAGTTAAATCCAGCAAATGATTCCACATCCCAACAAAAATCATTAGTTTATTCAGCCTAATAATATTTGACTAAACCTATAGCTTACTAGGTAGCATAATGAATGAGCAAAAACATCATTTAACTCCAGTAATTAGTTATAATTTATTGTGAAGAAATTTTATATACACATGTGCTTGAAAGATAATTTAGCTTATGCACTAAGATCTTTTTTTATGAATACAAAGTTAGATTAAAGAAATTGAATAATTCAACCAAAAGGAACATAATCACAGTAATCATAACAAATTTGATGTATTATATTCTATAATAGAGTAAAGCATAAAACTATACTTGATGCACGGATCCTTTACTAGTCTCATATTGAACCACACCACGAAATTAACGACCGAAAATTATTTTGAAAAAAAAAAATCATGCACATGTAGCAATAAACCAGAAAACAAATGAGTAAAATGGATATCGGATTGACATGATTTGATTGGTAGCATAAGATTCTACTATAAATTAAGCAATATAATAGAGATAATAATCGCATTAGAGTTACTCAAGTATTTATAGAGTTTCTTAGCTTTCAATCACATCCAATAATTCACATTGTCATTAGCTTTCACAATTTTTTGCAAAACAATATCTCAATCTTACAAAAGAATACACAAAAAATTGATCTCATCACATAAGTTTCCTTCAATTTTAGGTGCAAATTCAACAAAATTCATGAGAAGAATTTTTCTGTACATTCTTGGCGCACAACAAGGTAGGGGTAAAGAACAATACAAGTGTCATAACTTTCGTATGGTATTCATTGAAGTGCCATAACATTTTTTTTCGCTTACTTAAGTGATATAAATTTGAAAAATTGACCACTTGAATGCCATCAGTGATTTGTCTCGTTGGAAAATCTGACGTGGATGCTAGTTATCTTATGTGGTCTTGCAGACACTAACTTGGATAATTTTTTAATAAGTTTTTTGAATTATTTTTATTTTTGTTTTCCTTCCCCCTTTTTTAGGCTAGTGAGGGTCATCGATGATCCTCTAGGTAAGGGCCACATCATCCTTGATTGCAAGAGCCCTCGCCAGATTTGGGTGAGGGTGCCTCACCCACGACAGCCTAGAGTTGCCAATGTTGGGAGTATGTTGTAGAAGCTCGATACCTTCACTTGAGAAGATCATCAAGAGAGAGTTTAAGTTCGAGTTTGTAAATATATTCAATTGGACCCATTTTCAATCAAAAACTTAAACTAATGAGTTACTGGTTAATTAAGATATAATAATTGCTCCCTACCATATTAATTATTTGATGTGAGACTTCTCTAACATAATTCACACGTGTATCCTAATAAGCAAGGGTCTTTGCAATCACACTTGGTAAAGGCCGCCTCGCCTTCGGCTGTGAAGGCCCTCACCAGTGCCTATGGGCTTTAAAGGAAAAGGAGAATAAATAAAGCAGATCCAAACTTAAACATATGCGCTATTTCCATTACAAGTTAAATTTAGCCAAGACCACGACAACCAAGTAAAAGATTGCCTTTCATTATTTTAGATGGCTTCACTAATTAAAAGGAAAAGTTCCCTTTTTATATCATTCAGATACGTAATAAATCTAACAATTATTATTTATGCTTTTACTTGTGGACACCTCACCCAATCTATGATTTTTGCCGTTGGTGAAAGTCGTCGGCGATCCTCACAAGCTCTAAAAAAAGGAAAATAAAAAAAATCCATTTTTTTTTAAATATTCACATCGGATGAGAAATTAATAAAAAAATTTAGGTAGCATGATTTGTTGGACATGGCACTCAGATGATCAACTTTACTATGAGGTGTCATTAATGAAGCAAAAAAATAAAATAAAAATTATGGCACTCGTCTTGTTCTTCTTCCCACCAAAGCACAAAGGCCAAAAAAAAAAAAAAACCAAATTAGAAAACAAATATGGAAAACTACCCTCAAATTCTTAACGACATATTTTCAAGATTTTCAAGATTAGCATAGATCATAAAAGATTAAGATAGTGCTCAACTAATTAAAGACCTTTTAGAACATGTATATTACCAATTTAGATTTAAATTTAAGCGATTCAATTTACCAACAACTTGGTTACATCTATACAAAACCTCTTCGTGTGACATTGCAACTTATTATATGAGGTGTAATTGTAATTGTTAAGACAATGAATATCACACCTCAAAACAAATAAGAGTGGAGAGTGACATGACCGTTCTTCCATCCAAAGGATGTACCCTCAAACTATACCAAAAAATCCAACCCTCTATAAATATATTTTTTCACAACTCCATTCATCAAACATAATATATTTCACAAGACATTTCTCAAACAATTTTGTATATATATAACCTTTCGTAACTTTTTTTATAGAACATTTCTCAAGTTATTTTAGAACTCATTTCCTAAACTAATTCATAGCATAATACACACACATATATACATAAAATTTCACAATACATTTCTCTCAGCATTCTCAAATAATCAAATAGTAGTAAATGCTTAATCTAGATATCTATGCAATAAACATGCTTTAATTAGTTGTATGATACTAAAATCTTTATCACTTTCAAGACATGAGTTCACAAATTTGTAGAAGAGATAGCACCACTCACCTAAAAAAATTGAAAACTAACCTGTGAAGGTTGCTCAAGCCAACCCACTCATATTCCTATCGATTAACTTAGAAACATTATCAAAATTTGAGTAAAACATTGTTCTAATAAACGATTTTTTCATGCCTCGACTTTCAAGTACACGGCAATTCTTATTCTCTTACGGTCTTTTGAATGTGACATCCCAAGACTTGTCACTGACTGTTTATCTTTTAGTTAAGCACATGTGAAAACAATTCTACTAGCACTCAGTCAGTCATCATAATAGGAATAGCAGAACAACATAACACATCATAATAGGAATAGTAGAAAAACATAACAAACAATTACTAAATACACCACATTTTATTTATAAACTTGTTTAATCTGGGTTAATCTACTTCTATTCAAAAAGGAGGGTCAGTCAAAAGGGGGTAGGCATTAGACACCTACACATCCTCGGGTAGGCATTAGACACCTACACATCCTCCTTTAGGTCAAAATATCCGGATGAGGGATCCTCCATGATGCCATCAAAGGTGTTAATATCCTTTTGATCCTAGACTTTAACGCCTAGACCCCCGTCTGGTAGCTTGTTGAAGCCCCTTGGTGGGCCTCAGACACTCTTTCTTTGCTCGATGAACTAGGCCTTAAACACTTGAGGCACATACATCTCTAGCCCTTTGTCCACCCAGGCAGTGGTGACGTGATGCTTAAGCATGTAATCGTGACCCAGGACAAGTCATGTAGTGACAACGATGTCTTGGTCCATAGGGATACTGAATCGCATCGGATGGTGCACCATTTTAAAGTCCTGAAAATAGTCAATAACAAAAAATAATATATGCTCAGTAAGTTAAAGTCCTAAACCTCAGTTAGGAAGTAAGCTTGCCTTGAGTGCGTCCTAAATATGCAACTTATTATTGATGGCAGATCAATAGCCAAATGACCTATGCTTTGCCTTAATTATTAATGTGCATAGATCCTTAATCATAAATAAATAATAGCCATCAAATGCAATTATATGCATTCTCATCTCATCGTGGCACATACATCCAACATGATACAAATTACCAAGTGCTAGAAATAATGCAATCGGGCATTTACATAATTAGAACACAATTCATATTTCTCATGCACAATACAATCACGCATGTTTCAATGATTAAGGCCTCTCGGGCTACTGTCAACACGTGAGTTGTTAGTCTTTTGGTATGATCTGGTATCGTCCCGTTCCATTGAGCATGACAACAGTTAGAACTCCCGCTCAAATGGCATTTCTTAAAGGAGTATCAGTCTAGCTTCAACCATGACATGACATCCGAACTTCTGCTAAGCATCTGATGAATATTGGATGACCTCAAAGGTCACGGCTAACACAAGGGTTGGTGGTCTTCCGGCATGATTAGGTGTCCTTTATGTAACCCATTTTGTTTCTTTTCACTTAGCCAATATAACTATGGTTTGTATTCACATAGTGGGTTATTGCAAATGTCACACGCACGATGCAATACAATAATAATAGATGGTCACATAAACTTGCTCAATTTATCCACACAATCTCCCGTAAAACATAAATATTGAAGCATGTAACGCAATAATTATATTTTTGAGACAAACAAGCTTCCAATCATAATCAATGTGTATAAATTCAATGTATGGGTCAAGAATTAACACATAAAATATCCATTTATTGTCCTATTGCGATTACCGAATAGTTAATTATAAATAATTAACATACCCAATTTGATTATAATTAATTATTACTATAATAATCAATTATTTTGAATCTATCACAATTAATAATCACTTTAGTAATTAATTAATACTAAAGGAAATAATAACAATTAATTATTACCACAATAATTAATTAATACTCAAAGAAGTCATCATAATTAATTATGTCCATGATAATTAATTAATACCAAAAGAAATAATCATAAGTAATTATTTCCATATTACCACAAAATAATTAACCACAATTAATTATTTCTATAAATAATTAATTACCACCAAATGATCATAGTTAATTATTACTTTAAATAATTAATTACCACTAAATAATCTTAATTAATTATTACTCTAAATAATTAATTGTCACAAAATAATCACAATTAATTATTACTCTAAATAATTAATTACCAAAAAAAATCATAATTAATTAATAATAATAGATAATGCTAATTAAAAATTAACTAATTAATTAGTATTTAACATAATTAAACTATAGTTAAACCACACTTAGCAAGATTAGTAAACTAATTATCACTAAACATAATTTAATTATAACTAACCCCCTAATCTTGCTTAACCTTAACTAATCTACCTAAAATCGAGATTAAATCCTAATCGAGGGATTACAAAATTAACTCACTGATTAATCAAAATGGAGGTACGGAATGATGGTGGCAACAAGGGCGATGACAATTTGGTTCCAAAACAGGGAGGGGGTGGCGAATGCTAGCCCATGGCCGCAAAATTGGGCTTCGGTGGGGCTGTTGTGAGGGAGAGGGAGGCAAGTGGTGGCTGGTTCGATTGGGATGAGTACGCAGTGGTGGTGGGGTTCCAAACAGTGGCCAATAGCTCTGCATGGTGGTAGTAGGTGGTAGGGCTAGAAAATGGAGAGGGATGAAGAAGAAAATGGGAAACTTGGAGGAGGGGTTGGTCAACTGGGGTGGGGGAGAGAGAGAGAGACTTGATTAGAAAGCCAAAGAAATGCCTTGCGAATCTTTAAGAACAAGCCTTCAATCTAACCAAGTATCATCTTCTAATGTGGACCACGCAATAGATACCTTCTAGAAGCAATTGACCCATGGGCCCAATTGAGGAATGGGCTTCATTGGCCCATGGTAGCCGCCCATAGTAGGCGCAAGGCCCATTGGGCCTTTGGTTGGGCTGATTCCTCATGGTTCTAATTTCTTGGCCCAATAATCCATTTTTCCACATTTTCGAGTTTATGGATAAACATAAAAATTAATGAGGTGATGTCCAATAAGTTAATCTTGAAATCTTTGAAAATTTGATATCCAAAATTGGATTGAAATCCATGGTTGAATTTAATCAATCACGACTTTAGTACGACTTAAACTATCAAGCGACATTTAAGGGTTTTCGTGTATTTGACCTATGATTGATAAAATTCAATTCTCATTTGAATCTCTTAAAGTCAGGGGCAACTCTCGATTGTTATGTAATTGCGATGAATCAATTGCTCACCCTGAGTACAAAGTCAAAGAAGATTTGGTTTAATATTGTTCATAGTTGGTACTGAAGTCGTGCGGAATTACTTATAATTCGATCTCATACTTTTGTCGAATCGATTTATTTGCAATGGCTAATTGATTTGTAATAGCATGGCATCGACCCTCTTTGATATTATGATCGAACAATCTATCCTTGATTGAATTTCTGATGTACATGTGTCAATTCTTAATTGCCTTTCTAGATAGATTAGTTAACTTGTGAGTAATCAATTTAGAGTAAATGCAACTAACAATGCACTGATTAATAACTATTTCATATATATTGAAATGGGTCGAAAATTTAGAACATCACATATCGACTAAATCACATTTAATCATTAACAAATTTTTTCCTATGTGCTAATAAAGAAATTCATTTATAACAAACGTTCACTTTTTTCGCTATACATATTATTTGTTATGCGTAACTCACATGTGAAAGATTTCATTTCAATCAACTCATTATTTGGAATCAACTTTTGTTAAACCACGCCGGTCCACAACAGCCTATCCTATATATTCATAGCTTGACGGCTTATCAATCAAAGTGCACTGTTCAAAATCAACATAACTTCGAATTTATGTCCAAACTTCCAAAATTATTCCAACTAAACCAACGATGGGCTTGAATATTTATCAAGTGTTGCAATTGATTCGGCTTGTCATGATGTCCAAATCGGCTAGGCGCGAAACTTTTTTATCCTTTTTCCTTCATCTTCTCTCTTTTTAGTTCATGGATGAGCACCTCTTCTCACTTCTTTGTTTTCTCCGTCGGTATCTTTCCCTTTTTACGCTCGCACGTGCATCTGATGAAGAATTGGTGAAGGTGGACTGAGTTTTTAAGGCCGAAATTTTAATAGGTTTTTGGGCTGGGCTAACAAATAATGAGCTCGGGTTTACTACAAAATAATGGGCTACTTAAGCCCATTCTTACAATGAACACAAATTTAGATTTTTATTAGGACCTATCGAATATGAAAATGAAAGTTTTGAAGTTCATTGAAGTTAAATTTTTAAAATTCATTCCGTGCGACACAATTTTTTAAATATGTTATGTCCTTTTCTGGTCTTACTAGAGATTCGAGAGTGTGGGGACTTGAAAAGTCTTTGAGCTCCAAGGGAATATTTCCGAATGAAAGAGTTGGAATCTTTTTTTCGCGATGACTCAACTATTGTAAACCGTGTACCCACTTTACGTCTCTTTCTTATGATAGTAGAGAGTCAAGAATGTACGGACCTAGAAAGCCTTTGAGCTCAATAGAGGATATTTCTATAGAAAAAGTTCGAATCTTCAAGAATGTATGGACCTGGAAAGCCTTTGAGCTCAACAGAGGATATTTCTATAGGAAAAGTTCAAGAATGTATGGATCTGGAAACCCTTTGAGCTCAACAGAGGATATTTCTATAGGAAAAGTTCAAATCTTCGAGAATGTATGGACCTGGGAAGCCTTTGAACTCAACGGAGGATATTTCTATAGGAAAAGTTTGAATCTTCTTTTTCCCGTGACTCAACTAATGAAACTCGCGCACACGCTCATGTCTCTTTCTTGTGTTGGTACAGATAATACGCGGACTGGAAAGGCATTTGAGCTTGACAGAGTATGTTTCTGAAGGAGAAGATATTTTATCAATTTAGTTCGTATAAACGAATACCGTCGCTTCGATGGCTATGATGGCGCTATCTTGCATCGCGTCCTCACTTGGCTTATCATGCATGTACGGTCCTAGAATTTTGAGTGAATAATCGACGAAGGCATTGTAATTCATCCTGTCCGTATGTTTACATTTTGGGACAGACAACAATGGACAAGCATCGGGCGGGCGCCTGTCGCAATTTATGATGAACATACGCATGTTCTATGGACCAATCCTCACGTGAAATTCAGGGAATATCTCTCTCACGTTCCGAGGATGACTTTTCTGTGGCTCCAATTTAGCAGGACCGGGAAGTGCTGGCACTCCCCTGCGATTGTTGCAAGCTTATTTAGTGACCGTCAGAAAGTGATTGCTTAACGATTCATTCTGAGAACGAATATGCTCATTTCCATCACTTAAGATATTACCTATGAGGGAAAATGTCACAAAAAATTTCAATTTATGCCATTTATAATAAATTTATCATGAATTTTTTTGTGACATTAAAAATCCCAAACTATGCCACTTATAATAGATTTATCCTGAATTTTTCTTTGTGATATTAAAAATCTTAAATTATGCTCATTGTGACACATTTACCTAAAATTTTCTTTTGTTACATAAAAAATATTGAACTTATGAAACATTTACCCTTAAACTTTTTGGTTAAAGAGCATTTTCGTCTGTATCCTTTTTCTATTTTCTTTCCTTTCTTCTCTCTTTGCTCTGCCGGCCATGGCGGAGGGAAGCCAGCAAGGGCCACCCTCGCCGGTGGCAGCAAGGGCGACCCTCGCCTGAGGCTGCCCTCACCGAGATTTACATCTTCAAAACTGTTTTCGCGTTCACCCTGTGTTGGTACACGTGGGAGAGAAAAGGGATGGTTCCTCTGCCAGAGGTGGAGGTCGATGTCGCGGAGCTCATCTCCTCCCAGGGCTACCCGTCCTTCCTGGACTCCTTCTCTGACTAGTTCTCGAAGTTCGCCATGTCGCAGAAGGAGTGCAAGGAGTTGCACTCGGGCTGCATCTACAAAGCTTGCAGGGTCGTCGAAGGCCGTTTTGTAGACTTTTTTGCCAACGCAACAAGCGAACGGCACGGCGACCAAGCACTGGGCAATCGGGCGTTCAACCCGGTCAAAGAATCCTAAAAGAGATCGAGAAGATCGGCTCACGGGTGCATGGAGTGGCTCGACAAGGAAGCACAAAGCTCGGTGATATACGCGTCATTCGGCACCACGACGACACTGAGCGACTAGCAGATCCGTGAGATCGCGATGGGGTTGGAATGTAGAGGGCAGCAATTCATCTGGGTATTGAGGGAAGCTGATAAGGCGGACATTTTCGGCGAAGGAGAGGCGGGGAAGATCGAACTGCCTCCGAGGTTCGAAGAGATGGTGGCAAGTCGAGATTTAGGGGTGGTGGTGAGGGACCGGGCGCCACAGCTCGAGATCCTGGGCCACCTGGCGACCGGCGGGTTCTTGAGCCACTGCGGATGGAACTTTTGCATGGGAGTGCCGATCCTCGCATGGCTGATCCAATCAGATCAGCCCCGTAATGCAGTCCTGATCGCACGAGTCTTCAAGACCGGACTTATCGTCAAGGATTTGATGAGCCAAGACGATGTCGTGTAGTCCTCCACCATCGAAGGCGCTCATGGCGTTGGAGGAAGGGGAGGCGACGTGGAAGAGGGTGGCGGAGTTAGGGGCAGCCGTATGGTGGTCAATGGATGAGGGTCACTCTTGTTGCCACCCTCGCCTGACTTCGACGCCAGCTAGGGCGGCCCTCACTGGTGTCCCTCCACTGGCCATGGCCGAGGGAAAAGAGAAGAAATGAAAGAATAAAGAAAGATAGAAAAAAAACAGAAAAAGAAAAAAAATGAAAACACCCTTTGGCCAAAAAGTTTGGTGGAACACATTGTATGTGAGTATAAGTTCAAAGTTTTTTATATCACAATTTTTTTTTTTTTGATAAATGTGTTACAATGGGCATAGTTGGTGGTTTTTAGTGTTATAAAAGAAAATTCAAGAGAAATCTGTCAAAAGTGATATATTTCGGATTTTTGGTGTCATTTTCTCTAATTCTAAAGGGAAAACATTGAGATATTTCCGAAGAATTGAAAAGGACGAGGAGAACGGGGAATCAACGCCTCTTTTTACGTGAAAATAGCAATGAAAACCGGCAGGCGAATTGACGAATGAGGATTCATGTAAACATGAAATAAACTTCGGGTGAAAGATAACTCTGATACCGTGTTAGCATGTGCCCGATTAAAATGCTTGGAACTTCTTTTTTGGAAGGAGGCAACACTGCATATGAAGGCTCATTTATAACCCTCCATTTGTGGTTGAGTTTACCGAATGTGAGTATGTGTTTTCACTTTATTTTATGTCGAGCCAAAAGCAAAGAGAAGTAAGTGATGCGGTGATCATAGTTATTGTTGTGAAAACAAGTGAATGAGCAATAAAATAAGTATAATAAGAATATAATTTGGATGCCTATTTTACGTGATTTGGTCAACTTGACCTATGTCGATGGGGGAGAGTAGTATAGAATCCCACTATAAATCAAATAATACAATGAATATTATAATCATATTTAAGTCACTCGGACACTCCAAATGTTTTCCAGCCCCTAATTACACTCAATAACTCACACATTGTTTAGTTCTCATAATATATTATTAAATATTATTCTAATCTTACAAAAAGAATGACACAAAATCTTAATAAAAGACTAACCATTTAATACAAGATTGTTCATGACTTCAAATACTTGGATGTAATTCACGAAAGCCGCCTCTTTGATACTTTTCACAACGAAACTTGCTCAAACTAGCTAATCACTTAAATAGGAGATCTACTCTAACCAAGAAACCTATTAAAAATGGGAAATTTTCATTTTAGGGTTCAAACTTGACATATACTTTTAACAAAATTAGTGAGGTTCCATCACTTTCTCAAAGTCGAGACAATTGATCATCGACTGCCCCAAAAATCAATTACCTAGGTCAATGGTCAACACGTGGTCATCGACTCAAATCACTATCCATCGAATGAAATATCGCCGTAGACATGTGACTTACGTTGCTCGAATGAGGTTGAAAGAGACGTGATAATGAAGTGTCATCATCACCATGGACATGTAACTTTGTTGTCCATTTCTTTTTCTAGTTATAGGCATTTGTTTGTCTAGTTTAATTAGCCTAACAAGGTTTGACTGACCTTATAGCCTTCTAAGTTTAGCATAATCAATGAGCCAAAAAAAATTCATTTAATTCCATTGATAAGCAATAATATGATGTGAGGAAAATCCATATATATGTGTATGTGATAGATAATTTAAGTCATAAACTAAGTTATCTCTATATGAAAAAAAATAAAAATTCAAGAAATTGAATAATTCAACCAAAGGGGACATAGTCACAAAAGTCATAACAAATTTGTTATATAATATCATAGAGTAAAGTATAAACCTCTTTCCAAATCTAATGTGATGCCTGGATCCTCTACTAGTCTCAAATTGAATCACACCAAAAAATTAATGATCAAATTGTGAGATTTTGTGGGATTAGTGCTGATCATTTTAAAGGCATAAAGTATTAAATGAACGTGGGGTTTAACATTGAAATATCTTATCATGAACAAGCGCAAATTGTTGTGAAAAAAGAAAAAAACATGCGACTCCATGTTGACACCTAAATTTTGGCAATTTGTTTAAGTATCCATTAATTGCATTAAAAAATTAGGGATTAATTTCTAACCCCTTAACAAAAAAATTTCATTAAAATTGCATCGCATATAGACATTAGGAGCACCCATGTCGTTAGTTTTGAAATTTATCAAAAAAAAATTAAAAAAAAAATTAAAAAAAATTAAAAAAAATTAATTAATTAAAAAAATTAATTAAAAAAAAATTTTCGAAAAAAAGAGGAGGTGGGTCCGGGCCAGGGCTGGGCCAGCCCGGCCCCCTTGCTTTTCTTTCTTTTCCCCCCCGCGTGGGCTCGGCCCACTTTTTCTTTCTTTCTTTCCTTCCCCGGCCCAGCCCGTCCATTTGTCTTCTTCTCCCATCCTTCTCCCGCGCGTGGGAACAGGAGGCCGGCAGGAGCAGAAGATCGAAGCAGCGTGCAGCATGGCAGCCCGCAGAAGAGGAATAAAAAATGAAGCGCAGGTGCAGGTCAGAGGAGAAGCAGAAAATCAGGAAGGGGTTAGGTCGGCAAGTCAGGGCAGAAGGGGGCAACGGCACGCAAAGAACAAGGAGGAAAAGAAGAAAAGGAGGTCAGAGAGAAGAGAAAAAAAAAAAACTCTAGAGAAAAGACCGGAGAGAGAGTTTCGCCGAGAGGGAGGCAGAAAAACTCTGGAGAAAAATGAAGAGAAGGGGAGAAGCGAGAGCTCGAGAGAGAGAAGCGAGAGCTCGAGAGAAAAACCGGTGCGGAGAACCGAGCGAGAGCTAAGAGAGTGCTCGAGAAAAACCGGAGACAAGGAGAAAAACGTAGAACCGAGAAACCGAGAGAGACGGACGGAAAGAAAAAATCAGGACGGAGGAGGAGAGGGCCAAGGGCTGTTCTAAAAAAAACCGGGACAGAGGTGAGGCTCGAGGGAAAAGGAGAGTGCCCGCCGTGTCTCAAACGCGACCGACGAGCCGCCGACGCAGCTTCTTCCACTTCGCCGAAGCTCCTAGAGCCGAGAGGAAGGTTCCGAGAAGGAGGAGGAGCTCGAGAGAGGAATTACGAGCGACGAAGAGAGGGACCCTTAGCGGCGCACTTGACGACCTCCCCGGCGACGTCCTCGGGCTGACCAGGTAAGTTCGGCTCCGCCCTTGCTCCGTTTTAGGCGCACCGGGCCGGAGCTCGCGGCCGTCCGGCCCGCACAAGCCCCGGCCCTTGTAGCCCTTGCATTTTGTTCCCACGTTCCTAGTATGCCATGTTCGAAGACCCCTAAAGCATGTTCGAGGCTCGGTTGAGCCGAAAACCTTCGAATTTGATAGTGCCTGTTAACTGTTCGACGAAATGCCCGAGTGAGGTCCGGCGCCGATTTCGATTCGTGTGGTGGACACCGAGTCACCATTGCCGGTCTGACTTCGTGAGGGTGTCCCAGGGGGTTTTGGTTGTCCGGTCAGCGACAGTTCGGCTTAATTTGAATGAGGGTGTCCTTAGTGTCTCGGTTTATTGTCTTCTCCGGCGACCTTCGGAAACACCGGCCGGCTAGGGGCCGGCGGCGCTGGCGTCGGTCGGACCGAACGACCGACGCCAGACGATGATATGGCGACCCCTCAGAAGCCGGCACGGGCTCGTCGTGCGTGGAGGCGGGCCGGCGAAGAAGCTGCAGAGGCTTCCGTCGGGCATGCAAAGGGGGGACAACCTGCATGCAGAGAAGTAAAGAAGAAGACCAGAAAACATAAAAAAAAAGAAATCGGAAAAATCGGAAAACAGAAAAATCAAAAATATAAGATAGGGGCCAAGAAGAGGGGCTTCGCCGCGGGCCTGCTTCAGTTGGGCCGAATCGGCCACGGGCCGGTTCTTTTCTTTAGCTGGGCTAGGAAAATAAAAATAAAAATTGGGCTTTTTTCTAAAAATCCGCGTGGGTTTATTTTTTAGTGGGCTTGAGGTCGGCCCGGTTTCTTCTGTGGCCCAATTCTGATCGACAGGGCCCGGGTCAGTCTAGTAGGGCCGGGTCCTCTGACCCGGTCCGAATAATTTCTTTTAAAAAAAAGCATAAAAAAATCGAAAATTCAAAAAATCATAAAAAACATAAAAAATCATAAAAAATTTCAGAAAATTTAGAAAATGCATGGGAAATTCAGAATCTTGAAAATTTATGAAAATTTTCGAAAAATATTATCTTTAAAAAAAAATCGAAAATATTAAAATATTAAAAATCCCAAAAAAAGAAAAAGTTTTCAAAAATCCCAAAAATTCCAAGTTTGTTTTAGAGTTCCCTAAGAAGCTCTAAAATAATTCTTGGACAATGTTCTCTTAAAAAGATGTCGGAAAATCATCGGTCTAAGATTGTGCTTAAAAGTGAACAAGCCCTTACGGCTTGGTTTTAATTATCCTTGGATACAATTGTTCTTGATAGCACGCTTAGGATGCGATGATTATGGTTTCCCCCTTAGTTTAATTAGGATTTATTTTCGTCTGCAATTTATTTAATGCTTTCTTTAATTGCTGATTACTATTTTGATGATTGCGCACCTGCATGATCACCTCATATGTTAGTAGCTAATCATAAAATCAATCCAAACTGCCTGACAAAAATCCTTTTTGAAATGAACAAGATTAGGTACCGAAAGGGCACTAATTGGTTAATTAGTGTAATCAAGTCCCCGACCCTAGAATCTCTGGTTACGTAGAAAGTGAGGCCCACTCCCATGCCTCGCTTGGTTTCTAGCCGACCCCAATAGGCTAGTGGCGACTCCTCATTTGAAGATTTTCATGAACACCCAATGTCGCGCGGGGTATGGGCTTGGGAGAGCCCATGTCTAATGAGGGTCCTAGACCCACTCTTAGGACAATACCCCTAAACCTATTTATTTATTTCGATATTTCCTTTCCCCCATCCGGGATGGAAAAAATAGGTCGCGACATCGGAGTTGACGGTTTTGAAGCGCCTTCCGTTCGGCCGTACTTCCAAGCTCAACTTCTTCGCCACTTCGGTTGCCATAAACACATTGGATGCTCCCGTATCGACTAAGGCGTAGAGAGTTATTCCACATACCTCGAGTTCAACGAAGAACATGTCCACTTGCTCCATATTCTTCTTGGGCAAAGATTGTGTTTGCATGGCATTGAGATTCATCCCACCGAGTCGGGTTTGCCGCTTCTCCTCCTTTGGCCGTTCTTCTTCTTCGACGGAAAGGATGGCGTTCACCCGGTGCTTTTGTGGACACTTCTGCGTCCAGTGATTACCTTTGCAAATGAAGCAAGGCGAGGGCGGAGGTTGTTCAAACTTACTTGAGTAGTTCGTGTTTGGTCGACTTCCTTGGATGGGTTGTCTGGATGAACCTTCTCCCCATTTTTTTGTTTGGCTACCTTGATACTTGGAGCCACGGGAGTTGCCACTACCTTCATCCTCGGAGGACTGATCCGACCTCTAGTCCCTTGTCCGATTCTTTGTTGCATCGAACTTGTTGAGGTCGATGAGTGACTCAGCCACGGTTAGAGCCTTCGAGAGACTCCTCACATCCCGCCGCATCAACTCTTGTTTGGCCCATGGCTTTAGTCCATCCATGAACGCTGCAAAGCCTCGTCATCTCCAAGATTGTTGATCTGGAGCTTGAGTTCAGTGAATTCCTTCACGTATTCTCGGACCGTTCCTCGTTGTTCGAGGCGATGGAGCTTGCTATGAGCTTCCTGTTGAGCGAACTCGGGGAAGAAGTACTCCCGAAATTCCTCTATGAAGCCATCCCATGTTTCCATAGGATGGGCACCGCGCTTAGTCTCATCACACCTGTTGCGCCACCACAACATCGCGGTATCAGTAAGGTACATGGCAGCAGTTCGTACCTTAACTTTTTCTTGTTGGATGTTGGCGGCGTTGAAGTATTGCTCCATACTCCAGATGAAGTTGTCCACCTCCTTGGCGGATCGATCACCCTTGAATTCTTTGGGCTTCGGCACATCCAGCTTGGACACTGCTTGAGTAGGCACCGCTCCGTTCGCGATGCTTAGTTTGCACAAGGCGAGCTCCGTCTTGAGTTCTTGGATCTCCATCTTCATGACTTCCATTTCTTCCCACCGGGGGTTCTCCTTCTCCATGGTTCGGATGCGTTCCCTCAAGTCGTCGATTGATTCATCGAGGGCATCATCCCTTGCCTGAAGAGGGACCGTCGCATCGTTGATGGCGTCCGTGAAGTCTTTGCGAAGGGAGCTTTCAACCTCCATGATCCGTTCTCGAACATCGTCGAGTCCTTCGATCATGTCGGCCATGGCACTTCGCATCTTCCCAAACTTTTCATCAAGCGCAGCAAGGGCTTCCGGTGAGGTTGCTCTCTTCTTGCTTCGGCCGCGAGTCTCTTTGACTGGAGCGGCTTCTCCATCCAACACAGCTTCCTGGCTCGACATTCCTTCGAATAGTTGGTGCTCCTCTTCTTACTTCTCTCTTTGCTCTGATACCACTTGTCACGGGCCGATCGTTCAGGATCTCGACCGTGCGGCGACTTAGGCTATTTCGGATCACAGGGGATCGTCGCTCCTAAGCCAAGCCTTCTTTGGATCGATGGATCACTTCACTTCACCCGGATCGTAGAGAGAGAAACTAGAGAGAGAAGCTCTGAAGAAAGAAAGTGAACTTGGATTGCTAATAGTTGGATAATTACAAGTGAGGGGAGGGCACCCCTTCTTATACTTGAGGCCCTTTGATTACAACTATTGATCGACATTCGATCTAGCGGACGAGATCGCACCGCCTCACCTACCATCTATCAGTACTTATGACGTCACCTACCAATACTTAATACGACAGCAACCACTGACATTTATGACGTCATCTCAACTACCGACATTTAAGACAGGAAGACTCTAGACCACGGCGCAATTACCGGATCGTCCATCCCTGAGAATGTTGCGGAAGCATTGGTATTCTTCGAGGGGTCTTTGGGTTGTTCCTCCTCGATCACGAATGCCCCATTGATGAGGGAAACCTCTCCTCTGTGACACATGCAAGTGACATTTCGGGGAAACTTCGTACGATCCGCGACCACTATTTCTCATGTATTGACCAAGTGTCCATTAGAGTAACCTGAAAGATTATGGACGGAATTTCTCCGAACAAAAATGAGACCTCATATGGCATTTACATTTCTAATTTTTTCCAATACGGCTTACTTATAGAGAAACGTCAGATGTAGAAAAAAACATGACCAAAGTTATGGCGATTATGCTTAGGAAAAACTGTAAAACAAACGGAGTGTTGATTTCTTCATCAAATGGAATTTGAACGGGCCAAGAAGAGAATTATATATGGTGTGGGTGTGCGTAAAAAGTCTACCGAAGGCATTTTTCTAGGACCACTTGCACCGTTCAGAAGCTGTGCGATTAATTGGAGTTTTATGGCGCTTGCTCAAAAACTGCACCTAGATGATGATCGATATTTGAGCATGTGACCCACTGGTTAGAGATCGGGTGAGAAGATTTACCTTGGTATGTTGAAGGTAAAAATAGCTCGATATGTTGAAGGCAAAAATAGCTCAATTATTTAATAGGCAAAAGCGGAAAAACTAAAAAATAAAAAAGAAGTACATACAGCTTCATATCTCATAAGGTTGAGGGGAAAAATATAGCAAACTTAGAGAAAACAAAAAAGAAAAATTCTAAAACCGGCAATTAAATGTTCATTAATAAATTGTTTTGGCGTCATCAACCGGAAGGAGAGCCATAATAATTTAACTCTGACATTCCTCGAATGCATATATATTTTCTCAATAGATAACTATAACACACATCGAACCACTAACTTCGTCCCATATCACTAGTCCCTTTCTACCAGCTCATTATCGAGAGAGCCCAACAGTTGTTACAGTTTATACATAGTAGTCAAGTGTAATTAATAGTAATTAATTAAAGGGATAAGTAAACTAGAAGTGTTAAAACTTATCATGAAAGTGTAGTTAAGTTCTGAAATTTTTAAAATGTGCAATGAAGTCCCAAATATTATTACCATTTCCATTTGTTAAGTTGAATGGAGTTAATAGAAGGACTTAATTGCACAAATTTGATAAATTTTGAGATTTGATTGCATTTTTTTTGAAGTTTTAAGACTCAATTATACTTTTTTCACAAATTTTAGAACCTTTAGTATATTTGTCCCTTAATTAAAAAAAATATTTTCACTTGCTCAAGATATTGGAGAATGCGATCCACTGTATCAAAGATCGGATCGAAATGATTTACCTTAAACTCGGGTTGAAGGCAAAAAACTAAAATTATTTAACGGGCAAGGAAATTGCACGGGCAGCTTTATAAGGTTGAGGGGGCAAATTGCTAGAATCTAAGAAAAGAAAATAAAAAAAGGCAACTCTAAAACCGGCATCTAAGTAGCACCGACATAGATATGCGACACGCATTATGACACGACATAACACACCGATATATTGTTTCTCAAAAAATAAAGAAGCTTGACACGTTGGGATACGTTGTTTATTAAATATATATTTTAATATATTCATGATATATTATCATTTTTATAATTATTTCAATCAAATTAATTTGATTTAAATTCATAAATAAATAAATAATAAAAAAGAGTCTAGAATGAATTTACACTAAAAACATTAATTTGCCATTTATTAATATCATTCATTATTTTAATTTAACATATTCAACTTAATTTCAATAATCATTAAAACTTGGAGGAAAAAAATAAACAATCCATATTCTATACTCTCGTGTCAAGGTGTGTCGGAAGAAAAGAGCAAAAAACAAACTTGAATAGGTAAATTGTATATCACGAGAAGTAAGAGTCAGAAGAGAAAAGAAGAAAATACTAAGGTTTTCATTTTTCCCCATTTATTATTATTATTATTATTATTATTACATTTTAACCTATCATTTATTAAAAAATTTTAAAATCAACCTCTTTCATGTCAAAATCACGTTTTGAAATTCCAACACAAGTGTTGAAGAAAGTTGATTATGTTGACTGAGTGTTGAAGAATGTCGAAGAGTGTCAAACTTTTCAACACGCGTCCGATATGATATGAAAGCTCTCGAAAACTTGTAAATGTTTCTTAGAACGGCACCATTTCCTTGGAAATGCACTACACTTTTCTAGGAAATGATATCCCTACTCCTCCGAAGACGACATTATAAGACACATTCCAGTGATTGCAAACTCATTACTTTTGAGTGTGAGCTTGGGTTCGTGCATGAACTATTCATCGTCTCCTTCATTTCTG
The DNA here is from genome assembly GCA_014858505.1 of Corymbia citriodora subsp. variegata. Classification (NCBI taxonomy): domain Eukaryota; kingdom Viridiplantae; phylum Streptophyta; class Magnoliopsida; order Myrtales; family Myrtaceae; genus Corymbia; species Corymbia citriodora. The sequence continues at coordinate 43,411,542 of CM026414.1, forward strand.
TGCTACATTTGTTCCCGTTAGTTCAGCAACCAAATCCTTCCAAGTTCTTGATAAGCTCCACAAAAGTATAGAAAATCATGTCGCCGCAAAAGAGAGCTTTGGCTTCCACTTCTTCAGGTCAAGGAAGTCTACTCAAGAGGCCGCGCATCGCTCGAATGAAGTAAATTCACTCTTCTCTCTCAACGTTCGATGCTTGATTGATTATTTGATGATCGTGTTCGTTTTAGCTTTATTCAAGGGATATTCAATGAAGGCTCTTGAGTTGAAGATTCTTGGAATGAGAAACATGGCAAAGCCTGCGTTGAAGCATCACCTTGATTAGCTTTCTGTCGAGTGACAGTTCTAACTAGATTTCGTTCTGTTTTTGTTCGCGGGTTTGTGCTGTGATTGTTCGCGGGTTTGTGCTGTGATTTAGATACGAAGCATTAAAGACGTCCAATGTTGCTGTCTTGAATCTCTTATGCAATTTCGGCGTGGGCCAATTGCAGTATTTCCTCCTTATTCGAATTAAACTCTGTTGGAAACTTTTACCTAGCCAGTGAGCAGTTATTGTTACTGGGTACTTTGTTGTCCTGTTTGCTAAATTTTCCTATCTTGATTGTACTTTTTTGGTGATCTTCATGCAGTGGAGTATGGTACCAGTCCGGGAGGAATCTCATGCCGAGGAGCTGGTTGATGGAGAAGGTTGTCCGGAGAGTGGTAAGATGGGTACAGTAGCCAAATTGGGCATACAAAGTACAGTCTTTATTGTACTTCAGCTGCTGATCTCTTTGATCAGAAGCAGTTGGATGCATTTCTGACCTTCGGTCAGCCTCTGGATAGAATCTGGATGACAAATTGCTGCAAGATGCATAGAGAATTATGTTTGAGTGGTAAAAATGACCCACTGGCTGTGCTAGGCTTTTCCCATGAAGCAATTCCATTAAGAACATGATTTAGGCTTTTCATGTCGTTTCGGATAGTATGGATCACAAAAGATCCACATTTTCAATGAAGTGGCTTGGACATAATTTTTTCCTTGAATCTTCGAAATTGTGATCAATGACAACTTGCATCTCAAAGAAGGACAATGAAGATACCTGTCATGTGAAACTTGTATGAGATGAAGACGTGACAGATTGCAATGTAATTCTTTGCTATTGCTCCTTGCTGAACAGGTCAGGGAAGAGCTGGAGCATGCTAAATCTGACTTTGCTGAATACTGTCAAAGGTGAATATATTTTATTTGGTTTGTTGGCTGTAGCTCATCTGCATCAACTGATTCTTCTAGGAGAATTTCCATGTGTATTGCCTCGACTACTAGAAATATCATCGAGTATCATAAGCCATCAATCCATGATTCTCAGCAAAGTGTAATAGCTGCACATACGTTATTTTGTCAATCACTGAAAGGACGGTGCATTTGGAGATGCTGCTAATTAACTTTAATTGCTTCTGTTATTAATGTACTGGATAAATATGTATTCCAGATTTGCATTGACTTTTCAATGTTGCCTTAGATTAAAGGAATGCATTTGATGAGTCTGGTCGACTGGTATCCATCTTTTTATACTGTAATCAGGTCTGACATTTATATGTACAATTGACTAAAATGTTACATATGGATATTTGTCTATTTGTTACAAATAAGACCACAATACAGCCGTTGTTCAAGGTGTCAGTTTTTCATGGTGTAGTTGCATTGGGGATGCTCTCAAAGATGTAGTAAAACAGGTGTGCTCTACAGAGAATGCTGTTCAAAAACCGGTAAGATAAACAAGGTTTATCGAATTTACACTTTGTCTCAGACGTATCCCTTCTGCTTCACCTTTTTTTTTTTTGAAAGGTCCCCATCTTTGGCAATTCTGCTGTTGGCGTTATTGACCAGACGGAAGCAGTGGAGCTTGCAAACATTCACTCTTCCCACCTTGCAAGGTACAAATGTACATACACTGTTAGTAGTTTGTATCTCTTTATAGTTGCTTTTCCAATTTCCCGCTACTGCACCCGTTGCTATGTCTAATGGTTCTCGAGAGAATGCAGGGCTACTGCTAAATCTACGGTGAAGAATGACACCAGAAACTTACAGCTGCAACTTCGAAACAAACCATCACTTCCTCTATTTACTGGAATGAAACTAGAAGGAGAGGGTGGTGCTCGCATTTCCGTTGCCTTGATCGATGCAGATACAGGGGAAGTCGTTGCATCAGGCCTGGAAGCCTCCATCAAGTTGGACGTCGTAGTGCTTGAAGGTGACTTCAACAAAGACGATGAGGAAAACTGGGCCCCGGAAGAGTTTGAGAACTACGTGGTTAAAGAACGAGAAGGAAAGAGGCCGCTTTTGATAGGAAATCTCCAAGTAATGCTCAAGAGAGGTGTTGGGGAGCTGGGAGATATGATCTTTACCGACAATTCCAGCTGGAACAGGAGCAAAAGTTTCAGGATAGGGCTCAAAGTGGCATCGACTTATGGTGGGAATGAACGAATCCGAGAAGCAAAAACAGATGCCTTTCCTGTCAAGGAACATAGGACACAAGGTATGTATAATTTTTGCAGCCAAGTCCCTATATTAGATCCATTCAATTTGTGTTATGAAAAAGGCCGAAGTAGTTTTTTTTATCATTATTACAATCTTAATAATAAGGGCTGCATCGGAAATAAACTTGAAAGTTTAAAAGGAAAAAAGAAAAATATTAAAAAATAAAAAAAAGGATAGTAATAGAAAAACGGTTAAAAATCGAAAACTATAACTGGAAGGTCAACTGCATCATTGCATCAGAAATAAATTTGAAACTTTAAAAGGAAAAAAAAATTAAAAGAAAGAACAAAAGGATAAAGAATAAAACAAAGTTAAAAATCTAAATTTAACCTAAGAAGGTTCAACCGCATCGGAAATAAATTTGAAAGTTTAAAAGGAAAAAAATTAAGAAAAGAAAAGAATATGAATAAAACAAGGTTAAAAATCTAAAAAGACCCCTCAAAATGTTCATGCTTCGTAGAGCTGCTGGACTTCTTGATGCAATGGCTTTAGTTCACCTGGACTGGTGCTCTGAATTGTAGAGCTACTGGACATATTCATGCAATGACTTTAGTTCACCTGGGGAAAATCATGCTTCGTAGAGCTGCTGGACGTATTCATGCAATGACTTTAGTTCACCTGGGGAAAATCATGCTTCGTAGAGCTGCTGGACGTATTCATGCAATGACTTTAGTTCACTGGGCTATTGCTGTGGAATAAAAAAATCATGCTTCGTGGAGCTGCTGGACGTATTCATGCAATGACTTTAGTTCACTGGGCTATTGCTGTGGAATAAAAAAATCATGCTTCGTGGAGCTGCTGGACGTATTCATGCAATTACTTTAGTTCACCTGGGCTGTTGCTGTGGAATAAAAAAATCATGCTTCGTAGAGCTGCTGGACATATTCATGCAATGACTTTAGTTCGCCTGGGCTGTTGCTGTGGAATAAAAAAATCATGCTTCAAGCTGCTGGACATATTAATGCAATGACTTTAGTTCACCTGGGCTGTTGCTGTGGAATAAAAACATCATGCTTTGTGGAGCTGCTGGACATATTCATGCAATGACTTTAGTTCACCTGGGCTATTGCTGTGGAATAAAAAATCATGCTTCGTAGAGCTGCTGGACATATTCATGCGATGACTTTAGTTCACCTGAGCTGTTGCTGTGAAATAAAAAAATTATGCTTCGTAGAGCTGCTGGACATATTCATGCAATGACTTTAGTTCACCTGGGTTGTTGCTGTGGAATAAAAAAATCATGCTTCGTAGAGCTGCTGGACATATTCATGCAATAACTTTAGTTCACCTGGGCTGTTGCTGTGAAATAAAAAAAATCATGCTTCGTAGAGCTGCTGGACATATTCATGTTAAATAAAAAAAATCATGCTTTGTAGAGCTGCTGGACATATTAATGCAATGACTTTAGTTCACCTGGGCTGTTGCTCTGAAATAAAAAACATAATGCAGAATGTTACTTTTAATGAAAAAATCATGTGAAATCTAGTGTGCTGCTTCTGGAGATCCTAAGTCACTATTACAATAACTGTCCTGCTTCTGAAGAGCTTATCTATTATTAGCAAATGTTGACACTTTGGATCCTTTTCAGAAGAGGTTTGCACGCCTATCCAATGTTTGCTGCTACTCATTAATCTAATAGCGACTGAGACCTTACTGAATTTGTTCTCTTGATTTTGCAGGATACAAAAACATCATCCGCCTCTATCAGATGATGTGAAATCTGGTGGTTGAAGAAGATTGCCAAAGATGGGAAAATCTCACTAAACTGAGTGAAGCCTGAATAAGGGCTTCCTTTGCTAATCTGTCTCAAAACTTCACACAATAGCTTAGAGATTTTTTAGTTGCACAAGAAGTTTTGTTTGGCCTATTGATTTTGGCGTTACTGCAATTTTCATCCTCTACTCACTTTACAGCATACAAAAAACACTATCCACCAGCATCTGACGATGATGTCTGGAGATTGGAAAGTATCGCAAAGGATGGATCATTTCACAAGCGGCTGATTGATGCAGGAATACATAAGGTGCAAGAGTTTTTACGACAACTCTCCATGGATTCTGAGAAACTGAGAAATGTGAGATTTTCCACACAGTTCTCAATTTAAATTGAATTCCCTAAGCACAAGAAGAGTAATGCCGTATTTGTTCATTGCAGATTCTCAGCATGACAGAGAAGAAGTGGAAAGCCCTCCTAGATCATGCAAAAACTTGCACTCCGAATGGGAAACTCTACGTGTACAGTCACAATAATGAAAATGATTGTAGTGTTATATTCAACAGCGTTGGTCAAGTCAGAAGCCATACTGTGGACGGGGTGTGTTATGCTGCTGATATATTTTCTCCCCAGCTGAAGGTAACTGGGAAATTCTACCTGTTTGATATTTGCCTTTTGCCATGGAATCTGCAAAAGACGACCCCTGACCTCAGATTAGCAGTTATCTACATTGTCAATATAGCATAGGTATGACAGTTTGATCAGGGAGCGGTTTCTAAAAGTTAGATTTATTCAGTTATGTTGCATTAGTGATCATTTTCTGTTGATGATCGCAATTTTGACTTCTAATGGGGTGTCTCTGATGCTATGTTTTAATCAGCTTTGTAAATGCCAGGGCAAAAGCAAAAACAAACACGAGAGTTTCTCTGATGATAATCTTCTACTTTTTTTATAGGTAAAAGAAAATATCACTAAAGGGCACCAAGTGGGGGCAAAGCCATGTAGAGAAAAGCTTAGCACCACAAGAGCTCATTTACAATACTAATCATCTACAATGTCGTTTAAAGCATTTACATGCACACAAAACTTTCCATTATACTGAAGTATCAGAACAGAGATTTCCTGGCCACATCCAACTGACAATCTTCCATTAGTCTCCTAAAGACATTATGTCCTGTCTCCATTGTTTGATAAATTTTTATCATCACTCTCTTGTCCCCATCATTCAACCCCCTGACAATCCAAGACATAACTTTGACCTTTATATAAACAAAGAAGAGCCCTTTCCACTGCTGCGACTCACAACCTCCTTATTCTGTCGGGGTTTTTATCATTATTGGTGGAACACTGAAGGCGTTTCAATTCCTTGATTTTTTTTCAAGGACTTAAAAATCTCAGGGTCATCATTTCCATTTTCAAGTTCCTCATATAGACTCATTGCTGTATCTTCGAACCCTTGGAAAGAGACTTCAAGGACCTGGCCAACAGCCTTGATATTGTTAAGTACCCAAAAGGAGACATACTCCTCACCATTTACCTCGAAACGATTCAACAATGGAACTGATAAAAAGAGGATCTTGCCTCATCAGCACCAAGACCAATGACTCTTCATCCACATCCAACTCAGACTCCCCAAAAGCTGCCCACTTCTTTTTCTCTCGCCCTTTGAAAGGCATCACCAGAAGCACCCTCCATGGGACCACAGCCACCATCTGCAACATCAGGAGTGCAGTTTGCAGCTCATGAGCACTATATATGCTCATACAGAGTTCTAAGTTTTTAACTCATTCACCATGTTATGGTACTTTCAAGTGAAGATACTTTTTGTTGCTTTCATCCAATTCTGTGGACTTGATGTCCATGATTTCCTCATTGGTATTTTGACCACTAACTATGCATCTTCCTACCTTGTTTGATCTGTCTGAGAAAAAAAAGGGAACATATTAGACACATCTTCTTAGTGCCTTTGATATCCATAGAAGTTCAGCCTGAATTCTTTGAGTCACCCAGGGTGTAAGATAAAACGACTGGTTGAGGAAGTAGTAATTTTCAGGTCTTCCAGGTTTATGCAGATGGATTGGTGAAAAAGGCCTATGAGAATTGGAATGATGTTAGACAGTACGATGCTGGGGCTTCTTCAACTTCCATGTCGGAGAATATCTTGCATTCTTTCCCATCTGAAGTTCTAGGAGATCGACAATGCCTCCATCCAGCTCACAACATTATGCCTCCACCGAGATTGGGCAGTGATGTTGGTTTGAAAGTACTTCCTAGAACTTCAGCATTTATGGTGGAAGGTATGTGCTCTAACTGGCTATGAGGAAAAGAAAAAGTTGCCTATAATTAAACACTAGCTGAGATGTAGCCACTTCTTTTGTGGTTTTGGATATCATCGTCACATGGTGAAACAAAAACGTTTCACAGTGCCATACACCTTCGGGAGGAAACATGCAGGCTTCCAATGATATGGCTTTGGAGGTGATTAAAATCAACTGTTCCATAAGTAGCAGAGAGTCGGACAAGAAAATACTGATATATTATTCATGGAGAAATATTGGTGTCTGTTCTCATAACTCATAAAGCACATGTTTGCAATGTCCTAATTATTGGTATTTCAGATGGGATTTGTGACCTAAATTTATTTGGTTGAGCATTCCGTATAACTCACAGCATTAGGAATTTGTGGGCTCAATGTTGATCCCACGTCTAGGAGACTTGCTTCTCCTGGCTTGCGCATATTCATGGTATGCATCAACGGTCAAATCAAAACCCAATGTGCTTCTGAAAGTACCTAAAGGTTGTCATATCTACACTAAGAGGTACTTATGAAAAGCATGCTGTGTCCTTTAACCTTATTGATCTTTTAAAAACCGTTAAGGCTTGTAAAACAACAGGTTCACTTAGTCACACACAGAGTAAGTTCACTTGAATATCTGCAGGATATTACTTTCTGTATATTCCTCCCTTTATGTGGAGTAAGACATCCGGCACATATTTGTGATTCGTAAGGAGTTCAATGTTGCTTTACTTATCTCTTTGCATTTAGCTTATATGGTTGTTTGAAAATGGTACATCATAATGTTGAGGTTGGTTTCATGTCGCATATACTGGAAATTCGATGTATCACTTATCATTAAGAGTAAAAATGTTAAATGGAAGGATATAAAGATAAACAAGAAATGAAGTGGGATTAAGCATGATGTCGAAGTGGTGAACAATCACGGTACATCAAGATAATTAAAGAACAAAGAAAAGGATATGGTGTTTGTAGGCTTTGTTAGCAAGTAGTAGAAAATAAGAACCCATTTTTTAGTTCTTTAATAGCTCATATCCATGTCTATATGCAACAAAATGCTGATCGGTTAAATGCTCTCTCTCTCTCTCTCTCTCTATCTCCAGGAAATAGTGGTATTCCTGCTGCTCCATTGGCAATACAACCACAAAGTCTCAATTCCAATAATGCCACGTGGAATCAAATTTTTGACAATTCGAACCAAAAGGAGCCTTTAGCGGGTACAAATGTACAGCCATATGGACAAGCCTACGGGCCACCATCAAGCTGCCTAGCTCCCAGTACGTTGAATTTTCTCCCTGTACTGTTGTCGATTGTGCCGCGGTATGGTACTGTTTCATCCTATCTAGTGGAAAAATTGTCAAAAAAATTTGTGGCTCTTATACTGAAAATATTCAGAATTAATATTTTCCAGAAATTGCATCAGCTCATTTCTTCTCATTAAGTAAAACATTTTTGTCCATCTTCTCTTCTTCTTTTTTGTGGGGGAAGAAATGGATAAAGACCAACCGTAGAGAGAGTGCCAGTAAAAACCAACACCCCACAACTCCAGAACGGTCAAATTAGCATTAGGAACCCATTAAGCAAGTTTAAAATATGGATATTTTTGTGATATCTGCTATGATTAGTCCCATTTGGGAACTAAACAAGTGAATTTGAAGCTGGCTCATATGAAACGCTAAATCATTTGGCATCTCAAGTATGACACTCAACTACTTTTTGTTACACTAATAAGCTCTTATTAGGGGTTTGATTGAGTCTAGTCAACTTATCAACTGTTGTAACTGCATACAAAGAAAGTTATATAGGTGCTTTCTAAGATATTCCTTCGGATCATCTCTCAGCAGCAGCTGCATCATCTCATTTATATGAATTATCTGATGAAAGGACTAATCAAAGTGTAAATTCCATGGCAAATGCATACCGACTTCTCAGAAAACCTATAGTGGACATAGTGATGGCCTCAGTAGTAGCGTGACATTCAACTATTTCCTCTATGGGTCCAGAGATATTAGCAAACATAGTGTTTGAAGTATGGTCACATCCTGATCTTATCTATATTGCTCCTCAGACACTGAAGATGACTGGATTGGTGAGCTGAGTCGTCAGTTATTGGATGACTGAGGGCTTGAATCTTGTGGCTACTGATCAAGCACTGCTTGCTCTTGGACAAACTTAAGGATTTGATGTCCAGGGCACTGGCCGGGGAGACTTCTTACTATCTCAATAACATGAGTTTAATCATGGTTAGTGTATCAGAAGCTTGTGAGTTCCTGAATGAAACATGATTTCTATTCCTGTTAATCAAATTATGAGCACTACGCTTTTTGGTATCCTAAATTCTAATGCACACATCTGGGTGCAACCGATTGTATATCTGTTTGTCTTTCTAGTTCTACTGTGCCACGGGCTGAAAAAGGGATTAAATTTGTGGACGAAATTATTGGCGGTAACTGGTTTTTACTAGATTGCTGTACTGGTAGACGATAATCTAGTAAGTTAGTAGACTCGCATATAGCGAGACACAAACTGAAAACTTAAGGAATGTATCATTGATAGAAACGTTAGCAAAATCAATGGTCATAAAGAAAACTAAAATATCATTCACTTGTTTTATTTAGTCAATAAATTGCTAAGAAAGAATGTGCAAGCAATGAAATTAAGGTAGTCAATGAGATGTAGAGGTTTAGCTTCTTTTAGAGGATTTCATGAGCTGAAATTTGAAATTTTCCTTTAGTGAAGAAATCAAAGAGACCTCTTTAGTTTTAAATATCAAGTTCTTTTTTTATGCAAATGTTAAATATGTCAAGTTCTTCTTAGCAAAAAGGTTAAGGATGCTGTTTAAAGAAAGTTAGCACGAATCATGAATGATTTTCTCTTTTCCCCTCCTCACTCAGATCTTGCTACTGCCTAAAAAAAACCAAGAATTCATGTTGGTTATAGCTTATTATGTTTGGTCATGAAATCCCAGAGCGTTGCTTCTAGAAAATTTTGCAAACTAGGCTAAATGAATACTATTATGACAGTACAGAATCCATTAGTTAGTAATGCCCCACTAGTCTCTCTCTCTCTCTCTCTCTACCTCATTTCTACGATACACCTACCGTTCGATACAACTTTACGAGGTGGAGTTGTAACTAAGTGTAAAAACATTGTACACATATATCATGATGTTACCCCATAAATTTTGCTCGTGCCGACAACACCCTCTTCCTTTTTTGGTCTCACTCCTTGATTGCTCATGGGAATCAAACCTTGGACGAGGTACTCTGGAGCTCCACCCTCCAATCCCTTTACTAGAAGAGCCGCATCCCCGTCTTGCCATCTTCCCTCTTCATCCATAGACAAATTACCGCCATTTTCGCCAATCGAGTTGGTGGGCTGATGGTTCCCCCTTCGTACATAGCACAAATGCTCAAAGCAACGTACACAGAAGCATGAAAAGGCCCAACAGTATAGGAGTCACAAGGCCCCAACACAGGCTCGTAGCATGCAAAAGGCATACTAGGCGCTCATTAAGACATTTTTCATTCTCTGTTTCTCTAATTTTTTCCCACGATCAAACGGAAGTCTATTTGATTTCACAATTTCATTTTTTTTATTTTTGGAAAAAATTTCTATTCTAGAAATAGATTTGAAACAGAAATTAAAATTTTTTACTTTTTTATTTCTTGAACAAAAATGAGAAGTAAAAACTCTTCTTATCGCTCACTTTCATTACTGCCCACCAACCACCACCGCCCACCATTGGCCATTACCCGCCACCAGTAGCTGGTTACCGCCGGTCGCCGATCACTGGCCACCAGCCCCACGCCATTGCCAGTTAGCCGTCGCACGCCACCACACGAGAATGAGAAATTTTATGTCGTTATTAAATAAATTTCTATTTCAAGAATAAAAATTTTAAATCAGTATCAAACATTCATTTTGCCTCAAAAACTCGTCCAAGAAATGGAAATGGAAAAATCAATTTCTAATTAGAAATTGAGATTTCTGAAATAGAAATTTTGCCATACGCGCAATAAGCTTTAAGCTGCTCCGAGCATTGCCGCTCCCTTTAGCTGCCGGTCACGGAAGCTCGCGCTTCATGGAGTGGTACGACTGCAGATCACGACATCTAAGCCTAAGCCACCCTTCCTTACGTGATTGTTGGATGTTGAATTTGTAAAGTCGTCAATTCTAAGTAATTGAATGTAATGTGTCGACCGGTCGCCACATTCAAATAATTAATGCCACAGTACAATAAGAAAAAACTAATTGAAAATTTCTTAATTGTATTCTGACTTATTGTTTCCACAGCTTGGTTCACTCAAATTGATTATCCAGTGGCGTGCCAACTTTTTTAACATCGTGTTTTTGGCTACTATCGATAGGCACGAGACCTTTAATTTGCCGGGATCAGAGACCATAGCTTGTTTAAGAAAACTGGAAGATAAGCTGAAAATTTAAGTGTTGAAAATCTTAAATCCTGGAAATTTTAAATATAAAGTTGTTTGATGACAATTGGAAACTGGTAGCTGAATAAAATCAATTTCTTACCAAAACATCCAACAGTGATTTTTATTTGTAGGTTTTAGGAATATACGCAGTATGATTTTAATGACCATCAATTATTTTTCTATTAAATGAATTAAGTAAGTCATCCCAAATTGGCATTCACCTCCCGTTAGTATCGCTCATAACCCACACAATCTTGGGATTAGTCAATAACGGTGTTAGGTTATTTTATTCTAATATCTGTCAATAGTTTATGTGGCAAAGTCAAGCCCTTATTTATCACATTACGTGGATTTTTACTTAATTGAGTCTTTTAAGTCAATAGAATAAGCTTATCAAATGAGCATAACCTTATTAGTTGATGAATTTTTGATTTTAAGCATTTAATTGGGTATCAAACAGGCCTTAAGTGACTTTACTTGAAAATTTTTACAAGTTTCATGTTATAATTGTACACATTATAAGGTCAAGGGCCACATGAAAAAATGCCAAATGTAGACCATGAGCCTGTTTGATAAAACTGAAAAGTGAAAACCAAGTGTTGAAAATTTAAGGACTGAATTTCAAGTAAGTGCTAAAAATAGGAATATAAGGTTTGATGATAATTAAAAGTTAATAACTGAATATAATGAATATTTCTTATCAAACATAGAAAACTGACCATTATGGGTAAGTTTTCTTTTATATATTTGAAATTTCTATTTATCATCAATTATTTATTGAACAAATTAAGTAACTCCTCCCTTATTTACTGGACAAAATGGATTTTTGAGACTTAATGTAATAATCTGAATTGGCTCTATTTAATGTTTATCTTTTGACCCCCAAAAAAAAATGGTTATCAAGCAAGCCTAATCTCATGTAAGTGTTAAATTTTTAATTTTTAACACTTAATTGAACTATCAAACTGGCCCGATGTACTTTAACTTTTGAAATTTTTTACAAGACCGATCATCTGTCGATTCATAATCAATCTGGTCTGGTTCAGGAGGCCTACAAACATTGCAATTTCCCGGATTGACCAAAGCAATTTCGTAGGAGCAGGAGTACTAGACCGGTAGTTACTGGGCAAAATGATGTTTAGAAACTACCGAACATGATGGTTTTTTGTTCGTTGCACGTCGCACGAGCGTGTAGAATCAAATGGACCGAAAATTTCAAAATCGGACGCATGAAACATTTTCCAGAAAAATTAACAGGCCCCGATTTTCGTTGAAAACTAACCGTGCTTGTCGTGCCACTGCATGTACTTGCCGTTATGGACAGTCATTCTCTCCTTCTCTTCTCTTCCTTAGATCACCGAAGTAAAAGGCTATTAAGGTTCTGTTTATTTTATGAAAAATAAATAATTTAAAAAAATATTTTTCTAATAATGATTATTTACAAAAATGAATAAAAAAATATTTTCATAACTCACAAAAATATTTAGACATAAATTATTATCGATAAATAAATTTTTTTCATAAACTAATTATTTAAAGGATACAAGCAATTACTTTTATGAAAATATTTTTTAAGTAATTTATTTTCCCAAAAAACAGAGTTTTAAAATTCTCATTTTGATGAATTGACAACCCTATGAACTTTGCTATTAAATGTTTTATTAAGGGTTAAATATCACACAAAAAACCTCAAAGTGATACACCTACGGCAAATTTATGCCAAATTAATTTTTTTGACCAACAAAAACCCAAACTGGCATGTTTTGACCATTTTACCTTCCGTTAATCACGAAAATCATAAAACTGATACATTTACAACTAATGGAGTGTAAAATTCCAAATTAATATATCCGTCAACTATCACGTGTCATTCAAATCAATAATTTGACCATAAAATTTAACAAAAATTAAGGAAAAACAAATTTGTTACAATGTACCTTTTTCAGTTGTTCGGGATAAATTTATCATAAATGTACTAATTTAAAATTTTTCATGATATTAACCTTTTTATTGAATTAATATTTTCATAAACTCACTGTCTTTGGTTCAAGACTCTGTCCTTTGTTTTATAAAGGATGGTCGATTATTCCGTGAATTCGTAATGTGGATTTAGGATGTGATAGTGCGCGCGCTTTTCTACTAATCGAATTAATATCGAACCTTGAAAAGTGAACCAAAGAAAAGAGACGAACTTTTACAAGACAATTAAAGAGATAACATCCCTAATAGCCTAAACTCTAGATTTTATCCAGCTTAAGCTTTGGCCTGCCTTGGTTAGCCGGTTGAAATTGCCCTTATTTGTTTACGTGGGTTGTGAGTACATTAACAAATTTATAATTATGGATATAGTAAAATTTGTAATTTTCTCTTTTAGAAAAAATAAATTAAATAAAATATTAGTGTACCATAAAAGATGATAAAAAGCCATCAAAAAATTCCAAACTTTGTCAACTGTAATAAATTTATCCCAAATTTTTTTGTGATATCAAAAATCCTAAACTTATATTCATGTGACATAAGTATCTTGGACTTTTTTTTTATAACACCAATGACCCAAAAAAATTTTTATAACATTAAATTTTTAGTAAAATGGGTTACACGGATACAAGTTTTGGAGTTTTTAGTGTCATAAAAAAGTTTAGGATAAATATGTTATAATTGATAAAATTTAAGATTTTTGTGGCTTTTACCTTAAAAGATATATATAGGAAGGAATTCCTTGGAACAATGAGAACCTAGACGGTAATTATCCATTTCACACTTACCCATAACACTGACTTCTACTTATATGATGTTAGATTAGTTATGCGGTTGGGAGGGCATGTCAGAATTTTTTTTGCATGAATACAAATGACTTTAGACTAAAGGGGTTTCATGATAAGCAAATTTTGTTTGGTGAACCTTCATTTACAAACTTTGAAAATTCACTCTAAAAATTAGTTTTTAAAACAAAAGGCAAAAAAGGGAGAGATTGGATGCTCAAAGGGTCGTGAATAAGGTGAATTGGCTTAGGTGCCAAGCTGCCACAACTCTACGTGAGGCTGCTGAGCTAGCGTCATGTTGACAGCAAGGTCACGTGACCAAAGGTGGTTCTCGTTGGAGGTGATGAGACCTCCACGACCCAACGCCGAGGTCATGCAACCCTAGGTGAGGGCCATTGGAACTAGATTTGACTCGTTGGTGGTCAGATCTGGGTTTGCTAGCAAAGACGTGCCATGTTAGTCATAAATGCAATGGAAAATGAAAGGTGAGAGTAAAAGTGAAATTTAGATGATTTACTAAGGTCAAAGATAGATAAAAAAATCATTGCCCTTGAAAATAATATTTCGAAAATATTAAATGATGATATATTAGACAGGGACTTGCACGGGATAGAGCGCCTTCGCATTTTCGTTGCCGACAACCTCGGCATTCTGGCTGGAAGGCGGCTATGTAACCCCCTTCGAGCATGTCTTCTAATGAATGACGCCTGCAAATGTTTATTTCCAACACCCACCGATCACACGCCATTCATCGTACTATGAAAACGCGTGAGACGAGCGTGAACTTCAAGTTTAGCGATGTGCGTCCGAAGGCCTAGCCGCCTTTGTTTGGGCGTTGAGGAAAAGCTAATTGAGTCGACCCCACTTTTTTCTTTTCTCTTTTTATTGTCTTTTGCAATTTCTATCTCAATTTTAGTTAGTTAGGTTAAATCACGAAAAATTTTAAATCAATATAATAAATTTACTCTAAATTAATTTTTTATTACATAAATCTTAAATCAGTACACTTACAATAAATTTATATTAAATTAATTTTTTGACCATCAAAAACTTCAAACTTATACACTTAAGACAAATTTACTCATATCTTGATTTTGACAACAAAATCTAAATTAGTACACTTATAAAAAATTTATCATCTACTAATTTTTGTTAAATTTGATTAATATCATGAAAGACCAAAAGTTAATACGGAGGGTAAAACCCTAAACTAGTTGATGCTATCCAACTCAATAATTTGAGTGTAAAATATAACTAAAACTAATTTAGGGTAAATATGCCATAATTATATCAGTTTAGGATTTTTAGTAGTAAAAAAATTAGATTGAAGTAAATTTGTCACATCTATGTTAGTTTGAAGTTTTTTATGGTATAAATCTTAAATTTTAACACTTAATTGAACTATCAAACTAGCCCTACATACTTTGGCCTTTGAAAATTCTCTACAAGTTCAATCATCAATTGAGTCATGTTCGTCCAAGAAATTTTAGTCGACCGATCTAATTGAAAAGACCTATAACTTCCGATGATGGTTGGTGACCAAACATAGTTGAGTGCCAATCTTGCCAGCCTTGATTGAGGCTCTACCTAGCTAGATCCCAACGAGCTCAAGCCTCATTAGCCTTGAGCAAAGCACCTCCTAGCTAGATCCATGTAAGCTTGAGCCTCGCCCAAAGCAAGCAAGGTTGACACTAGCCCAATTCGACAAGCTCGAGCCTTACCAAATCCCGACAACCTCAAGCCGAGCTTAAAGCTAGCAAGGTCAACTCTTACTAAATTTGGTGAGCTTGAGCCTTGTTGGATCCTAGCGAGGGCGAGCCTCACCAGCCTTTGCCAGTGCTCAATCACCAATTGTTGTTGAGGTCCAATGACTAGCATAGGAAGAATAAAAAGAAAATAAAAAACAAAGAAAATAAAAAGCTATTAAAACATTTGAATTTTCAATTAAAAATTTGCAAAGATTGTCAACGTCGACATCGGCCATATCACATAAGATGACTCGCATTATGTTAGCGTTTTCTAGTTAAAGTAGGTTAAAATAAGCAATTGTCTAAAGATCTATGATTGAATTAACATAATTAAAATTTTTATGATTTGGTTGATGCAAACATAATAAATTATTACAGAAGGAATTTTTACAAACAAAAATGGGGACAATGCCTTGATATTTGCGTAAAAACCCATTTTTAGTGAAACTAGAGAACAACTGGATATTCTTTTGTGCCATCGGGCAGCGGAGGGCGGTGTGATCCCGAATAGTGTAAGCGAAAGGGAGTCTCCGGCGGTTCCTCGGTATCAAAAAAAAAAAACTGAATATTCTTTTGGGGGCGGTGTGACCCCAAATAGTGTAAACGAAAGGGAGTTTCCAACGGTTCCTCGGTATCAAAAAAAAAAAAACTGGATATTCTTTTGTGCGCGCAAGATAGAGAGAATACGAGTTCTTTTTCTACTAATAAATTCCAACATTTGCCCGGGCATATTCCAAGGTTTGCCCGACTTGTTTTTTAGGCTTTTCGGGCTTCCTAGAATTGACACCAGAGGGCTCGATCCAACATTGAAAACGAATCAATCCAACATCTTAGTTACCTACGGAGATAAACATTCGCACCAATGACTTTTTATAGGAAAGTTATGCATACACCAACTTTATTTTGGTTCAATTTTTATTTCGGACCTTCTTAGAAATTGCTAGAGAACAACACACTGTCGGCAGGGTGCGGGGTTCCCTGGGTCATCAAAAAAAAAAAAAACACAGACGCACCGAGTTGTTAAAGTAGGTGTCAATTTCACAAATTTGCTTCTGCAAAGTATCCTTTCTAAGGCCAAATAGGAGAATGATCTCTGAAATTTCTCAATGATAAAGGAAAATCTCTACATTTCTAGAGACAGAAGCAAATTTCAATTATGACACGGTTGCAGCCGACACCACAGCATAAATTAAAAAAGCGACTTAAGTCGGCCCTCTTTTTTCTTGGCCAACCTCGGTGTTGGCCCTTTAGATAAGGGGACAAAAGGTTCATTTGAAATGATGAAGGAAAGTCTCTACATTGAGCTCCTTTATACCTTTTCTTCGTTTTCTAGGTGTTGATGGAAACAGCCTCGAAATAGCATACCCATTGAGGGTTAAATTGGAGATTTCCGGCTAAAAGATCACAAAAAGTATAAAGAAGACATCAGTTATGACTTGAACAGTGTCATAATTTATAAATAATAGTCCCATTGGATTAGAAGCGATTAATTGAAATTTTTCGTCGCTTGTATGGAAGACACCCTTAGATAATAGTTGATATCCGAGCATGCCTCACGCATTGATGAGAGATCGGATTGAAGAAGCTTACCTTAAACTCTCCGCTGAAGAACCTGAGAGGCAAAAGGCGGAAAAAAACCAAAAGAAAAAAAAAATTGTACATGCAGCTTCAAAAGGGGGAGGGGACAAATTAGTAAAGTTGGAGGCGTGGAAAATAAAAGAAGATTAATATTATGAAAATCTTCAAATTTGTATAGAATTTACTTCGAATTAATTTTTTATCTAAAAAGCCTAGATTGGTATACCTGTGATAAAATTACTGAAAATAACTTTTTGACTACAAAAAATATTAAATTAATATATTTATAACAAATTTATCATACATTAATTTCCGTTAAATTAGATTAATATCACGAAAAGTATAAACTCAACTGTTATGTATCATTAAATTTAGCAATTTAACGATAAAAATTTAATAATTTGATAATAAAATTAATAAAAATTAATGAAACATAAATTTATCATATTGTATAAATTTAAAATTCTAGACCAGCGACTTTTCCAGGAAATGTACATGCAGATGATGTGACTTTTCTCAGTCATGTGCCTTCTCCTTCACATAGTACAGGTCCTCCGATGACTACAAACTCAGTGCTTTGAGTTTGGGTCGTTCTTCCACTCCTACGTCTCGTCAGCGACCAAACGCTCCCGAGATTCAGGCACTTTCTCAGTTCTTGTCGAGCTTAACAAACGAAAAGAAAAATCATGTCGATGCAAGAAGGAGCTTTGGCTTCCAGATCTCCAGATCAACCCAGTCGACCCAGGAGGTCCTGCATCGCTCCAATCAAGTAAGTTCACTCTTCCTTGAGGATTTGAGCTGTGGCTTTAATGCAAATTACTAAGGACCTCAGATGTTGTCGTCTCCAGTATGTTATGCGATTTCACGGTCGGCCAATTGCAGTACTTCCTCCCCATTGGGATTGAACTCTGTTATAAAAATTTTACCGGGCAAGCGAGTCGTTATTGTTACCGGGTTACTTTGCTATTTTCTTTGCTAATTTTTGCTCTCTTTCTTGTGCAAGTCTTTAGCAAGATTTGGTCTCTGTGAAGGTCGCTTCACGGTTATCTTCAATTTTTAAGTTAGATGTTTCATATTGTTGAATTTATATGAATCCACAAATGGGAAAAATTAATTCACAATTGTTTATTTAGGTAATTGAAAAACTATCTAAAATTGAGACTTCTTATGAAAATGATGCATCGAGAATCACTTAATTATGTCTTTGCAAAGACCGCCAGTGCAAAGCACTGGTAAGGAAACTGGTAAGTTCATAATCGAAGTACTTTCACCTGGGAATGGTATTATATATGTTTGATACGTGTGTAACTCGATTCACTTAAAAAATATAATTAGTTTTCAGGAATTCAACAAGATGGAAGTTTTTTCTAAAAATTACATAAGTACTTGTACTTCACATGAAAGTACGAGTACCTTACTAACCGAGATAAAATCTCCAAAAGAGAGAAATGTGAAGAAATAAGTGAACTTTTTCAACATCAAAAGCAAAATATGTTGAGATTTGTATAACTAAGCGTCGTGATTGACTAATTTGTAATATCATGCTGACTATATAACACGAGAAAAGATATTGTACTGACAAAAGCATCGAAATTGTTGTTAAAAACTTAAGCAAAATGAGCAAAAAGAAAGAACAAAAAATATCATATACATGACTTTTTTGTTTTCTAATGAACATCATGGCAATCTAAAAATTCGACGAAAAACCTTATGGTGTATCCAATCAAGCAACTATAGATCGTATTGACATCATCACTGTAATGAACAGCCTATTAATTTGCCTCTAGTATCCCCGAATTATTATATCGTACATACATTTTCTTGATAGATAATTATAACACACATTTTTTAGTTGTTATAATTTATAAGATATAGACACGTTTGATTAGACAAGCCACACATAGATGATAATTGATATTTGAGCATGTCATCCATTGATCTGAGATCGGGTCGAAAGGATTTACCCTAAAAACCAAAAATAGCTTAATTTTTTTAATAGGCAAAAGGCGGAAAAAAGCACCAAAAAAAGGAAAAAACAAAAATTGCACGTCCAGCTTGATTTTGACTTTGGGATGATTAATCAAGAATTTAGGATGGTTCAAAAAAGAGATATTCTATCTCAAGCATTTATAACAGATATGATTCAGAAAAGTGATAATTTGATAATACCGAGTGTGTATTATTAATTGTCTCCATATTTTAATCGTTAAGGTTCTATTTGTTTTGTTGAAAAAATAATTTGAAAAATATTTTCCTAAAATGATCGTTTGTATATCTTAGAAAAATAAATAAAAGAAAAAATTTCATCATGCACAAAAATATTTAGACTTAAATTGTTTGCGATAATGGAAAAAAAAAATTTGACCGATTATTTCAAATGACACAAACGATCATTTTTAAGAAAATACTTTCTCAGTCATTTATTTTCATGAAATAGGCAAAGCTTAAAAAAATTATTTTTATGTGTTAATTTCATAAGCGCCCGCATTCAATTGGATTGGCTCGTCTTTTCTAGATGCGAAATGGCATTTTGAATTAGCATTCTTGAAAGAACCTGTTGCACCGTCTACTTAAATATAAATTATCACTTGTTATGAAAATATTTTTTTATGTGTTAATTTCCATATGCGTCGTGGGAAGTTGTTTCAAATGGTGCCATCTATTTAAAAACGCCGAATTATATTTGGTTTAGTTTTGCTAGATCTCTTGTGAATATGATTATTATTTTTCGAAGAAAGGGCAAAAATGATTTTGTAATCCCAGTCCAAGTTTTAACCATCCCCGTATGGGGAGAAACGATTCAATAGCTTTTAACCAATGATGGATGATTGTCTACAAAGGAGAAAAGATATTAGGAATATCATAATTTTCATGCAAAATTTAGTGCCAATATTTTTCGTTGGATTATTTTCTTGCCGCATATGAGGAAAAAACAATTACCTAAGTGTCTTCAATGATAAGTTCTGACAAAAGATTTCAGTGGCTTTTCTAATAAATTGTTAATTTAAATGTGATTTTTTATATATTAAAAAAATAATCCAACGCTTCTTCGTTCTTCCTGACTCCAGATTCTTCCCAGATCCTTCCCAGATCCTTCCTCCATCAACCGAGCTCATCTCCTCCATTTCTACTCCCTCCCCTTCATCTTATACTACCGGACTTTCCGAGCAGCTTCATTTGGTTTGCTCATTTTTTGCTGGCTTTGTTGACACGCATTTGAGCCGCTTGTGCTTATTCTCCTCTCCATTACAAGATCCAGCTCTTAATTTTGCCTCGAAGTTGTCAGTCCGAAAAAGGCAAAATTGAGTCATTTCGTCACCAATTCTTAACGGTGTCAGTTTTAGAATTTCTTTACTGAATTTTGCTATATCGGATTTCCGACAAACCACCTTGATTTGAAGATATATGAAAATATCATTGCATCGAATCTTGACTTTTCAAATTAGAGTAATCACTTAAATGATTTTTTTATCAAAGTGGTTTTAAAATAATCCGATAAAAAGTTTTGACCTTAAAATGACATGAATATGTAATTTTCGGCGACAAGTCAAACGCGCGTTTACGGATGGAAAGCAACGCTGAATTGATTCCGTTTAACTTTCTTGTGATCTGTATAAGATTCTGATGTCGTGGAGGGGGCTTTTCGAAGTGAATACTGGTACCAATTTAAATCCAAAATGCATTGTCCGAGCCTCCAAAGTCGCGCTTTTTGGCCCTTTCTTGCCCCAGAAAAACGTGTCTTGCTGCACGAGATCCGAAATGAACGACAAAAATCTAATCTTAATTAACAGGATTTAAATGTGCGAATGTAATTCTTTCTCTTTCTATTCTCTTCATTGTCCTCCTTTTCTATGAATTCTTTTTACAAGGCATGTAAATCTACCTTCCCTAGTGTGGGATCTGTTGATGAATTTCCTTTACTTATTATCGAAGTCTTAATACAAACTGGGTGAATTTTTTGCGCCACTCATCGACGTTACTGTCGGTTGTAGTGTGTAAGATGATAGCATTGACTTGACATAAAAAAAAAACAATAGAAAAGAAAAATTAGACATCTAGAAGAACATAAGCTAAAGTACAAACGACACCAAGACAAAAGGCAGAAAAGCATTAAGCGGTCCGGTCTCGTATCTTTCTGTAATAATCGCTGATCATGCAGCGCGTTTCCTGGAAATGTACATGGTGTCACTTTTCTTATAAAATCATCTGCCTTTATCTTTGGACACAGAAAACTAAACTCATTCAAGTGATTAATCACTCATTAACTTTGAGTTTGAGTTCGTCAAGAAACCGCGTAGTCATTACTTTCTCTGCTGCATCTTTTCTCAGCATTCAAACACCAGACACTTTCTCAGTTCCTGCTAAGCTCGACGAAAGAAAGGAAAAATCATGTCGATGCATAAGAGATCTTCGGCTTCCAGTTCTTCAAGTCAACCAAATCAACCCAAGAAGCCATGCTTCTTTCCAATCAAGTAAGTTCACTTTTCCCTCATAATGCTTCAATGTGCGATTGATTGTTTGATGACCGTGTTTAGCTTGACGAAAATTCAGTGAAGAGTTCTTGAGTTGAAGATTCTTGAAATGAGAAATATGGTGAACCCTGCATTGGAGTATAACGTTGATTAACTTTTGCCCCATGATAGTTCTGAATCGCTTTGGTTTAGTTTTTTGTTTGTGGGCATGTGCTGTGGCTTCAATGCGATGTATTGAAGACCTGTATATGTCTTCATCTCGGAGCTGTTATGTGATTTCTCATTGGCCAATTGTATTACTTCTTCCTTATTTGGATTGAACTCATTTAAAATCTTTTACCTGGCAAGTGAGCTGTTGCTGTTACCTGATTACTTTGCTATTTTTGCTAAGTTATCCTATCTTGCTTGTATCTCTGTGATGATCTTCACACAGGCAAGAGAGGAGCTGTTTGACGGAAGAGGATGTCCGGAGAGTGGTAAGATGAATAAAGTAGCCAACTTGGACATAGAAAAAGCAGTCTTCATTCTATTTTAATTGCTGATCTCTTCAATTAGAAGCGGTTTGGATGCATTCTAACATTCCAGTCAGTTTCTGGATAGAAATCCACATCAGTAATTGCTATGAGATGTATAGAGAATTATTGTTTGAGTTGTAAAAATGACCTGCTGACTGTTTCCTCTAGGCTTTTCCTGTGAAGCAATCCCACTAGAAACATGTTTTAGGCTTCTCATGTTGTTTTAGACAATGAATCACAAAAAAAACAAATTTTTAATGAAGCGCCTGGACATAATTGTCTTCTTGAATCTTGGAAAAAGGGGTCAATGACAATTTGCATGTAGTAGGAGGACAAAGAAGATACGGGTGATTTGAAACTTGAATACAATGGATACGTGACAGATGATTCTTGCAATGTAATTCTTCGCTATTGCTCTTCACTGGACAGATCAAAGAAGAGCTGGAGCATGCTAAATCTCACTCGGCCAAGTGTTGTCAAAGGTGAGTGTATTTCGTTTGGTTTGTTGGCATCTTATCTGCATCAACTGATTCCTCTAGTATAATTTGAATCTGTACTGTCTTGCCCAAAAATAATAATAGATCGAGTATGATATGCCATCATTGAATGATTCTGTACAGCGAAGTGCAGTACCAGCACATAATTTCTTTTCAAATCACCAAAAGAACGGTGCATTTGGTGATTGCTGCTAATTAAATTTACTTGCCTCTGTTATCAATTTACTGGACAAATATGCACTCCGGCTCTTTGTTGACTTGTCTATGTTGCCCTAGATTTAGGGAATGCATTTGAGGAGTCTGGTATCTATCTTTGTATATTGTAATTAGGTCTAACATTCATGTGTCCTAGTAACTAAAATGTTACATATGCATATTTGTCTATTTGTTATGAATAAATCCACAAGACTGCAGAAGTTCACAGTGTAAATCTTCATGTTGTAGTTGCTCTGGCAATGCTCTCGAAGAGATAAAGAAACAGATGCGGCCCATGATGGAAAATTTTTTGCAGGAAATGGTAAGATAAACAGATTCTGCAAAATTTCCACTTTGTCTCAGATATATCTCCATCGACACTTAAGATATGAGTTATTTATCTGCATGTCATGAAGTGATCGAATGAACTTATTGAGCAACAAGTCTGCTTATAGCTAATTCATTCGTGCGGACTGTTTGAACAGCATTCATTGAGCATTAACTTTGCACAATTTCCTTTTGTTTAATAAGTAAACATTCATTTTTATTTTTATTTTGCATAACCTACGGAAAGAAAAACATTGGAGGACCGCATTCCATACATGTACATTACAGCATAATGTCCCACCTTTATAGCCAATATTGAGGTGCCAAAACTTCCCTTTGATGTGAATTATTGGGGAAGATCAGCCTGTTATCCTTAGTGTAACTTTAATCCGTTGAGCGATGGCCCTTCCACTCGGCACTGTCAAATCACTAAGGCCATCTACACTACCAATACCAAGAGCAAAATACTACACAGAAAAATAAGATGCAAACTCAAAACCATGCCACCGGATTACAGCAAAGTTCATCAACATAGCCTTGCCAATTCTACACACCCTTAATATCAGCAGTGTCTTATTTCCTTCCAGAACCATAGCTTTTGAAGAGACTTTTACGGAAAAAAACGACTGCATCAAGGACAGAATAAGATCAAGAGATACATTTTCACGCTTCACTAAGTTCCTCTCTTTCCATAGATAATAAATTGTTGCCTTCCAGACTAATTTCCTCACTAGTTCCTTCAAACTATTCCCCTTCATGTTCTACAAGGCCCAAGCTCATCCTTCCAGTCACTTGCAGATCTAGGACATGAGAGTAGCTATAAACTTGTTACCAAAATCTGCTTTGAGAATGCATACTTAAAGAATAAGTGCATTCGAGATTCTTCATGTTGCAAGTGCCATCAATGTCACACCAAGTTTTCATCCTGTCCGATGTGTGCAACCAATTATGAATCCCCAGCCAAGTTATAAAGCCATAGTTTGGCACATTGGGCTTAAAACATACAAGCCCAAGCCAAGTCCCTCTGTTCCCACATTTGCTCACTAGCTTCCTAGCGTCTTTTACAGATAAAAGCCCCTAGATGATCCAATAGATACCACTTTGCCCACGGAGCTGGAGTTTGGAACAATCAACCCACAAAAAGCCATTTGAATTCAAGCATATCATCAGACCCTGCAGGAGGCCATCTCCATTCAATTGCCTCAATAACATCTGCAACTGTGTCTTTATCACCTGAAGCTGAATCATACCCATTCCAAAGCACGTTTAAATTTTGCATGGACATGGAATGGAAGGGGAAAATGAAAATGCTTAGGATTGTTCATATGAGCTATATATACAACTGCTCTTTGGTAAACAGTGTGATTTCAATGTGCCTGAAAAACTTAGCTCAATAATGTGTTCGATAAGAACTTTTTTTCTTTTATAGAAGGAATGATCATATAGGTTTTTTGACTCCTAATGTAATATATTGGTTTTGTATCCCTTCTGCTACCTTTTATTGATTCTCCAACTTTGGCAATTCTTCTGTTGGCGGTGTCAAACAGAAAGAAGCATTCAAGCTTGCCAATTTTCATTCTCTGCACCTCGGAAGGTATGAATGCACTTCCCCCGTGATGCCATTGAGAAATGCTTTTTGCTAGTATCGAACAGTTATGCATGTTGATGTTTTAGGGGATAATGGTCCTACCTATTACTACCAACCCACAGCAGGCAGCCAGAGCTCAGTGAGTGTATGACTTGGTCGTGCGCCAAAGTGTCAATGCTCCAATTTAGAACATAATTTTTGGAGCTTGAGAGCAGTGAAGCAATTTATTTTTGAAAAATGTGCATTATTAAACTCTCTGAGACAACAGATCTATTTAGCCTCGTTGTTTTCCCTGGCAGTAGGATTTGCCAAGTGAGATGTCTGGTAGATTGTCTATCTTTGTCATTGATTTCCTAAGTTACCGCTTCTGTACCTGTTCTAATTGTAATGGTTGTCCTCCGGAGAGAATGCAGGGCTGATGCTAGATCTATGGAAAACAATTACGGGAGAAACTTACAGCTTCAACTTCAAACCAAATTGTCACTTCCTTTATATACTGGAAAGAAACTAGAAGGAGAGAATGGTACTCCCATTTCCGTTGCCTTGATCGATGCAAAAACAGGGCATGTTGTTACATCAGGCCCGGAATCCTCCATGAAGTTGGACGTTGTCGTACTTGAAGGTGACTTCAACAAAGAGGATGGGGATGACTGGGCTCAGGAGGAGTTTGAGAAGTACATGGTTAAAGAGCGTGAAGGAAAGGGGTCGCTTTTGACTGGAAATCTCCTAGTGACGCTCATGGGAGGTGTGGGGGAGTTGGGAGAGCTGATATTTACTGACAATTCCAGCTGGAATAAGAGTAAAAGATTCAGGATAGGGCTTAAGGTGGCAACAGGTTATTGTAGGAATGCACGAATCCGAGAAGCAAAGACAGAAGCCTTCCGTGTCAAGGAATACAGAGGAGAAGGTAGGTCCTTCCTTTATGACTGACCATAAACATGGTCTTGGGCATCAATCGTATTCAATTTGTTACTTGAGAGCTTACGGACCTCAACATCTTGAACGTCGTGATAAAAAAGAAACAAATGGCTTCTTTGTTATTAGCAAATGTTGACACTTTGGGTCAGTTTCAGGGGAGAGTTTGCACGCCTATCAGAAGTTTGCTTATGCTAATCATTAATCTAACAGTGACTGGGACCTTACTGTATACGTTCTCTTCATTTACAGCATACAAGAAACATCATCCACCTACATCTGACGATGAGGTTTGGAGGTTGGAGAAGATTGCCAAAGATGGGAAATCTCACCAAAAACTGAAGGAAGCTGGAATACATAAAGTAAAGGACTTTCTACTGCAACTGCTTACGGACTCCAAGAAACTGAGAGAGGTAAGCACTCATTTATTGATTCTCAGTTAGGGTTTGATTGACTACCAAGAATATAAGTCTTGTGGGTTCACTCATCATAGATTCTTGGAAATAGCATAACATTGAAGAACTGGGATATCCTCGTACGTCATTCAAAGACTTGCAAAACAAATTGGAAACTTTATATGTGCTATCCTGATGGCATGAGAATGCATGGTGCTATATTCACTAGTGATGGTGAACTGATCGGCCTAATTGAAGACGGGGTGCATTTTGCTGCTCATCAACTCTCTGCCCAAGAGAAGGTAAGTAACTAAGGAGTTTCCTACTGAGTTTTGTCTAGCCAGTCCATGTGCTACACCTCATTTCATATGATATGTCTCATATTATCTATGTAATCAGTAATTTGATGTTTACTCGGAGCCGCGTGGCTTAAAACGTGAAATGAGGAGTTGGTTGGACATCTAGATGCTTTGATTACTTTTATTATCCGTAAAAGCTGAGGATTGTGACCTTGTAAATCTGAGTGGCGTTCTGTCCTCCGTAGTTAAAATCACACAAAAAACCATCACTAGGTTAGAGAGCACTTTCAGCATTCATCCATGAAATTCTGAGGCCCTCGTCACCATATTGAAGTTTGAGTGATTAACACATTCATGTTGCAATATTACTTTCCAAGCTTAGAACATCAAGATCTTAATTACTTGCACAAATACAAGTTGATGCGTGTTTTTATTTCTTCACTGGTCCTTTCTTAATCAGATTTGTATCTTTACCCTGGGGCCCCCTGCGTTGATTGTACTCTCCATTACATCTTTTGAGCACCGGACCCTGTATGTAATGGAGAAATGGGTGGCAATAGGGCCTAATGTGAATTGAGGTTCTTTCAATGTTATTTTTTTTATCCTTCTTTCTCTGAGCTGCACTTACAGTGCTTACTCTGAGTACAAGTTCATCCATCGGAATGCAATATTACTACTTGCTGAAAAAGAAATTGTTGCTTGGAGTCATGGGTACCTTCAATAGTGGAGATGAATACTTCCATTAGTCCAGCTTGTGTGATACACTGAGTGTTTTTCTTCCAGGAACATGGAGACACAATCACGAAAAAGGCATTTGATAATTGGAATGATGTTAGGGAGTTCAATGGTGAGACCTTTTCTGGTATAATGCAGAAGAAATGCTCAAGCTCTTTCCCATCTCAAGTCTTTGAAAGACACATTGAAAATCTCATCCCTGTTCAATGTAATTTGGCTCCACGAACCTGTGACCCCCCAGTTGGTCCGGAAGCTCTGCTGGCAAATGTGGGCTCCACTGCTGAAGGTACGTGCTCTAGAACACAAAACCATCTCTCCCTTTAAGCAGATACAGAGATGTGGCCTGTGAAATAACGATTATAATAGGACTTTCCACTTGGTTGGTTGTTGAGCTTTTTTAATTAAAAGCAATGTGTTCCAGATCCTTATGATTTTTGGGTTCCACATAATATGAAGACATTTATTCGTCGAGCTAGCTTTCAATTGAAGTTGCATCCAAGGAGATTTTGTCAATGTTTTCCCCCTCTTTGGCACTGACTCGTAAGTTATATGCAGAGGATTCCCATTTGTAAGTTAGGCTTTAATGTGTCTGTGGATGCAGCAAAAAGTGCTCGGAAATAAGTGCTCGGAAATACTTTTTACTAAAGAGGAACAAGCGAGAGGAGTTGTTGCAGCATTTTATCAGGGTTCAATTTAAGAGATGCAACTTTAACTTGCACAAGAAATTTTTAAGAGTTGAAATATCAAAATGACTAATGGGGATGTGCAATGCGGAGAATAGTCAATATCCAATGCTAATTATACACCAAAATATATATTATGTAAGCTGTGATTTGTTGCAAAATGCACCTCATTCAATACACTATCCATTTGGCCATGTATGTACATACGTGTACGTACTGAGTTCTGAGTTCTGTCCAAGCAATAAAAAAGCAACTAATAAATTTGTTGTTGACATTTGCCTTTTTGACTGGGGGATTAGGGGAGGGCAGATACTCATGGACACCTTCACTTGGGTGGTGCTAAGTGGATATTGACAAGATATTACTATCACTAGGTAGATATGAATAGATGTGATAAGCACACCATGACGTGTTTATATGTGCATTTTTATCAAACAATGACTGAAAGATCATAATAGAAAATAAGGTTGGTTAGACTCATGTGCCAGAAACTGAGATATGAAATGTTCAATTTGTGAAGGGAAAGGACCTTGTTAATAGAAGCATTTAAAGAATACAAAGACCAGTGGCAAGAAAAATTAAAGAGATGTGCAGCAATTTCCATGATATTAAAATAGTAAAAGCTCATAACCATTCATTCCAAAATTTTTGAGATTGTAGACATGTGTTCACGTTGGCATATGTTTATGTTAGATAAATTGGATGTGTGCAGAAGCGTAGTTTTGATATAGTTGATAGTTTATGTTTTGATGTGTGCAAGTGTATGTGCATAGTATGTATTTGGTAGAAGATGGACAAGGGACAAGGTATGACAGTTCAAGAATATAAGTCATGGGATAAAGGGAAAATAGTTTCATTAGTTGAATAAAATAGTTTGATGGAGGTGTCGGTGGAGGAGACACCCACATGTAGGTGGAGGTCTAAACCTCACACATAAACTACATGGTGGAGGTCTAAGCCTCGCACTCTACAAAGACGTCCACCAAGTCCTATTTATAGGCATGAGACACCCCCTCTTCTTGACCAACTTAGACACCTAGATGACTCTAGACATTTCTTTACTCTTCAACTTTGACTTGGACTTGCTTTTTGTCTTGCATCCCACGTCCAGATTCTTCTTCATTCTTCAGCCCACTATTTTTGAATTTTTCAAAGGTTTCTTTTGCTGCTGCCTGCTTGCTTGCCGCTAAGTCTTTTCTTTGTGTACTTCATTCCAAGTCTAGTTGATTCTAGAGTTTTCCAAAATGGATCACCAATTTTCAACAAGTAACGTCAGTAATGTTCTAGTTTTTTTCCAGGAATTAATGGTGCAACTGCTTCGCCATTGCCAGTACAGCCACAAAATACCAACTGTCGGGCTGCCATTGAGTTCCTAGTTGATGAAAGTGCTTGTCTCGCTGTGGGCAAGCCCATATCTACAGACAGCTTGAATGGTCTATTTTCTCCAAGAGATAATGGCATTACTATTATCGGCTTGCCAATACAGTCCCCTGATATCATTTCACAGTATGCCATGCGTAGCCCAATGTTCGATCCTTCAAGCCATCCGGACTCTGTAGTGAATGAGCTTGTTCGCTCCTCTGGACCACCCTATGCCCCAATGCCAAGCTTCCAATGGAGTAGTCCGCTTGCTCGTCCTGAAGGCAATCACGTAATGGAAGATTCCCAATTAAACGTTGCAGATGATATGATGAATTACTTGTGGGCAAACCCACTAGATGATGACACGTCCTTTCAGAACCCACCATGGGATGATTGTTATGTTAGGCACCAGCAAAGGTGTTAATGGCTGGCTCAAGATAGAAGCAGTGATGCAGTAGGCTTTCTACGTCAGGAAGAGAGGCGTCCAAATTGCGCAATTAGAGGGACTGCCAAGGCTTGATTTGATCGTTCTAACTGTCGCATTAGGTTAGAGGATTCTTGGACTACTACCGTCTGATAGAATCGATGGCAATTTTTTCATAGATGAGGGCATATCAGTTACTTATCTATTGGGCCCCGTCATCATTGATTATTGTATTCATTTGTGCGTTGAATAGCTTCGCTTAACGCTTTGTTGAGCTGACTGATTCTTTCATCGGAAATTGTCTCTCCTCTTCAGTTCTCTTAACATCTTTCTTCAAAAGTTCTCTAGTTTTTTTCACATGTAAGGAATGCAAGGTATATCGTTCAAAGAGGGCACTTGAATTCTGTCTCAACCATGTCCATCGACTCCTATGTACTAAGTCTTGCCTGTTTGGTGCTATCCACATTCAATGAAGCTATTTTTCCAGAACGCATGGCACTGTTAAATTAGGATGCTTAAGTACCCTTGTTATTCTCCATTCATCCAGGCTGTCAGTTTTATAATGAAGTTGATGAGTTACAAATTAGTAACTACTGAAGAAGTAGCAGAAGTAAATGTCACAAGTAGACTGATCAAAATCGTAGGCAGGTGGGGCTAAATGCTCTTGAGGGGCAACAAACCTTACTAGCCCATCCCTAACTCTATGTCCATGTACGGTGCAACATTGGATCATAGAGATTTTCTCTTGTGACATGCAAAAGGCAGATCGAAAATTTTAAGCTCCTCTGAGCATTTTGCCATTCCCTTGAGCGCCGGTCATGCTAGTTTGAGCTTCGTCGAGTGATAAGATTGCCAGTAAGAGAAGATTAAGCTTAACCTACCTTTGCTTATGTGATCCTCAATTTTCGATTTTCAAGATTTGAGGGCTTTATCTTGTAGACATGTTCTACAATCAATTTCCCTCATCGTCGGTCCCGAATAATCAAATGTAATGTGTCGATCGGTGCTGACCAAAAGCTCGATATTGATTATCCACTATTTTATACAATTTTAATTGTATCTTCCGTTATTGTTTCCACAGCTCGTTTCCCTTAAAAATGATTATCCACTGTTGTGCAAATTTTTTTTTCTGGCATCATACCTTTTGCTGCTATTGATAGACACCCAACCATTAATTTCCCGGGATCAGAGATTGTAGCTTGTTTATTAAAAATGCTGAAAACTAAAGTGTTAGAAATCTTAATCCTGAAAATATAAAGTTGTTTGATGACAATCACAAAGTGATAGCTGATGATAATTGAATTCTCACCGAAACATATAATGATGACATTTATTGTAATAAAATGTATGATGCAAGATTCTAATTACCATCCGTTATTTCTCTAGTGAATGAATTAAGTAAGCCATTCCACATTAGAGTTCACCCACCCCTCGGTGTAGTTTACAGTTCAATGCAGTCATGGGATTACTTAAACACCGGCATTAGCTGTTTGGAGCCCTAGCATCTGTTAATAGTTTCTGTGGTAAAAAAGAAAAAATCCGTTACCTATCATGTTAGGTGGAATTTGATTTAATTGATTCTTATAAGTCAATCCACATTAAGGATGGCGACTATGAGCACGTGCGTTAAAATTGAAAATTAAGTGCTGAAAATTTATGTTAAGTGCTGATAATGTGAAGTGGCAAAGATAGTAACAAAAGGTTTGATGAAAAATCGATATTGGATATTATGAATCTCTTGCAATCATTAAAAAAAAAAAGATGAACATTATTAGTAGGCTTTATCACTATATGATTATGATTAGCAATCATTATTTTTTATTTTAATTAATTAATTAACTCCTCCCGTATTTACCGGATAAAGTGGATTTTTGACTAAATGCAATTACTTAAGTTAAGTTTCTTTAAAGTTAGCAAATAAGTTTAATCTCATTAAAGTGTCGAATTTTTAGTTATTCAGCATATAATTCAGTTATCAAACAAGCCCAATAAGTTTTTTTTTTTTTTTAACCTTTGAAATTCCCCCACTAGTCCAATTTTCTGCCGGTTCATCTTCGTCTAGGAATCGTAATTTGATCCGGTCCAATCCAAAAGGCCTATAAACCATTGTCATTTCCCCACTTTTTCTATCAAAAAAAAATATTTCATTCATTTTTAGGAATATACAATTAAGAAACGTAGTCCAAATACAAAACAAGCTCCAGGTTGTTGGAGCCCTCAAGACAATTGGAAAAAATCTGTTGAATAGCAATTAACCAAAGCAGAAAAACCTGGAGTCGCCATACATCTCTTTATCCAATTACACCGTCAGCGACCATGACCCATCTTTTTGCATCACAAATAAGAGACAGTCCCACGAAATATGATCACAAGCTTTCCTCATTAAAGGGAATTGATGAAAAGAGGATCTTGCTCCACCAACCCTCATTAGCACCAACGCTAATGACCATCCATCCACGTACAATTCAAAGTACTGCCAAAGCTTCCCACTTCTTTACCAGATAAATTGGACTTTTGACCAAATGTAATCATTGAAATCAACTTTACTGAAAGTTAGCAAACGAGTTCAATCTCATCAAAGTGTTGGATTTCTAATTATTCAGCACTTAATTTGGCTGTCAAACAAGTCGTGTGTGATTTTTCCTTCGAAAATATCTACGAGTCCAATCATCTGCAAAGTTCAGATTGGGTCATGCTTGTCTAAGAATTCGTAATTCAACCTAGTCCGGTCCAAAAGCTCTAGAAAACATTGCCAATTTTCCGGTTCGACCCAAGCTTATTTTGCAGTTACCGGGCCAAATGATGTCCATGTACGAAACTACGAACTACCTGGTCTTTTGCACGTTGCACGTCCAACGCGGCTTGGAAATCATAGGAACCGAAAATTTTCAAAACCAGACCCCAGAAGCATTTTCTAGGAAAGTTAACAGGACCAGATTTTCACGGAAAATTACCCATGTCGGTCACGCCACTGTTGCATATATGTCGCTCTCTTCTTCTATCTCTTTCTCGCACGGAACGACGACCAGTCCAAACTTGCGTGCAGACTCGAGTCACTGAGAGACGAAGTCCAACAGTCATGACGGGAGAGAAGAGAGCGACGGACGGATGCTTCCTGTAATATTTACTTTTAGTGGGAACCAGCCAAAAATAAAAGAAGTTTGAAAAGTCAAAAGTGAAAGCGAAACTGGAACGGTGGAAGATTCGGCTCGCTCAAGAGGCCGAGAGCGCGCACGCGGAGAAGAGAAGAAAGAAGATAAAAAAGAAGAGGGAAAAGAGAGGGTTTGATGTGTGCTCGCATGGACGCCTTGGCAAGTCGGAATCATTACGTATCTAACGTCCGGTAAGTGATCATGCTCTCCATTCATCTATCAGACTAGTTTCCTATGAGTTGTGGAGCTTAAGGATTTTATGAGAATAGTGAATTATGGCATTATGGAGCCGTGGGTTTGACGGGAGTTGTTTTAGTACAACGGCTATGTCGAAGCGAGATTTTAGGATTTCATGAGCAAGTTTTGTATTGTATTTATGTTTGAGTAATTATTTCGGGCGAACAATTTATCAGTGTGTATGAGTGGTTTGTCGGCATTTAGGCGTAATTTAGCTGTTTCATTGTTGAAGTAAAGTTTTATTTAGTTTTAACAACGATTCTTGTTTAATAGTTAGGATCACGAGATCATTGATTTGTTTAGCTACGTGTTGTTTGGTTTGGGCATTCCTAGGTGAATTGTGCTATAAAACTTATGTCTTAAAGTGATAATAATTTGATATGTATGTTGAACTAAGAAGAGTATGTTTGTTACGTAAAATTTTGGATTGAGTGTTTACTACGTTTTGCTATTTGTGAATAGTTTGAGAAATGCTTTACGAAGGTGTTGCGAAACGTTATGTATATGTGTGAACTCGATTTATGAAATTGATTCTGAAATGGTTAGGAAAACATATTGTGATTTATGAATTAGTTTCTGGATTTGGCTTTATGGATTATGGAAGATGTTGTGGATTAATGTTGATGCTAATATTGTTGTGAACCCAATGAGGGATTTGTAAGTATGTATACTCATTTAGGATATCTTTGTAGGTTAACTATTAGCAATATAGGTGGAGACCTTACTAAAAGAAAGCTAAGTCGCCTTGTCACAAGGCACTGTGCATGAATATGATTGTGGATGGACCATTAACATATGATTCGATATTAGCTAATGAAATGGATCATTGGCATGTAATTATGTTGAGATTTATCAATGAACTTGACCATTGGCATATTTTGATATTATTGTAAAATGGATTTTTCTACAAAGTATATGTAACTTATGTTCTTATTATAAATTTGTTAAATTCTGGATTTGTATTAAATGAATTGTGGTTTGGTTTTGTAAATGTGCATAGTCAGTGCTCAATCTGCTTAGAAGATATATGCACTAATCACTAAGTTATGGCTGCTCATTCCATTCATCTTCTGTGCTTTTTAAGTTTCTCAATTAGTGGCCATTAAAGCAAGAGTGCTCTCGTGAGACTTTTTAGAGTTAGCTTTTTGGTGATTTGAAGTTGCATCATTTGGATGAAAGGACGGCAATGTGACTACCCTTATCCCGTCTTGTAGGATTTGAGGTGTGATACTTCTTCCGCTAAAGAAAGCCAAACCGAGAGGAAATCAGGATCGAGACGTCATTTGTGCACGCGATTTTCTACGAACCGGACAAACGTCGAACCTTGAAAAGTCATCTAAAGAAGAAATATTGAAGTTACGAGATATTAAATAGATAACATACATAATAGCCTGAACTTCAGATTTGATCTAGCTTTGGGTTTGGCCTCCCTCGGTTAGCCGCTCGGGATTTGCCCTTTTATTTGTTTGCGCGGGTCGTGAGTATATTAACAAAATTATAATTATGGAATGAGAAAAATTCATAGTTTTCTCGTTAAGAAAAGAGATAAAATAAATAAAATATTAGTGTAGCATGAGAAGAAAAATTATGAAAGGAATTCCTCCAAACAAAAATGAG
This sequence comes from Corymbia citriodora subsp. variegata, assembly GCA_014858505.1. Taxonomy (NCBI): domain Eukaryota; kingdom Viridiplantae; phylum Streptophyta; class Magnoliopsida; order Myrtales; family Myrtaceae; genus Corymbia; species Corymbia citriodora. The sequence goes on from CM026414.1 coordinate 43,446,006, forward strand.
AACCCATATGGCAATTATATATATTGGGTTAATTCTACGAAAAGCTTTAAATTAGTACACATATGATAAATTTATCTTAAATTATTTTTTGACTACAAAAAATCACAAATTGATATACCTATGACAAAATTATCCTCCGTTAGTTTCCATTTAATTTTACTGTCAAACTACTATTTATATGACATGCAACAGTTGATAGATATACTAGTTTAGGATTTTACCCTTTGTTTATCATAGGTATACTAATTTGTGATTTTTTGTGATATTAATATGATTTAACGGAAACTAAGGAATGTAAATTTGTATAAATGCACCAGTTTGAGGCTTCTTTGAATTCAAAGAATTAGGGAAAAAGTATATTAGAAGACTTTAAACTTATCGCAAAAGTGCAATTGAGTTAAAAAACTTTTGAAGAGTACGATCAAATCCTAAAACATGTCAAATTAGTGTAATAAGTCATTCCCCTAACACCATCAATTTTGATAACAAAAAATCTAATGTGGCATTTTTAAATTAATTTTTTTTTCCCAGTTGTCATTTTTTAAAATTATTTTCTTCTCTAAATCAAATTTAAATGTAATTAAAAAAACTCAAAAAGGCTCAAATTTTATTTTAAAAAACTAAGAAAAAAAAAAGAAAAACAATGAAAAGGGCCTCTCTAGTGGGGCCCTATCACTATCTCTATCACCACCCATCACCGAAGGGGTTAGTGGAGGTCATCGGCCCTAGCAAGGATGGCCAACTTCACCCAACCCCAAGCAAGGGCAAGCAAGGCTTACCTCAAACTAGGTACCCAGGTCTAGGAGATGCCGGCTTTCACCTAGGATTAGCGACCCTCCCTAGCCCTATCGTAGGAGAGCCCTTGACTAGTCTAGGCGAGGGCTAGTAAGCCTCACTAGGCCAAGCTCACTAGGCCAAGCGAGGGCCAATGTTGCCCAGATTTGGGCAAGCCTTGCCAGCCCTCATCTAAGCCCGGCTTAGCCTCGCCTCAGCTTGTAGAGGGTCACCGACCCTCGCTTGAGGTTGGCAAGGCCTTGCCCACTGACCTTAGGCAATGGTTAGTGTCGCCCAAGGTGAGGGTGGCCGACTTGCCAACCTTGAGCAAGGCCTCGTTGGCCTTAGGCCAAGGCAGCCACCCTTGCTCAAAGCTAGCAACCTTCGCCAGTCCTTCGATGAGCCTTTGTTTTTCTTTTCTTTTTTTCCTATTTTATTTATTTTTCAAATAAAATTTAACATTCTTTAGTTTCTTTTAATTTAATTTAAATAATATTAAAAGAAGAAAATAATTAAAAACAACAAGCAAGAGAGAGATTTCTTAAAAAATGCCAAGTCAATATTTTCCTTAATCAAATTGATGGCATTAATGGAAGGATTTTGATTGCACCAATTTAACAAATTTTAGAATTTAATTATAATTTTTGAAAATTTTAAGATTTAATTGCACTTTCACAACAAATTTTAAGATTTCCAGTATATCTATCTCAAAAATTAATTTAAGGGTAACTCTATCATGGGTATACCAATTTGGGTAACATGTATGTCGGTTTAAGGTTCGTCAATATATTTCATAACTACTTATGAAATTTACTAGTTACATAACCCTCGTAAGCACATCTTCTATTGGATGATGGTTACAATTTCAATTTTGGATATTTTTCGCGTAACCCATCACACGTCATCCTCCCGCACAGTGAAAACGCGTCAGAAAATTGACGTGAGCTCCGTGGGTCTTGGCAACGTCAAAAAGCTGCCCGAGACGTCGACCGAATTAAGTATGAGTGGACCCCACTCCAGTCCCTTGGTTTCCTCAAATCCACGCGCATTGATTTTTTTTTTTGTTTTGTCTTTTTTTATTTTTTATAATTTCCATCTCCTTGGAAGTTGCCTCTCTTGATTAACTAAGAAAGTACTTGTCAACTTATTTCGTTGACCGACAAAAAAATAGAAAGACCTATTGTCGTTGAACTTTTTCGTGCAATCCCATTGGTCACAATTAAATTTCTAATTCCGAGGAATTTTTAATTTTATGAAACACCTAAGTTTGTCCGTATTCATAAAACCACACGCATTTATGTCCTTTAGCACTAATGTCCAATTAAGTAAAATGATCCTTTTAATAATGTATGAGACAAAAACATGTGATATGTGGGCCTCTGTATGTTGTCATTTTGCTTAAAAGTACGTCAAGAAAATCTGGCGATATTATAATTGAATTGTAAAGTAACCTCATGATTTGTTATCAATAAAAAAAATTATATAATAAATCAAGCAACAACGGATCATTTTAACATCATTAATTGGTGGAAAGTAAATTGATTATTAGTTTGCCTCTAATATTCCCTGAATGCACATATATTTTCTTAGGATATGACTATAACACCTATTTATATTTGTTATTATTCATAACGAGTAGTCACATACAATTAGAAGCACTTAATTGAATTATGTTTTGCCACCAGCTCAAAGCCTTACATGGAAAATAATTGAAATTTGAGTTGTGATCAATTGATCAAAGATCACGGCGAGAAGATTTACCGAAAGGCTTCATTTCCTTTTTAGAAAATAAATGATTTATATGTGTCTAAAAATAATTATTTACATAACTTGAAATTATTAGTTAATGGAACATGTTGTTATTACTGATAAAAATATTTTTAAACATTTTCATAGATAATTGAAATATTTTTTGTTTATTTATTCTTATAGTCAAAACAAACGATTTTTTTAATAAAACATTTTTCTAATCTTTTACTTTCTCGAAATAAATGCGTTGATGGCTAAAAGTAGTTCAACTGTTTATCAGGGCAAAAGGCGGACAAAGCAACAAAATGGAAAAGAATGAAAGAATGAAAGAAAATCGTACGGGAGATTCATAAGGTCACGGGGACAAATTGCTAGAATCTGAGAAAAGAATAAGCATAATTCTAAAACCAGCCACTTTCCCGGCCAACTTCCCAGAAATATTCTTCCCTTTTCTCGGAAAATGACGATCCTACTCTCTTTTTTTCTTGGTCGGATACGAGCCTACTCCTTCGGGCAGTACAGAATAAAAAACACTCCAGTGATTGTGAACTCATTACTTTTGAGCTTGAATTCGTGCATTAACTGTTCATCGTCTTCTCCATTTCTGTGCGACATTTGTACCCATTTGTTCACCAACCAAGTCCTCCCAAGTTTCAGGCACTTTCCCGGTTCTTGAAAAGCTCCACGAAAGAAGAGGAAATCATGTCGGCGCAGAAGAGAGCTTTGCCTTCCACTTCTTCAGGTCAAGCAAGTCTGCTTAAGAAGCCGCGCACCGCTCGAACAAAGTTCGCTCTTCTCTCTCTTGACGCTTCGATGCTTGCTTGATTATCTGATGATCGCGTTAGTTTTAGCTTTGCTTGATGAGATATTCAACGAAGGGTCCTTGAGTTGAGGATTCTTGGAATGAGAAACATGGCAAAGCCTGCGTTGAAGCATAACATTGATTAGCTTTTGCCTCGTGATGGTTCTAAATGGGTTTGTGCTGTGGCTTTAGTACGAAGTATTAAAGAGCTCAGATGTTGCCGTCTCGAATCTGTTATGCGATTTCGGCATGGGCCAAATCGCAGTATATCCTCCTTATTCGAATTAAACTCTGTTGGAAACTTTTACCTAGCGAGTGAGCTGTTATTGTTACTGGGTTACTTTGCTGTCCTGTTTGCCAAATTTTACTCTCTTGATTTGTACTTGTGCTGATCTGATCTTCACACAGTCAAACATGGCGTCGGTTTGGGATGAATCTTGTGCCGAGGAGGAGCTGGTTGACAGAGGACGATGTCCGAAGAGTGGTAAGATGAGTAAAGTAGCCAACTTGGACACACTTTATTGTACGTCAATTGCTGATCTCTTCAATTAGGAGCGGTTGGCTGCATTTGTGACCTTCTGGTCAGCTTCCAGATAGAAAACCGCATGGGAAATTGCCGTGAGATGTATAGAGAATTATTATTTGAGTGAGAAAAATGACCTGGTGACTGTTCTAGGCTTTTCCTGTGAAGCAATAAGGACATGATTTAGGCTTTTCATATTGTTTTGAACCGTATGGATCACCAAAAGATCCAAAATATTCCATAAAGTGGCTTGGACATAATTGTTTCCTTGAATCAACGAAAAGTGGTCAATGACAATTTGCAAGTAGGAGGACAGTGAAGATACTTGTGATGTGAAACTTGAATGAGATGGATACTTGACAAGATTGCAATGCTATTCTTCATTATTGCTCTTTGCTGGACAGGTCAGAGAAGAGCTGGAGCGTGCTAAACCTCACTCGGCCGAATATTGTCCAAGGTGAATATATTTCATTTGGTTTGTCGGCTGTAGCTTATCTTTATCAATTAATTCCTCTAGTAGAATTTCCATGTTATTGTCTCACCAATTAAAAATATCATCGATTATCATAAGCCGTCAATCCGTGATTCTGTTCAGCAAAGTGTAATACCTGCACATACATTTTTTTGTTGATCACTGCAAGGACAACGCATTTGGAGATAGCTGCCAATTAAATTTAGTTGCTTCTGCCATCAATGTACTGGATAAATATGTATTCCAGCCTTATGTTGATTTCTCGCGTCACCTTTGATTAAGGGAATGCATTTGATGAGTCTGGTATCTATCTTGTTATACTGTAATTACTAATTGGGTCTGACATTTATTTGTATTAGTAACTAAAATTCTACATATGGATAATTGTCTATTTGTTATGAAAATGTCCACAAAACAGCAGTTGCTTACTTTGACTATTTTTCACGGTGTAGTTGCACTGGGAATGCTCTTGAAGGTATAGTGCGCTCAATGGAGAAAGCTGTACAGAAATTGGTAAGTTAAACTGATTTTATAATATTTCCACTTTGTCTCAAACATATCTCCATCAACACTTCAGATATGAGTTGTTTACAACATTTCAGATATGAGTTGTTTATCTGCATGTCATGAAGTGATCGAATGAAGTTATTGACCTACGAAGTCAGATGCTAGCTAATTAATTTATTGCGACTGTTTAAATAGCATTTATTGAGAATGAACTTCGGCACAATTTCTTTTTTTCTTTTTATGTGTAAATAATTTATTTTACTGGACAACCTCTGCAAAAGAAAAACCCGGGAGGGCTACATCCTATACAAGTCCATTACAGCATAATGTCCCACGTATATAGCTGACATCGATGTGCCAAACCTTGCCATTAATGTGAACTCTTGGGGTAGATTAGCCTGTTATCCTTAGAATTGCTTTTATTCCTAGGCAACGGCCCTTCCACTCAGCACCATCAAATCACTAAGGCTGACTTTCGTCCCTGCACGACAGGAAGAAAGGGAGATCCTTTTGAATAACTTGTTAAAATATGAAAGTCTTATATCTAGAAGTTAGTCCATCAAGCTGACTTTCAATCTAACGACACCACACACCAAATGATAACATGATAACATGACATCATAGTCTTCCACTTCTTGACTTCCAATAACAACAGCAAAAAACTATCCAGAGAAGCGAGATGCAAATTCAAAATCATGCCACCAGATTACAGCAATGTTAGTCAACATGAACTCGCCAATTTCTACACAAATTACAGCTTCTAAAGAGACTTTTACACAGAAAAAGACTGCATGAAGGACACAGCAAGCTTGATGGGTACATTTTTATGCTTCGCTAAGTTCCTTCCCCAGAGATAATACATTGTTCTATTCCAGGCTAAATTCCTCACTAATAACTTCAAACTATTCCCCTTCATATTCTGCAAGTCCTAAAACTTGTTCCCAAAATCTGCTTCGAGAATACACACTTAAAGAAAAAGTGCATTCAATATTATTGTTGTTGTCTGCATAGCACACAAGTGCTATCAATGTCACACCAAGTTTTTATCATATCCCATGTGTGCAACCTATTACTAATAGCCAGCCAAGATATAAAGCAATATGTTGGCACATTAGGCTTACACCACACAAGGCTGAGCGTAGTCATTTTGTTCTTACATATCCTCACTAGCTTCCAAGCCTCTGTATAGAGAAAGAGCCTCGAGATGATCCAGTAAATACCACTTGACCACTTTGTCTACCTGGACAGAGTCTGAAGCAATCGATCCACACAAAGCCATCTGAATTTCAAGCAAATTATCAGACCTTGCTGTAGGCCATCTCCATTTATTTGCCTCAATAACATCTGCAGCTGTATTTTTATTACCTAAAGCTGAATCATAACTATTCTAAAACACACATAAATTGTTGCAAGGACATGGAACGAAAGGGGAAAACCAAAATATGCTTAGGATTGTTCATATGATCCATATAGACAACTGCTATTTGGTAAGCACTGTGATTTCAAAAGTGGCTGACAAACTTAGTTCGTTCATTAAGTTGTTTTGAAGAAGGAACGACACAATAGGTTTTTCAATTCCTTTTGATTGAATGAATTTTTTTTGAATCCCTTCTGCTTCAATTTTTTTTGTGACTCCGACTTTGTCAATTCTGCTGGTGGTGGTATTAAACAGGAGGAAGCAGCGGAGCCTGCAAACAATCACTCTCCCCACCTCAGAAGGTATGAATGCACTTCCCCTTTGATGCCGTTGAGAAATATTTTTCGTGTAGTATTGACCGTTCATGCAATGTTAATGTTCTGGAGGAATAAGTGTCCAAACTCCCACTACCACCCCACAGCAAGCAGTCAGAGCTCAGTGAGTGTTAGGCCACAATGACTCGTCATGCACCAAAGTGTCAATGCTCCGATTTAGAACATAATGCTTGTAGCTTGAGAGTAATGGACCACTTTATTTTATTATATCTTTTAAATTTTGCATTATTAAACTCTCTCAGACAACGGATCTATTTATCCTTGTAGTTTCCCGGCGGTAAGAGTTGCCCAAGTGAGATGTTTGGTAGTTAGACTCTCTTTTTCATTACTTTTCCAATTTTCTGCCTCCATTTCTATTCCTATTTCTAATGGCTGTTTCCAACGCAGAGCTAATACTAAATCTACGGAAAAGAGTGATGCGAGAAACTTACAGCTTCAACTTCGAACCAAACTGTCACTACCCATATTTACTGGAAAGAAACTAGAAGGAAAGGGCGGTGATCCCATTTCGGTTGCCTTGATTGATGCTGATACAGGAGAGGTCGTCACATCAGGCCCGGAATCCTCCATTAAGCTGGATGTTGTTGTGCTTGAAGGTGACTTCAAAAAAGACGATGATGATAGCTGGGCTCAAAAAGAGTTTGAGGACTACTTGGTTAAACAACGTGAAGGAAAGAGGCCGCTATTGGCTGGAAATCTACAAGTGATGCTCAAGCGAGGTGTTGGGGAGCTGGGAGAGCTCCTATTTACTGACAATTCCAGCTGGAATAGGAGTAAAATGTTCAGGATAGGGCTTAAGGTGGCATCGGGTTATTGTGTGAATTCACGAATCCGAGAAGCAAAAACAGATGCCTTCGCTGTCAAGGAACATAGAGGAGAATGTACGTCTTCAATAGTCTTTTTTACAGCATAATAAACCTTATCCCTTATGACTGACTAAAAACATGGTTTTGGACATCCATAATCTTCAATTTTCCAATTAAGAGCTTCATTCATACAGTCCATTACATCTCGAGTGAAAATTCAGATAAACAAGAAATGGTCAGTTTCTTTTTTGTTATCAAATGTCTGGATCAGTTTCAGGAGAGAGTTTGCACGCCTATCAGAAATTTGCTTCTACTCATTGGCTTATGGTGACTGGGACCTTACTGTATACGTTCTCTTCATTTTACAGCATATAAGAAAAATTATCCACCTAAATCTGATGATGAGGTCTGGAGGTTGGAGAAGATTGCCAAAGATGGAAAATCTCACAAAAAACTGAGTGAAGCCGAAATACATAAAGTGGAGGACTTTCTACTACAACTGTTTATCGACTCAGACAAGTTGAGAGAGGTAAGCACTTAGTTAAAGATTCTCTATTATGGTTTGATTGACTACAAAAAATGTAAGTCTTGTTAATTCACTCATCATAGATTCTTGGGAAGAGCATAACACGGAAGAGCTGGGATAGCCTAGTTTGTCATGCAAAGACTTGCAAAATAAGTTGGAAAATTTATTTGTACTATCTTGATGGCATGAGGAAGCATGGTGCTCTATTTGACGCTGATGGTCAACTGATCGGCCTAATCAAAGACAGGGTATATGTCGCTACTCATCGACTTCCGGCCCAAGAGAAGGTAAGTGACTAGTTCCTGCTGTGTTTTGTCTATCCAGTTCATACGCTACATACCATCTTGCTGAGTTCATATAATTTGTCCAGTATTAGCTATGTAATCAGTAATTTGATGTTTACCCGTAGCTATGTGGCTTTTTAGGTGTTAGAATCAACCAGAGATATGGAAACTTGAAACGAGGAGTTGTACAGACATCTAGCTTTTTTTTTCTTTTTTTTTAATCAGTAAAAGTAATATGAAGCCTATATTGGCCAAGGTGCGTAACAATGTAAGAGGTAGATCTTCCCTTTACCAAAAATTAACCTTCTCAGTCAAATGTTGTATTGGCTATTATGTGGAGACTTCCTACCTCCATCTTTTTGGATTATTAGTGCTATTTGTAATGCTGGGGAATGCCCCTAAGCTGTTGTACTAAAAAAGAAAATCTAGATGCTTTTTCTAGATCCTTAATAGAGACTTCTTATTAAAAGAGTGATTTTGTGTTTTCGCTCTTTGCAATGCAAAGTTAGAGATGGTGACCATGTCGATCTAAGTGGCCCTCTGTACTTCGTGTTAAATTTGTTAAAGGAAAACATGACTAAATTGAAGAGCACTCTCAACATTTGATTTGATGTCATCCATGAAAATGTGAGACACTCGTCATCAGATTGTAGTTTGAACAATTAACACATTCGCCTTGTAACTATTACTTTCCAAGTTTAAAACTATGAAGATCTAAATTACATGCACAGTACAAGTCGAAGCATGTTTTATTTCTTCGCTGGTCCTCTCTCGATCTTTGCATCTCCTCTCTGAGGAGCCTTGCCTTAATTGTACTCTCCATGACATCTTTCGAGCACCTGACCTTTATGTGGTGCAAAAATGGGTGGCGGTAGGAGTAGTGTAAATTGAAGTTCTCTCGATGGATTTTTTTTGTTCTTTCTGTGCTGCACTTGCGTACTTGCTCTGAATACATTTTCATCCATGGGAATGCCATATTATTTGCCGAGAAAAAGAACTTGAAGCCAGAGCATGTACCTTCAATAGTGGAGATAAATGCTTACAGTAGTCCAACTTGAGGGATATACCAAGTGATTTTCTTCCAGGAACAAGGAGATACAATCGTGAAAGAGGCCCTTGATAACAAGAATGATGTTATGGAGTTCAATGGTGAGACCTTTTCTCCTTTAATGCCGAAGAAGAGCTCAAGCTATTTGACTCCACAAATTTGTGCTGGTCCAGGTGGCCTAGAGGCTCCTCCGGCAAATGTGGGCTTGATTGCTGAAGGTATGTGCTCTAAAGCACAAAAGTATCTCTCCATTTAAGTTCATATGAAGATGCGGGTTGTGAAATAATGATGAAAATAGGATTTCCCACTTAATTGTTGAGCTTTAATAAATAGAAGCAATGTGTTTCGTATCCTATGATATAAAGACGTTTACCTGTGCAGATACCCTTCAATTGAACTTCCACCCGAGAATATGTTACTAATTTTGCTCCCTCTTTGGCACTGACTCTATGTTATATGGGAAAGATTCCATTCATACGTTAGACTTTTAAGTGTCTTAAGATGCAAGCAAACATGCTCAGAAATAGTTTTTACTGTGCAAACAGGTGAGCAGGTTATTGCAGGTCACTAACAAAAGCAGTAATCTAATAGATTATCAGCAAAAAGGCAAAAGGGCAATAATCAAGTGCTTCATTTTTATCAGGGTTCAATTTAGGAGATGTGACCTCAATTTTGACATGAAAGATTTAAGAGTTGAAGCATCAAATTGACCTATAAGGGAATGCAATGTATAGAATAGTCGATGTCTAATGCTAATTATACAACAAGAAATTTGCTGTGTAAGCTTTGTGACTATTGCAATGGCCATGAACGTATGTGTATTCTGTCCAAGCAATTAAAGCAGCCAAAACATTGACTAATGACATGTGCCTTTATGAGTGGGGGATTGGGGGATGGGGAGGGCAGATACTTGTGAGCGCCTGCACTTAAGTGATGCTAAATGGATATTGACAAGATATTGCTATCACCAGGTAAACATGAATAGATGTACTCAGCACACGGTAACGTGTATCTATGTTAAATTTTTTCGAATGGTGACTGGAAGGTCATATCAGAAAAGAAGGTTGATTGGTTAAACTTAAAACTTAGAAATTGAGATATGATATGTACAATATGTGAAGGGAAAGTTCCTCGTCAACTGAAGCACGTAAGGATTACAAAGACCAGTGGCAAGAAAATTTAAAGAGATGTCTAGGGTAAGGAAAAAAAATTAGTAGCACTTTCCTTGATATCTGAATAGTAAAAGCTCATAACAATTCAATGCAAGATTTTTTATAAGCTCGTAACTTTTGCTCACGTCAACCTATGATTATTAACCACATTACTGTTCTATTTCTTTCTCCAGGATGTAATGATGTAACTGCTTTCGCATCGCCAGTACAGTCTCAAATTAACAATCCTGAAAATGACTTGGACTTTCCATTTGATGAATTTCTCGCTGAACTTGGGTACACACTTAGAGACGACTCGAATGATCTAATTTCTCTAGAAGATAATCGTATTACTACTGTCGAATTGCCAGCAAATCCCCATAATATCAATTTACAATTTGCCATGCCTAGCCAAATGATCGGTTCGGGGAGCCAAATGGACTTCGTGGCAAAGGAGCATGATCTCCCCTCTGGACCAACCTATGTCCCAGCATCAAGCTTCCAATCTAGGAGTACACTTCCTCTGCCTGCAGGCAATCACAGGATGGAAGATTTCCGATCACCTGATCCAGAAGATAGCACTGCGAACTTGTTGGCCAGTATTCAGAGCCCACCAGATGATGAGTCCTCGCAATGTTATGTCGGTTTTGATACAGGAAATGCTTTTGCACGCTGGATAAGGATATTTCTAGTGCTCAAGCGTTTTTGCCACATCAGGAAGAGACGTGCCAGAGTTGGACAGTTAGATGGACCGCTGATTGAAGTCCAGGCTTGATTTGATTGTTCTTAATGGGGCATTAGTTCAGATGATTCTACATTTACTGTCTGATAGAACTGATGGTCTATTTTTTCTTAGATGAGGGCATATCGGTTACTTATCTTTATGGGACCCTGTTCATTGACGGTGTTATTCATTTGGGTATAGATCAGCTTCGGTTAATGCCTTGTTAAGCGACTAGCTTTTTTCATCAAAAAGTGTCTTTCTGCTCCAGTTCTCTTAACATCTTTCTTCAAAGTTCTATTTTTCACTTGTAAGGAATGCTAGGTATATCATTCAAAGAGAGCACTTGGTTTCTGCACTTATCATGCATCGGAATTGATCACGTCCATTGTGTCCTAAGTCTTGCCTGTTTGCTGCAGTACATGGGCAATTGAGCTATTTCCCAGAGCATATACACTGTTAAATTATAATGCTAAGTTCCCTCGATATTCTCCATTTATTCAGACTAATCATTTAATAATGATGATGAGTTACAAATCACAATTAGTTCTACTACTACTGAATAAGTAGCTAAAAAATGTAAAAGGTAGAGTTTCACTTGGTATATTGGCTACCGTGTGGAGACTTCTTACTTCCATCTTTTTGAATTATGACATTTATTTGTAATGTCCAGGGATGCCCCTAAGCTGCGGTACTTCATGTTTTCTATAATACTTACCTTTTCAACCAAAAAAAAAAAGTAGCAGAAATAAATCTTACATGACTCTACAATGGCTATAAATAGAGGATTTAACCAAAGAAGTTTTGCATGATGGACGAAAATCGTCTCCTACTTTTTTTTCTGGCCTTCTATTTTCGTTTTCTCGGTCCTTGAAAATTTTAATTGTAATTTCTCCAAAACGAGCTTATGTAAGATGGCTCATGGATAGTTTGATTTAGGATGGGATTTGCATTGGAATTTGATCCTTCTAATATAAGATTGGGTATCTAAATCTTTTATCTAAGGTATGCCATTCCACAGGTCCCTTATGTCCTGAACTATTTACAATTTGCTTTCAAGAATCACCATTTTCCCTAGACTATCCGATTAAACCCAAAAAGAAGAAAAAGAGAGTAGTGGTTGCCTTCCATTGTACAGGGACCGATCATGCTTTGCATGCAGTCGTTGAAATGATCCTTTCTCGGCAATACAAGAAAACTTTGGTCAAGAACAGATTTAAGAAAGTAGTCATGCTTTCAAATGAAAGTTTATTAGTCATAGTCAGCATTTCCGGTATCTTATCTGATGCTGCAATAGTAAAGTGGTGCTCAATTTGGAGGACATTGAAGGGACATGCGGCCTTCTCGTAAGTCGACACCTACCCACTTCGTTCTTTTATTATTATTATTATTATTTTGTCTTCTCTCTGTTTTTTTTTTTTTTTTTTTTGGAACCATAAGGAGTTCCAGACGAATCAAAGTTTTGGCCGCGCAGCATTACGATGGGCATAGACCACAGAATTGCCAGAGTCGGATTTGGAGAAACTTTTTATTAGGGTTGGCATCATATTTTATGACCAAAGTTTGGAAATTATTTGTAATGAAAATTTATTATAAATATATCAATTTAGGGGTTTGGTGATCAAAAAATTAATTTGAAGTAAATTTATCACAAGTGTGCTAATTTATGATTTTTTTATAATATTAATCCTTCTAAAATTAAAGATTTGGTTGGAAAATCTTTTCTTTCGACAAGGAAAACATTTCTTGTTATCGCATATTCCTAAACGATCCAAATGCCAAAAAATAGAAAAATATTTTTTTAGAAAATATTTTTTGTGAACTGAACCGAGCTTAAGTACTAAAAATTTACTTGCTATATTTTATTTTAAAATGTTGAATACGTCAAGTGCTAATAGCAGGAGCAAAATTTTCGGTGATAATTGAAAGTCGATAGTTGAATATCATGAATCCTTAACAAACGTTGAAAAATGACCATCATCGGTAGGCTTTATTATTATATAATTGGCAAGATTTGATTACCATAAAATTATTTTCTATTCGAACGAATCAAGTAACTCCTCATTACTTACTGGATTTTTTACTTAATGCATTCACTTAGATTTTTATTTATTTAAAGTTAGTAAATAAGTTCAATCTCATTAAAAGTATTGGATTTTTCAATTAGGGTTAATACCATAGTAAATCCCAAATTAATGCACTTGTGACAAATTTACTTTAAACTAATTTTTGACCAAAAAAAGTCCTAAAATGGTACATATGTGACAATTTACCATAAAAAATCCCAAACTAATACATAATCCGTTAGTTTTCATTAAATTAGATTAATACCATGAAAAATCATAAACCGATACATACATGATAAACAGAAGGTAAAATCCCAAAATGAGATGCTTGTCAGTTACTGTATGTCATTTAACTAAGCAATTTGACGGTGCAATTAAACGAAAATTAACAAAAGATAAATTTGTCACAGGTGTGTTAACTATTTTGAAGTAAATTTATCATAAATATATCAATTTGAAATTTGTATGTTACCTCCTAATTATTTAGAACTTAAATCGGTTATCAAATGAAGAAAAATAAAAATCATCTGCCGGTCTATGCCCGCCTAGGAAACAGTAAATCGATCCGGTCCGATCCAAAAGGTCTACAAAGTACAAACCATTGCCAGTAGTAGTAGACTCCTAGACTAGTAGTTACTGCGGCAACTGAACATGCTGGCTTTTTGGCTCGTTGTGCACGTCTGACGAGGTGTGAAATCATACGAAAAAGCCAAAAATTCCAAAAAGTATGCAGCATTTCCCAGGAAAATTACCAGGAAGCTCCTGGCAGGAACCTGATTTTCCCGGAAATTACCGTCGTCAGCCTCTCTCTCTCTCTCTCTCTCTCTCTCTCTGTGACCCGCACGTGCGCGTACACACGACGACGACGGCGACGCCTACCAGTCCAAACTTGGGAGGAGACTCGAGTAGGTGAGAGACAAAGTTCGACCGTCACGACGATGACACGAAAGAGAGATGGATGGATGGATGGATGGATGGATGCTTCTTCCGCTGGAGAGTCAACTCGAGAGGATATATTAATAATGGGATTGATTATGTGATTGTCGTGCTCCTGCTATGTGCTGCACAGTCGGTACAATTTCTTTCTGCTTGGTCCACGACCTTTTGGCTCATCCCTTCTGCAGGAAGAAACTAAGTCGAGTTGCGTAAATAGACGTACGAGCTAAGGCTCCATCTTAGGTTATATTTGATTGACAGAATTTCTAAATAGGATATAACTGAATAGGGTATGATATAAAATCCATGGATTTTACTATATTCCTATCCACAGTAATAAAACCGGATTTTTTCACATCATATTATGTACATTGTTTAGTATAAACGGCATATTAATATAAATAAACCTAAAAGTTCACATACATTGGTAGCAAAAATCTTTCGTGACACTCTTCCTTACTTTATTTTTATTTTCTTTTTTACTTCTTTTTCCCCTTTCATCATTCTATAATAAAATTTTATTAAATAGCAAACTATACTAATATGCCTAAAGTACTAAAATTGCAATAAATATAAATATATATAGAATTTATATTGTAAGATAATATTAAATTTGAATATATAAATAAAAATAAGATTAAATTAAAAAACCAATTTGTTATTTTTTGTTATTTTGAATTTTTATATTGAAATATAATTTTGATTTTGTCGATTTAATTTTTGTTATTCGCAAAAAATAACTTTCATATTATGGATAGTAGAATTTCTATTTACTTTTATCCCATATCTCTCATAAAATAATTTTATTCGACTTATGTCTATTTTATATTTGATTTTATCATATCTTAAGTAGACATCAAACATAAAAACTGATAAATGTTATCATGAATTTTATCATAACTATCAAACATAACATTAAATTACTCAAGTAAAGGCTATTAATTGGGATTTCAAAAAAACTCTCGTTTTGATCGATTCGCAATGGTACGGATTTCAACGAAAGGTTTTATCAAATGAATTTTCTTCTCATAAATTCTGGACTTTGGTTGAAGGGGCGATCAGTCGTGTCCCGAATTCTAGAAATTAATATGGGGAGGTGTAATTTATGCGTGCGAGCAAGTCCTTCACGAAATGGACGAATATTGAATCTTGAAAATGTCAACTAAAGACAAATTACGAAATATGAAAGGAATAAGATCCATTGTAGCCCAGACTTCATATTGTCATTTAGCAAATCTTCCATCACGGGGCACAAATTCAATTTTCAACAAATTGGGGGACTTTGTCGAGACATCTTCGCGTCACGTACAAGCACGTCACGCCGTATGACGGCAACGCGTCGGAGGATAAGCTTGAGCTCCAAGATTGGCCAACCGCTTATGTCAGAAAACGAAAGCATCTTTTGGCGCTGACGTAAGCGAAGTTGAGTGGACCCCACTCCACTAAGCAAAGAACCTTAAAATAGTATTCCACACGCATTCTCCACCTCTTACAATTTTTATTTCCATTGAAAAGATTCCTCTTTGTAACATAGGAAAATAATTTAGGACGTCGTCCAAAAATGTCATCCGTGCAATTCCTTTGCCCACAATTAAATTTCTAATTTTTAGGGAATTTTTAGTTTCATCGGACCTTTGATTTTTCTTTATACTTGATGTCTGAAACAAAATACGTGCATTCATATTGTCAAATAATATGTGGGTCACAAGGTATTTGGTATATGAATGGATGTGTGTATTGTCATTTTGCTCAAAGCGTGTCAGAAAAAAATCCAGCATTATTCTAAATAGAATTGTAAAATGATGTAACCGTGACTTTACATCAATTGAATTAAACAATAAATATTTACATATCGAATCAAGTGGTAATTAAACGTTTGGACATCATGGTTTTATGTATTATACATATATGTTCTAAATAGGTTTTCATAATACACATTCACCAAATTTTTCAATTTACAAATCTTAATCACTTATGATCAAAAGCGATTAATTGAATTTTCTTTGCTCATTTGAAGTCAGACATAAATGACTAAATCTTCGAGCATGTTGCCCATTGATTAGAGATTGGGCAGGAAAGATCCAAAATAATACAATTATTTTATAGGCAAGACCAGAGAAAAAACCCAAAAAAAAAAGAAAGAAAAGAACACAAAAAGAATGTACATGCAAATTAGTAAAATCCCAGGAAAGGAAATGTCTAAAACCGGCAATATTTTCCCGGAAATGCAGCACGGTGTCACTTTTCTTGGAAATGTATGCGTCGACTCGCTACTCCTCCAGTACAAAATCCAATGATTCACTTTGAGTTTCGAGTTCATTGCTAAACTGTCTTCTTTCTCATTCCTTTCCCCGCTACTTTCTTTCGGCAACCGAAAGCGCTCCCAAGATTCCAGACGCTTGCCCTGTTTCTTGATAAGCTATGCAGAAGAGCAGAAAGGTCGCGTCCATGGCGGAGAGAGCTTCGGCCTCCTCTTCTTCAGGTCAACCAAGTCAACCCAAGAGGCCGCGCCTCGCTCCAGCCGAGTAAGTTCGATGATCTTGTGTTGGTTTTTAGCTTTACTTGGGGGAAATTCGGCGAAGGGTTCGAGTTGAAGGTTCTTGAAATGAGTAGTATGGCGAAGCGTGCGTTGAAGTACGATATCGATGAGCTTTTGCCTCGTGATTGTTCCGAATCGCTTTGGTTCCCTTTTTTGTTTATGGGTTTGTGCTGTGGTGTCAATGCGAACTAGTAAAGACCCTGAATGCTGTCGTCTTGAATCTGTTATGCGATTTTGTGTTGGTCAATCTCAGTACATCCTCCTTATTTCGATTATACTCTGTTAAGGTTGTTACCTAGCGAGCGAGCTCTTATTGTCATCGGGTTACTCTGCTGTCCTATTTGCTAAATTATCGTATCTTGCTTGTGTTTTTGTGCTGATCGTCACCCAGTCAAGCATGGAACGGGTCCAAGAGGAATCTAGTGCCAGGGAGCTGCTCAACGGAGGAGGAGGATGTCCAAAGAGTGGTAATATGAGTAAAGTAGCCGACTTGGACATAGAAAATACAGTCTTCATTGCATTTCAATTGCTGATCTCTCTGATTAGAAGCCGTTAAATGCATTTCTGACCTTCCAGTCAGTTTCCTGATAGAAATCCGCCTTAGGAACTGCTGTGAGATGTAGAGAGAAGTATTGTTTGAGTGGTAAGAATGACCTGCTGACTGTTCCCGGCTTTTCTTGTGAAGTAATTCCACTAAGAACATGATCTAGTTTTTTCATATTGTTCTGTACAGATGGATCACGAAAAGACAGGTTTTCAGTTAAGTGCTTTGCACATAATCGTCTCCTTGAATCTTGGAAAATGTAGTCTATGACAATTTCAATTTGCATGTAGAAAGGAGGACAATAAAGATACCTGTGATACTTGAACGAGATGAATACATGGCAGATTTTTCTTGCAATGTAATTATCCGCTATTGCTTTTTTCTGGACAGTGCGGAGAAGAGCTGGAACGTGCAAAATCTCTCTCAGCTGAATTTTGTCAAAGGTGAATATATTTCATTTGGTTTGTTGATAGTATCCCTTCTGCAACAATTCTTTCCTCTAGTAGAATTTCCATGTGTATAGTTTTGCCAACTAAAACGTCATCGAGTATCCTATGCCATCAATCCATGATTCTGTTTGGTGAAGAGTAATCCCTGCAGATACATTTTTCTGTTAATCACTAAAAGGACGGTGCATTTGCAGATAGCTCCCGATTGATTTTACGTGCTTCAGTAAGTACCAGATAGACCAGCTTTACATCGACTTTTCTGTGGCACGTTAGATTAAGGGGATGCATTTGATGAGTCTGGTATCTATCATTTTACAAGGAAGTTAGGTCTGACATTCATTTGTACAAGTCACCAATATGTTCCATATAGATATATCTCTATTTGTTATGAATAAGTCCACGGGACAGCAGTTGCTCATGGTGTCAATTTTCATGGTGTAGTTGCACTGGGAATGCTCCCAAAGATATGGTGCAACAGATGCATTTAATGGGAACATGGATGCGTTCAACAGGGAAACAGATGCGTTCAATAGAGAAACAGATGCGTTCAATGAAGAAGTCAATTTGGGAGCTGGTCACTTTTTTTCAAACATGTTCCCATCAACACTTCAGGTGTGAGTTGTTTTTCTGCATGTCATGAAGTGATCAAATGAACTTATTGACCAACAAATCCATTGAGAGCTAATTGATTTAACCTGACTGTTTGAACAGCATTTATTGGGCATGAACTTTGCACTATTACTTTCTTTTACAAGCCAATATTCATTTTATTGTACAACTTGTGGAAAGAAAACATGGGAGGACTACATCCCATACAAGTTCATTACAGCATAATGGCCCACATATACAGCTGACATCGATGTGCCGAACCTTCCCATTGATGTGAACTTTTGGTAATTGATTATTCTGTCACCCCTTGAGTAACTTCAAACCATTGAGTGACGGTCCTTCCATTTGGCACTGTCTGATTACACCAAGGCAGACTTTCTTCCTGCTTCATCAGAAGAATGGGAGATCCTTTTGAACAACCTATTAGAAAGCCTTATATCTCGAAATTAATTCATCAAGTTGACTTCAATCTAATAACACCACACACCAAATGACAACATTACATTATAGTCTCATGCATCTACATGTCCTGTGCCAACAGCAAAATGCTACCCACAAAAACAAGATGAAAACATTCTTCATGTTGTCAGCATAGCACACAAGTGCTAAAAATATTACGCCAAGTTTCATCCTGTCCAATCTGTGCTTTATGAATCACCAGCCAAGTTTTTAAGCCATATTTTGGCACATCAAGCTTAAACACTGGGGGCATAAGCTAAGTCACTTTGTTCCCACATTTCCTCACTAGTTTCCAAGCCTCCTTTACAAAGAAAGAGCCCCTAGATGATCCATTAAATACCATTTTTCCTGCAGAGCCAGAATATGGAGAAATCAACCCGCACAAAGCCATCTGACTTTCAAGCAGATCAGCAGACCTTGCTGGAGGCCATCTCCATTCATTTGCCTCAATAACCATCTGCAACTGTGGCGCTATTACCTAAAGCTGAATCTTAACCATTCTAAGCATGTGCAAATTTTTGCATGGACTTGGAATGAAAGAGGAAATTGAAATGCTTAGGAAGGATTGTATAAACAATGTATACAACTGCTGTTTGATGAACACTGATTATAAATGAGCCTGAAGAACTTAGCTCAATAAGGTGTTCAATAAGTGGCTTTGAGAACAAATGATATAACAGGTTTTTCGACTCCTTTTGATTGAATGGATTGTTTTTGTATAAACTTCCACTTCATTTCTTTGATATCTTATGTTGGTGAAATTGAACAGAAGGAACTGATGGAGCTAGCAATTGTTCACTCTCCCCACCTTGGAAGGTATGAATGCACTTCCCTTGTGATGCCAATTAAGAAAGGCTTTCTGCGTAGTATCGACAGTTATGCATTGTTAATGTTTTGGGGGAAAATGGTCCGACCTACCAATGCCACCCCACAGCAAGCAGTTAGAGTTCAGTGAGTGTTAGGCCACAATGACTCCATCGTGCGCCAAAGTGTCAATGCTTGAATTTAGAACACAATTTAGTGGCTTAAGAGCAGTGGAGCATTTTATTTTATTTTATTGAAATCTGAATTATTAAACTCCCTTAGACAACAGATCTATTTATCCTTGTAGTTTCCTGGCAATAAAACCCATCCAATTGAGATATTTGGTAGTTTTCTCTCTTTATTGTTCCCTATCCAATTTTCTGCTCTGATGCCTGTTCCTATTTCTAATCGTTGTTTTCTGGAGAGAAAGCAGGGCTAATGCTAAATCTACAGCAAAGAATGATGCGAGGAACTTACAGCTTCAAGTCCGAACCAAACTGTTACTTTCTATATTTACTGGAAAGAAATTAGAAGGAAAGGGAGGCACTGGCATTTCTGTTGCCTTGATCGATGGAAATACAAGGGATGTCATTTCATCAGGCCCGGAATCCTCCGTTAAGTTGGACGTTGTTGTGCTTGAAGGTGACTTCAACAAAGAAGATGAGGAAAACTGGGCTCAAGAAGAGTTTGAGAAATACATGGTCAAAGAACGTCAAGGAAAGGGGCAGCTTTTGACAGGAAAGCTCCTGGTGACGCTCAAGGGAGGTGTTGGAGAGCTGGGAGAACTGATATTTACTGACAATTCTAGCTGGACTAGGAGTAAAAAATTCAGGATAGGTCTTAAGGTGGCATCAGGTTTTTGTGAGAATACACGAATCCGAGAAGGAAGAACAAATGCCTTCCGTGTCAAGGAACATAGAGGAGAATGTAGGTCCTTCATTGTCCTTTACCGTTCATAAACCTTGACCTTTATGACTGACAATGAACATGGTTTTGGACATCCGTAGTCTTCAAATTTTTATTTTTTCAGTTGAGGGCTTAATTTCATACAGACCTTTACATCTTGAATGAAAATTCTGATAAATAAGAAACTATTGGCTCCTTCTTTGTCACTAGCAAATGTTGACACTTCAGATCAGTTTCAGGAGAGAGTCTGCACGCCTATCACAAGTTTGCTTCTACTCATCAATCGAATGTGACAGGAATCTTCCTGGACATCTCTTCATTTTGCAGCATCTGAGAAACATCATCCACCTGCATCTGATGATGCAGTCTGGAGGTTGGAGAAGATTGCCAAAGATGGGAAGTATCACCAAAAATTGAGCAAATTCGGAATAGATAAAGTGGAGGACTTTCTCCTGCAGCTGTTTACGGACTCCGATAAACTGAGAGAGGTAAACACTTTGCTAATGATTCTCAATTAGGGCTTGATTGACTACCAAGAATTCAAGTCTCGTGTGTTCACTCGTCATAGATTCTTGGAAAGAGCTTAAAATCGAAGAACTGGGATATCCTAGTACATCATGCAAAGACTTGCAAAACAGGTTGGAAACTTTTCTTGTACGCTTCTGATGACGAGAGGAAGCACGGTGCTGTATTTGAAATTGATGGTCAACTGATTGCCGTAATCAAAGACAGGGTATGTTGTGCTACTCATCGACTTTCTGCCCAAGAGAAGGTAAGTAACTGAGGAGCTCCTACTGAGTTTTGTCATGCACTATACACAATCATGCTGAATTCATATAATTTGTCCCATAGTATCTGTGTGATCAGTAATTTGATGTTTACTCGTAGCTCTGTGGCTTCACTTGTGTTAGAACTGATCAGAGACATGGAAAATTGAAACTAGGAGTTGGTTGGACATCCAGATGCTTTGCTTTTTTGTTTTGTTTTTGGATCAGTAAAAATAATATGAAGTGCCTGTGGAGAGAACAAAAAGAAAAGCTAGATGCTTTATTTAGATCCATAACAGTGACATTTTATCAATAGAGTGATTTTGAGCTTTCACTCCTTTGCAATGCAAAGTTCAGGATAGTCACCTTGTATATCTAAGTGGCCTTCTGTACTCTGTAGTTAAAATTAGACAAAAAAACTGTGAGTTAGAGAGCACTTTCAGCAGTTGATCCAGTGTCATCAATGAAAATCTGGGGTAATCGCCATCATGTTTAAGTTTGAATGATTAACGCACTCACGTTGCAACTATTACTTTCAAGTTTATAGAAGATCTTAATTACTTGTGCAATACAAGTTGATGCGTTTTTCATTTCTTCACCGGTCCTTTCTCAATTAACTAAGCATCTTTATCTGAGGACCCTTCCTTTGATTGTACTCTTCATTACATCTTTTGAGTACCTGACCTTTATGTGGTGGAGAAATGGGCGGGTGAAATGCATAAAGGGAGTTAAGGTTTTTTCAATGTTTGTTTTATTGTTCTTTCTCTGTGTTGCACTTACGTACTTTTGCTGAATAGAAGTTCATCCTTGGGAATGCAACATTATTAGAGATAAACCAAATTTTTTTCTTCCAGGAACATGGAGATACAATCGTGAGAAAGGCCTTTGATAACTGGAACAATGTTATGGAGTTCAATGGAGAGACATTTTCTGGTTCAATGCAGAAGAAAAGCTCGAGCTCTTTTCCATCTCAATTCTTACAAAATGAAAATTTCACCCCTGTTCAATGTAATTTGGTTCCACAAGTCCATGCCACTCCAGGTGGTCCAGAAGCTCCTCCGGAATATGTGGGCTTCACTGCTGAAGGTAAGTGATCTAAAACACAAAACTGTCTCTCCTTTTAAGCACATACAATGATGTGGCCTATGAAATGACTACGAAAATAGGACTTTCCACTTCGCTGTGGAGCTTTATAAATGTGTTCCAGCTACTAATGATTTGGGTTCACATAATATGAAGACGTTCATTTGTCCAGCTGCCCTTCAAATGAACTTGCATCCTAGCTGATTTCACTAATTTTGCCCCCTCTTTGGCAGTAACTCATAAGTTATATGTAGAGGATTCCCATTTGCAAGTTAGGCTTTAATGTGTCTTTAGATGCAACCAAAAATTTACAGAAATGGTTTTTGCTGATGACAAACAAACAATAGGAGTAGGTTATTGCAGGTCACTACCAAAGGCAGTAATCTAGTAGATGTCAGTTCAAAGGAAAAAGGGCAATAATCGAGTACTTCATTTAATTAGGCTTCGATTTAGGAAGGCAACTTCTTTTTGATCACGAAAGATATATGAGTTGAAGTATCAAATGACCTATGAGGACATGCAATATGGAGAACAGTCAATATCCAATGCTTATTGTACATGAAAAGACATATTTTGTAAGCTGTGATTATTGCTATACACTATTGATTTGGTCATATATGTACGAACGTATGGGCTCTGTCCAAGCAATTAAAAATCAACTAAAAAAGTTAGGTGGTAACAGATACCTTCTTGAGGGGGGGATTGGGGGAGGGGGAGAGCAGGTACTCAGAGCACTCAGGTGATTCTAAGTGGATATTGACAAGATATTGCTATCACTAGGTAGACATGAATGGATGGAATAATTACACAGCAATGTGTTCACGTGCATTTTCATTAAATGGTGACTGGAAGATCATATATTGGGAAAGAAGGTTGGTTGGTTAGACTTGTATGTCGGAAATTGAAAAAGGCCTTGTCAATAGAAGCACTTAACAAACAAAGACCAGTGGCGAAAAAAACTAACGAGATGTGCAGAGTGAGGAAAAAATTAGTAGCACTTTCCGTCATAGTAAAAATCCATAACCGTTCATTCTAATATTCTTTATAAGAATGTAGACCTGTGCTCACATCGGCCTCTGTTTACTGACCACACTAATGTTCTAGTTCTTTCTCCAGAAGATGATGGTGCAACTGCTTTGGCATTGCCAGGACCATCACAAAATACCGGAGATTACATGGGGTATTCATTTGAGGACATTTTTAGTCTTGTTGAGCATCAGCCCACATTGACTGTTGGGGAGCCAATAGAGTCCTATGACACCGATTTACTAAGGGCCATGTGTATTCGAATGACTGATTCTTCGAGCCAAATGCATTTGGGAAATGAAATTGTTCTCTCCTCTGAACCATCATACTATGCCAATCACGTGATGGAACATTTCCACTCAACCAATGCAGATGTTATTTCTAAGGACATCCGGCAATATGGTGATGGTTCTATTAGGAGTACCAGCAAAGGTGTTAAATGCTGGCTCAAGATAAAGGCAGTGATGCGGTGGGGGATCTTCGTCAGGAAGAGAGGTGTCAGAATTGTGCAGTTAGACGAACCACATTTGAAGTCAAGGCTTGATTTGATTCATTCTTAATGTTGCATTAGGCAAGATGATTCTGCGTTTACTGTCCAATAGAACTGATGGTATTCTTTTCTTGGACGAGGGCATTTTATTAGTTACTTCATGCTAATTCATTTGTGTACATAATAAATTCGTTTGAACGCTTTCTCAAGCGAACAGTTATTTCAGAATCTCGCTACTTCAATTCTTCCAACATATTTCCTCAAAAGTTCTGATTTTGCGCATGTAAGGAATGCAAGGTATATCATTCGAAGTGGTACTTGCATCCCGGTCTTATTGTTCATCAAAATTGGCATCCCATCCATCGAGAAGTCTTGCCTGTTTGCTACTATACACACGCAATAAAGCTATGGTTCGGAACACATACGCCATGCACGATGCTAAGTTCCCTTGATATTCTCCATTCATTCAGTTTAATATTGATGTTGAATTACAAATCAGTAACTACTGAAAAAGTGGCAGAAGTATATTCTACAAGGCCATACAAAGGAGGGTTCAGCTTAGCCCAAGGTGTTTTGCTTGACAGACGCAAACCGTGTTCTATGGTCTTCCTGGCCTTGTCCTCTTGTTTTCTCAAGTCCTTGAAAAGCGTTTATGTAATATGGCTCGTGGATAGTTTCGATGGTATAAAAAGTAGTTTTTGCATTCCATGGTACAAGGAACAATCATACTTTGCATTTTTTCATGGCGATACGAGCAAAATGGTCTAACTATTCCTCACGTGCACTCCTCTTTCCACTTAATTCAATAGGGAGAAAAACAAAGCAATTGTCATAACTTTTGTAGGTGCTTACTTATGTACCATAATTTTTTTGCCTCACTTAAGTGCCATATCGGAGTAGAATAAATTATTTGAGTGTCAAATCATCAACCGTCAATTTTTTTTGTTAATTTCCTATATGGCATGAATTTTTATTTTTTTGAATTTATTGATTTACTTTTTTTTGAATTGTTATTTTTTTATTTATTTTTCTTTCCCATTTTTATTTTTTCCAGGGTTGGTGAGAGTCACTAATGACGCTTGCCGATTGCAAAACCCTTGCCTAGATTAGGCGAGCACCACCTCACCTTTGACCCCAAAGGCCCTTGCCAGCTCTAGGCAAGGCAACCTTGCCCACAACCACTTAGATGTGTGGCGAGGGCCTTTGTGGCTGAAGGCAAGGCAGCCCTCAGGCGAGAGTTGCCAATGATCCTCATTGACACTGAAAAAAGGGCAAAAGAAAAGGAAAGGAAAATTAAAAATTAAAAATAATAATTAAAAATGTAAACATAATTAAAAAATATTTTTAAATTGTCTACATTAGTGTCTACAAAACCACGTAGGACAATTGGTATCCACATTGGATTTTCTAGTGAGGCAAATCACTGACAACGCTCAAATATCGATTTTTCAAATTTGTGACACTCGAGTAAAAAAGAAAAAAAAAGTTATGTGTGTTCAAGTGAGCGTCGTACGCATTTGTACTAAATTTTAAATTTTTCGGTAGTTAATTTGGTTTTCAAACAAGCCAAAATTCCTCAACGAGTCTAGTCATCCGCGGGCTCATGCTCGTCCAAGAGTCTGTAATTCAATTCGGTCCGGTCCAAAAGACCTATAAACCATTTGCCATTTCCTGGTCCGACCAAATCCTTCTTTATTTCTTTGGTAGCAGGAGTAGACTAGTAGTCACTCGGCAGCCCAACACACCTGTTTATTCGCTCGTTGTGCGCACATCTAACAAGGTACGAAAGAGAAAATAATTAAGTGATAGCTTTTAATCTACCGTAATTTATTCTGGACCATAAAATATTTAATAATAAATAATTATAAACTATCATGAGATCCACTATTTCAAAAATTTTATGGCTCACAGTGGGCTTTTATTCTCATGATGACCCCCAAGATAGTTATGCTAGCAAAGCCTGATGCAAAAATCATAATGAAAGCCGAAAAAGCTAAAGCGGCATGCAACATTTTCCAGGAAAATTGCCAGGACCTCACTTTCTTAGAAAATCACCCATAACAACGGTGACAGTGATGGCGATGGTGATGGCGACAAGACAACCCGTCCGAACTTGGCGAGGAGACTCAAGTCGATTAGAGACAAAGTATAATTGCCTCGATGACAAGACAAAATTTAATTACATTTTCACGATAAATTTTAGGATTTTTAAAATACTTGTCTCGAAAATAAGTTTAGGGACATATTTGTCACAAGTGATAAAATTTTGGATAACATGTGTATTAATTTAAGATTTTTATTTTGGGGGCGGCTGTTGACTCTTATATTTTCATAATTACCAATGGAATTTACTAGTTACATTACTCCTTGTGAGCGCATATTCTATCCGATGACGTGACAATTTCAGTCGTCACACCCATCACACGTCATCCTCTGCGCAATGAAAACGCGTCAGAGGATGGACGTGAGCTCGTTGGTCACGGCAACGTACGTACGACTGATCGAAAAGCCGCCTAGGCGTCGACCGAAGCGAAACTGAGTGGACCCCACTCGAATCCACGCGCATTGATTTTTTTATTTTTTATTTTTTTATAACTTCCATCTCCATTGGAGTTGGCTCTCTTGTCTAGCTAAGAGAACACTCGTCAACTTATCTTCGTTGAACTTTATCTGCGCAATCCCACTGGTCACCATTAAATTTTTTATTTCGAAGAATTTTTAATTTTATGAAACACCTGATCTCATAAAATTACGTGCATTCGTATTCTTTAGTCTCAGTGACTCGTCAAGTAAAATAATATTTGTAGTAATATACAAGACAAAAGACTGACTATATAAAATTTGTGTGTATTGTTGAAAAAGTTTAGCGTTTTTTATAAACGGATTGTAAAGTAACTTTATCGTTATTTATCATAAAAAAAGAAAAGAAAAACTTACATGATAAATCAAGCAAGAAAAAATTGTTTTAATATCATCAATTGGTGGAGAGCCATATTAATTATTAATTTGCCTCCCACATTCCTCGGCTGCGCATATTTTCTCAATAAATAATCATAAGACACATTTATCTTCGTTATTATTTATAAGTAGTAATTAGTGTAATTTGAAGCACTTAATTGAATTGTTTTTGTCACTAGCTCAAAGCCTTACATAGAAAATAACTAATATTTGAGCATGTGATTGATTGATTAAGGATTAGGATGAAAGATTTAACTTAGGGCCTTGTTCGTTTTCCGAAAAATAAATAATTTGGATTTTCCTAAAATTGAACAATTGCATGACTTGAAATAATTAATCAATGGAGCATATTTTCATTATTGATAAAAATTTATTTTGAAATGTTTTCTTAGATAATTAAAATATTTTTCGTTCATTCATTTTTATAATCAATATAAATAATTGATTTTTTGTGAAATAAACGAAGTCTAAATTTGGGTTGATGGCTAAAAATAGCTCAGTTATTTATTAGACAAAAGTTGGATAAAAGCAACAAAAAGGAGGGAAAAAGGGGGGGGGGGGGAATAAAATGGTACGGGCAGATTCATAAGGATGAGGGGGACAAATTGGTAGAATTTGATAAAAGAATAGACATAATTCTAAAACGGGCCAGTTCACTTTCCCAGAAAATACAGACCAAAAAAAAGCTTTCCCAGAAAACGTTCTCCCCTTTTCTCGGAAAATGACGAGCAGCATACTCCTTCAGACAGCGCAGAATAAAACTCACTCCATTGATTACGAACTCATTGCTTTGAGTTTGAGCTTGAGCTTGAGCTTGAGCTTGTGTTCGTGCATTACGTGCTCATCGTCTCTTCCATTTCTGTCCTACTTTTGTACCCATTTGTTCAGCAACCCAATCCGTCCAAATTCGGACACTCTCCCACTTCTTGAGAAGCACCACAAAAGAACAGGAAATCATGTCGGCGCGAAAGAGAGCTTTGCCTTCCACTTCTTCAGGTCAAGCAAGTCTGCTGAAGAGGCCACGCACCGTTCGAACGTAGTGAGTTCGCTCTTCTCTCTCTTGACGTTTCGATGCTTGCTCGATTATCTGATGATCGTGTTAGTTTTAGCTTTACTTGATGGGATATTCAATGACGGGTTCTTGAGTTGAGGATTCTTGGAATGAGAAACATGGCAAAGCTTGTGTGGAAGCATAACATCGATTAGCTTTTGCCTCGTGACGGTTCTAAATCGCTTTCGTTCTGCCTTTTTGTTTGTGGGCTTGTGCTGTGGCTTTAATAC
Source organism: Corymbia citriodora subsp. variegata (assembly GCA_014858505.1). Classification (NCBI taxonomy): domain Eukaryota; kingdom Viridiplantae; phylum Streptophyta; class Magnoliopsida; order Myrtales; family Myrtaceae; genus Corymbia; species Corymbia citriodora. Next base: position 43,474,038 of record CM026414.1, read on the forward strand.
GAAGTATTAAAGACCTCTAATGTTGCCGTCGTCTCGAATCTGTTATGCAATTTCGGCGTGGGCAAATCGCAGTATTTCCTCCTTATTCGAATTAAACTCTGTTGGAAACTTTTACCTAGCTAGTGAGCTGTTATTGTTACTGGGTTGCTTAGCTGTCCTGTTTGCCAAATTTTACTATCTTGATTTGTACTTTTGTGCTGATCTGATCTTCACACAGTCAAACATGGCGTCGGTTCGGGACGAATCTTGGGCAAAGGAACTGGTATATGGAGCAGGTTGTCCGGAGAGTGGTAAGATGAGTAAAGTAGCCAACTTGGACTTACAAAATGCAGTCTTTATTGTACTTCAATTGCTGATCTCTTCAATTAGGAGCGGTTGGATGCATTTCTGACCTTCCATTCAGTTTCCAGGTAGAAATCTGCATGAGAAATTGCTGTGAGGTGTGTAGAGAATTATTGTTTGAGTGGTAAAAATGACCTGCTGACTGTTCTAGGCTTTTCCTGTGAAACAATTCCACTGAGAGCGTGATTTACCCTTTTCATGTTGTTTTGGACTGTATGGATCACATAAGATCCAATTTTCAATGAAGTGGCTTGGACATTATTGTCTCCTTGAATCTTGAAAAATGTGGTCAATGACAATTTGCAAGTTGAAGGAGGACAATGACGATACCTGTGATGTGAAACTTGAATGAGATGAATACCTAACAGATTACAATGTAAATATTTGCTATTGCTCTTTGCTGGACAGGTCAGAGAAGAGCTGGAGCGCACTAAATCTCATTCGGCCGAATACTGTCAAAGGTGAATATATTTCATTTGTTTGTTGGCTGTAGCTTATCTGCATCAACTGATTCTCTGGTTGAATTTCAATGTGCATCGCCTAGTCAACTTAAAATATGATCTGTGTATCATATGCCTTTGATACATGATTCTGTTCATCGAAGTTTACTACCTGCGCATACTTTTTTTTTTTGGTTAACTTTACTTGCTTCTGTGATCAATGTGCTGCATAATTATGTATTCCAGCTTTATATTGACTTAATATGTTGCCTGAGAGTAAGGGCTTGCATCTGATGAGTCTGTTATCTATCTTTTTATACTATAATTGGGTCTGAGATTCATTTGTACTGGTATCTAAAGTATTATAGTCCATTTGTCTATTTCTTACAAATAAGTCCACAAGACAGTAGTTGTTCACGCTGTCAATTTCCATGGTGTAGGTGCATGGGGAATTCTCCTGAAGAGATGATGCAACAGATAGCCAATGCTGTTCAGAAACTGGTAAGAGAAACAGAGTTCATAAAATTTCCACTTTGTCTCGGACATATTTCCAGGAACACCTCAGATATGAGTTGTCTATCTGCATGTCATGGAGTGATCGAATGAACTTACTGAGTAACAAATCTGTTGCTAGCTAATTGGTTTATATCAACTATTTGAACAGCATTAATTGAGCATGAACTTTGCACAAGTACTCTCTCTACAGAGATTATAAATTGTTGCATTCAGAGTAAATTCATCCTTTTGATCTCTTGAGGATCTTGGAAATGAGAGTAGCTGTAAAACTTGTTCCCAAAATCTGCTTTGAAAATATACACTTAAGGAATGAGTTCATTCAAGATTCTTCATGTTGTCTGCATAGCACACAAGTGCTATCAATGTCAGACCAAGCTTTCATCCTGTCCAATGTATGCAACCTATTATGAATCACTAGCCAATTTATAAGGCCATATCTTGGCACATTAGTCTTAAACCATACAAGCCTAAGCCAAGTCACTTTGTTCATACGTTTCCTCACTAGCTTCCAAGCCTCCTTTACAGAGACAGAGTCACTAGATGATCCAGTAAATACCACTTTTTTACAGAGCTAGAGTTTGAAGCAATCAACCCACACAAAGCCCATCTGAGTTTCAAGCAGATCATTAGAACTTGCTGGAGGCCATCTTCTTTCCATTTGCCTCATTAACATCCACAACTGTGGCTTTATCACCTAAAGCAGAATCATAAGCATCTGAAAGCACATGTGACATTTTACATGAACATGGAACGAAAGGGGAAATAAAAATGGTCAGGATTGATTAACTATATATACAACTGCTGTTTGGTCAACACCATGATTTGAAGTGTGCCTGAAGAACTTAGCTCGATAAGGTGTCCGATCAGTTGTTTTAAGAAGGAAGCTTCAACTCCTTTGGATGGAATGGATTGGTTTTGTATCCCTTCTGCTTCATTTTTTTGATGTCTCCAACTTTGGCAACTCTTCTCTTGGTGGCTTTGTACAGACAGAAACAGTGGAGCTTGCAAATGGTCATTCTCCCCACCTTGGAAGGTATGAATGCACTTCCCCTGTGATACTGGCTTTCTGTGTAGTATTGACCGGTTATGCATTGTTGATTTTTTGGGGAATAATGGTCCAACTTACCACTAGCACCCCAAAGCAATCAGTTAGAGCTCAGTGAAAGTCAGGCCAGAATGACTAGGTCTTGCGCCAAATTGTCAATGCTCCAATTTAGAACATAATCATTTGTAGCTTGAGAGTGGTGCAGCATTTAATTTTGTTTAGTTTTATTTTTTTTTAAAATTGCATTGTTATACTTTCTGAGACTATGCATCTATTTATCCTTGAACTTTACCTGGCAATAAGAATTGTCCAAGTGAGATATTTGGCAATTTGTCTCTCTGTGTCATTACTTTTCCAAATTTTCTGCTTCTGTACCTGTTCCTATTTCCAATGGTTGACTTCTGGAGAGAATGCAGGGTTGATGCTAGATCTACTGGAGTAAATGATGTGAGGAACTTACGGCTTCAATTCCAAACCAAACTGTCAGATCTCCTGTTTACTGGAAGGAAACTACGAGGAGTTGGGGTTGATCGCATTTCCATTGCCTTGATCGATGCAAATACAGGCAAAGTCGTTACATCAGGCCCGGAATCCTCCATTAAGTTGGATGTTGTCGTGCTTGAAGGTGACTTCAACAAAGATGATGAGGATGACTGGACTCATGAAGAGTTTGAGAACTTCGTGGTTAAAGAACGTCGACAAAAGGGGCTGCTTTTGATGGGAGATCTCCAAGTGACGCTCAATGGAGGTGTTGGGGAGCTGGGAGAACTGATATTTACTGACAATTCCAGCTGGAATAGGAGTAAAAGATTTAGGATAGGAATTAAGAAGGCATTGGGTTATTGTGGGAATATGCGAATCCGAGAAGCCAAAACAGATGCCTTCCGTGTCAAGGAACATAGAGGAGAATGTAAGTCTTTCATAGTCTGTTACAGTAAATATAAACCTTGTCCATCCTTTATGAGTGACCATAAACATGGTTTTGGATATCCAGTCTTCAATTTTTTAATTGAGAGCTTCATTTCATACAAACCTTTACATCTCCAATGATAATTCTGACAAATAAAAAACGATTGTCTTCTTTGGCATTAGCAAATGTTGACACTTCAGATCAGTTTCGGGAGAGAGTCTGCACGCCTACAGAAGTTCACTTCTGCTTGTCAATCTAATAGTGACAGGAACCTTACTGTATTTGTTCTGTCCATTTACAGCATCCGTGAAACATGATATACCTGCATTGGATGATGAGATCTGGAGGTTGAAGATGATTGCCAAGGATGGGAAATATCACCAAAGACTGAGTGAAGCCGGCATACATAAAGTGGGGGATTTTCTACTGCAATTGTTTACAGACCCGATGAAACTGAAAAAGGTAAGCACTTAGTAAATGGTTCTCAATTAGGGTTTGATTGACCACAATGAATGTAAGTCTTGTGTGTTCACCCATTGTAGATTCTTGGAATGAGCTCAAATTCGACAAACTGGGATACCCTTGAAAATCATGCAAAGAGCTGCAAGATAAACCGGAAACTTTATTTGTACTATACTGATGGTGTGAGGAAGCATGGTGCTGTATTCAACACCAATCATCAGCTAATTGGCCTAATCAAAGACAGAGTATATTGCGCTATTGATAGACTTTCTACCAATGATCTGGTAAGTAACTAGGAGTTCCTACAAAGTTTTGTCAAGCCAGTTCATGCGCTTCATACCATCATGCATAATTCATATAATTTGTCCCATATTATCCATGTAATTTGCAATTTGATGTTTACTTGTGGCTGTGTGGCTTAATAGGTTTTAGTATTGATCAGAGTTATGGAAACTTGAAAGGAGGAGTTGGTTGGACATCTCTAGATGCTTTTGTTTTTGGTATTTTATCAGTTAAAGTAATATGAAGTTCCTGTGGAGAGAATTAAAGAAAAATCTAGAGGCTTTGTCTAGATCCATAGTTGAGACTTTTTGTTAATAGATTGATTTGAGTTCTTGCTCATTGCAATGCAAAGTTGAGGATAGTGACCTTGTGTATCGAAGTGGCCCTCTATACTCCGCAGTTAAAATTATACAAAAAAAGCATGCGTAACTTGGAGAGCACTTTCAGTGGTTGATTTGGTGTCATCCATGAAAATGTGAGGGACTTATCATGGTATTGTCGTTTGAGCGATTGACACATTCACGTTGCAACTATTACTTTCCAAGTATGAAACTATGAAGATCTTTATTACTAGCACAATACAAATTGATGAATGTTTTATTTCGTCACTGGTCTTTTCTCGATCAACTCTGCATCTTTATCCTTGCCTTGATTGTACTCTCCATCGCATCTCTTGACCACCTGAACTTTTTTGTGGTGGAGAAATGGGCGGCAATAGGCGTGAAGTAAATTGAAGTTCTATCAATATTTCTTTTATTCTTCTTTCTCTGTGCTGCACTTACATACTTAATTTGAGTACAAGTTCATCCATTGGAATGCAACATCACTTGCCCCCCCTCCCCACCCCCCCAAAAAAAATAGTGATTATTGAAGTCAGAGCTGTACCTTCAACAGTGGAGATAAATACTTCAATTAGTCCAACTTGAGCGATATACCGAATGATTTTCTTCCAGGAACATGGAGATACAGTCGTTAAAAAGGCCCTTGATAACTGGGATGATGTTAGGGAGTTCAATGGTGAGACCTTTTCAATGCAAAAGAAAAGCTCCGGCTCTTTTCCGTGTCATGTCTTTGAAAGACAAATTGAAAATCTCATCCCCATTCCAAGTGATTTGCCTCCACCAATTTGTGCGGCTCCAGGTGGTCCACAAGCTCCTCTGGCAAATGTGGACTTGACTGCCGAAGGTACGTGCTCTAAAGCGCATTATGTTCTCTCCCTTTAAGCACATACAAAGATGTGGCCTTGGAAATAGCGATGAATATAGGAATTTCCACTTGATTGTTGAGCTTTATTAAATAAAAGCAAATTGTGTTTCAAGTCCTTATGATATGGGTTCCACATGATATGAAGACGTTTACTTGTGCCACTAACCTTCAATTGCACTTGCATCCAAGGAGATTTTACTAATTTTGCTTCCTCTTTGGCACTGACTCTAAGTTATATTTAGAGGATTCCATTCGTAAGTTAGGCCTTAGTGTTTTTTTAGATGCAACCAAAAATGCTCATGAACACCTGCACTCTTGTGATACTAAATGGATATTGACAAGATATTTCTATCACTAGGTAAATATGAACAGATGTGATAAGCACACTGGCAATGTGTTTATATGCTCAATTTTTTCAAATGATGACTCGAAGATCATATTAGAAAAGAAGGTTGGTTGGTTAAACTTAAACTTAATTTTAGAAATTGAGATATAATATGTTCAATATGTGAAGGGAAAGGGTCTTTTCAACTGAAGCAGGAAAGGATTACAAAGGCCAGTGGCAAGAAAAATTAAAGAGATGTGCAGGCTAAGGATAAAAATTAGTACCACTTTCCTTGATATCTGAATAGTAAAAGCTCATAACAATTCATTGCAAGATTTTTTTTTTGAGCTTGTGCTCACGTGGGCGTATATTTACTAACCATATTACTGTAAGTTCTTTCTCCAGGACATAATGATGCAACTGCTTTGGCATTGCCAGTACAGTCTCCAAATGCCAATCCTGGAAATGGCGAGGAGTTTTTAGTTGATGAATTTCCCATTGAATATGACCCCACATTTGGAGACATCATGAATGGTCTAAATTTTCCAGGAGTTAATAGTATTACCAATGTCAGGTCGCTAACACAGAACCAAGATATCAATTTTCAATTTTCCATGACTAGCCATTTGGGCAATTGTTGGTGGCCAATGGACTCTATAGTAGATGGTCTCCCCTATGCCTCAACATCAAGCTTCCAATCTAGGAGTGCACTTCTTCTGCCTGCAGGCATTCATGGGATGGAAGATTTCCGATCGCCTGATTCAGATGATAGTACTGCGAATGGGTTAGCAGGTATCCAGAACCCAATAGATGATGACATCTTTCAGAACTTGCGATGTTATGTCGGTTTTGCTACTGGAAATGCTTTTGCACACTGGATAAGGATATTTCTGGTGCTCAAAGTGGTTTTGCCACATCAGGAAGAGATGTGCCAGACTTGTGCAGTTAGATGAATCACTGCTTGAAGTCCAGGCTTGATTTGATTGTGCTCTTACCGTCGCATTTGTCAAGATGATTCTCCATTTACTGTCTGATAAAAGTGATGTTTTTTTTTAAAGATGAGAGTACACTAGTTACTTATTTATATGGGACCCTGTTATTATTGATAATATTATTAATTTGGGTATAGAACAGCCTTGCTTAATGCCTTGTTACGCAACTAATTTTTTCATCATATATATTGTCTCTCTACTTCAGCTCTCTTAACATCTTTTTTTTCCAAGTTCTCTGATTTTTCCCACGTAAGGAATGTGATGTATATCATTCAAAGAGGGCACTTGGTTTCTACGCTTATCATGCATACCACGTCCTTTGAGTCCTAAGAATTAAGTCTTCCCTGTTTGCTGCTATCTCCAGGCAATAGCGCTGTTTCTCAGAACACATACCCTGTTAAATTTTAATTGAGAGCTTCATTTCATACAAACCTTTACATCTCCAACTAAAATTATGATAAATAAAAAACGATCAGCTTCTTTGTCATTAGCAAATGTTGACACTTTGGATCAGTTTCAGGAGAGAGTCTGCACACCTACAGAAGTTCGCTTCCAATTGTCAATCTAATAGTGACAGGAACCTTACTGTATTTGTTCTGTCCATTTACAGCATCTGAGAAACATGAGATACCTGCATTCGATGATGAGATCTGGAGGTTGAAGATGATTGCCAAGGATGGGAGATACCACCAAAAACTGAGTGAAGCTGGAATACATAAAGTGGGGGACTTTCTAATGCAATTGTTTACGGACCCCATGAAACTGAAAGAGGTAAGCACTTAGTAAATGATTCTCAATTAGGGTTTGATTGACTACCACGAATGTAAGTCTTGCATGTTCACTCATTGTAGATTCTTGGAATGAGCTCAAATTCGACAAACTGGGATACCCTTGAGAATCAAGCAAAGAGATGCAAGATAAATTGGAAACTTTATTGGTACTATACTGAAAGCATGAGGAAGCATGGTGTTGTATTCAACATCGATCATCAGCTATTTGGCCTAATCAAAGATGGGCTATATTCTGCTGCTGATAGACTTTCTGCTGATGATCTGGTAAGTAACTAGGAGTTCCTACGAAGTTTTGTCAAGCCAGTTCATGTGCTTCATACCACATGCTTAATTCATCTAATTTGTCCCATGTTATCTGTGTAATTTGCAATTTGCAATTTGATGTTTACTCATGGCTGTGTGGCTTAATTGGTTTTAGAATTGATCTGAAGAGATATGGAGACTTGAAATGAGGAGGTGGTTGGACATCTAGATGCTTTGTTTTTGGTATTTTATCAGTTAAAGTAATATGAAGTGCCTGTGGAGAGAATTAAAAGAAAATCTAGATGCTTTGTCTAGGTCCATAGTTGAGACTTTTTGTTAATAGATTGATTTGAGTTCTTGCTCATTGCAATGCAAAGTTGAGGATAGTGACCTTGTGTATCGAAATGGCCCTCTTTTCTCTGCTGTTAAAATTATACAAAAAAGCATGAGTAACTGGGAGGGCACTTTCAGCAGTTGATTCGGCGTCATCCATGAAAATGCGAGGCACTTATCATGGTATTGTCAATTGAGCGATTAACATATTCACGTTGCAACAATTACTTTCCAATTACAAAACTATGAAGATCTTTATTACTTGCATGATACAAGTAGATGGGTGTTTTATTTCTTCACTGGTCCTTTCTTGATCAACTTTGTGTCTTTACCCTTGCCTTGATTGTACTCTCCATTTCATCTTTCGAGCACCTGAACTTTTTTGTGGTGGAGAAATGGGCGGCAATAGGCATAAAGTGAATTGAGGTTCTTTCAATGTCTCTTTTATTCTTCTTTCTCTGTGCTGCACTTACATACTTAATTTGAGTACAAGTTCATCCACTGGAATGCAACGTCACTTGCTAAAAAAAGATAATGTTGATTGAAGTCAGAGCATGTACCTTCAACAGTGGAGATAAATACTTTAATTAGTCCAACTTGAGCGACATACCAAGTGATTTTCTTCTAGGAACATGGCCATACAATCGTGAAAAAGGCCCTTGATAACAAGAATGATGTTATGGAGTTCAATGGTGAGACCTTTTCTCCTTCAATGCAAAAGAAGAGCTCAAGCCTTTTGACTCCTCAAATTTGTGCCGCCCCAGGTGGTCTAGAAGCTCCTCTGCCAAATGTGGGCTTGACTGCTGAAGGTACGTGCTCTAAAGCACAACATTCTCTCCCTTTAAGCACATACAAAAATTGTGGCGAGGGAATTAGAGATGAATATAGGACTTTCCACTTGATTGTCGAGCTTTAATAAATTAAACCAATGCGTTCCAGATAATATGAAGAGTTTATTTGTCCAGCTACCCTTCAAATGAACTTGCATCCAAGGAAATTTTACTGAATTTGCTCCCTCTTTGGCGCTGACATAGAAGCTATACCTAAAGGATTCCCATTTGCAAGTTAGGCTTCAGTTTGTCTCTAGATGCAACCAAAAATGCTCAGAAATAGTTTTTACTGATGACGAACAAACAAGAGGAGGTTATTGCCAGTTACTACCAAAAGCAGTAATCTTATAAACTATCGGTACAAAGTCACAAGGGCAATAATCACTTCATTTTTATCAGGGTTCAATTTGAGAGATGCAACTTCAATTTGGACATGAAAGATGTAAGAGTTGAAGTATCAAAATGACCTATAAGTACATGCAATGTGGAGAACAGTCAATATTGAATACTAATTGTACACCAAAAGATAAGTTCTGTAAGCTGTGATTGTTGCAAAATGAGCCTCATTCAATACGCTCTACCATTCAGTCATAGATGTACGTACATACATACGTATGTTATCTATGGCCTCTATCCAAGCAATTAAAAAGCAACTAAAAAAATTAGGTGGTAACAGGTACGTTCTTGAGTGGGGGATTTGGGGGCAGGGGGAGGGGGAGGGCAGATACTCATGAACACTTCACTTAGGTGATGCTATGTGTATAGTGACAAGATATTGCTATCACTACGTAGACATGAATAGATGGAATAAGCACACAGCAATGTGTTTATATGCGTATTTTTATCAAATGGTGACTGGAAGATCATATGTTGGAAAATAATGTTGGTTGGTTAAACTTTATGTCAAAAATTAAAAAGGGTCTTGGTGCTCACGTCGGCCTCTGTTTACTAACCACACTAATGTTTTAGTGCTTTCTCCAGGACATAATGGTACAACTGCTTTGACATCGCCAGTGCAGCTGCAAAATACCAATTCTGGAACTGCCATGAAGCTTTCAGTTGATGAAAGTGTTCGTGTTACTGCACCGCTGCCCATATCTACAGACCCCTCAAATATTCTAATTACTCGAGGAGACAATGGCATTCCTACTGGTGGATCGCCAATACAGTCCCATGGTAACAATTTCCACAATGCCACGTGGAGCCATACGATCTATTCTTCGAGCCAAATGCACCATACGGTGAATGAGAACGCTCCCCCATCTGAATTACCCTCTGCCATGATATCAAGATCCCAGTCTAGCAGTACACTTCCTCCATCTGAAGGCTATCTTGTGATGGGAAATTTTTCAGATGATAAGGATAATTGGTGGGAAAATTTGTTAAGTCATAGCTCAACAGACTATGACGAGTTCCTTAAGACCCCATTATATGATGGTGGTTCTGTTAGAGGTACCAGCAGAGGTGTTATTGGCTGGCTCAAGATAAAGGCAGTAATGCAGTGGGGTATCTTCATCAGGAAGACCGTCATGAAGAGACGCGGCATAATTGTGCAGCCACCAATTGAACTCCAGGCTTGATTTGATTAATTCTTAGTGTTGCATTAGGTAAGGTGATTCTCCGTTTACTATCCAACAGAATTGATGGTATTCTTTTCTTGGACAAGGGCGTGTTATTAGTTATTTAATGTTAGTCATTTGTGTACAGAACAGCTTTGTTGGAACCCCTTCTCAAGCGAATGCTTTTTGCCATCAGAAAGTCTCTCTACTTCAGTTCTTTCAACATGTTTCTCTAAAAGTTCTTTCATTTTTCACATTTAAGAAATGCAAGGTACATCATTCACAGAGAGTACTTGTCTCCTGCGCTTATTATTCATAGAAATTGACACATCATCCATCGAGTCCTATGTATAAAGTCTTGCTGGCTTGCTGCTATCCAGACAGCAATAAAGCTATTGCTCAGAACACAGACACCGTTACGTCATGATGCTAAGTTCCATCGATATTCTCCATTCATTCAGACTATTGCTTTGATATTGATGTTGAATTACCAATCAGTAACTACTGAAAAAGAAGGTGTTCTGCGTGACGGACACAAACTGTGTTCTATCGCCTTCCTGGCCTGCTTTTCTTGTTTTCTCAGTCCTTGAAAAGCTTTTGTGTAAAACGGTTCGTGGATAGCTTCGATGGTATAAAAAGTAGTGTCTGCATTCCATGGCACAGGGAATAATCATACTCTGCATCCTTTCATGGCAGTACAAGAAAACTGATCTTCCTATTTCTCACTTGCACTCCACCTGACTGTTCTCTTTCCACTTTATTCAATAGGCAGAAGAACAAGTCATAACTTTTCCGATCAAAAGAAAAAAGTTATGTAACTTTCCTTGGTGCTCATTTATGTATTACTTAAACGACACATCAAAGTAAAATGGATCATTTAAGTATCAATTTCAGCAAATTATCCTATGTGGGTTTTTTTGTTAATTTCCTATTTGAAGTGGATTTTTTTTAATGTTTTTGAATTTTTGAATTTTTTATTTAAATTTTTGAATTATTTTTTTCCTTTTTTCAGGACCCTCGTCGCTCCTAGAAAAAAGGGCAAAAGCAAAACGAAAAGAAAAATTAAAAAATTAAAATTAAAGATAATTAAAAGATATTTTAAAGTTGTCCACGTCAGCATTGGGAAAACACATAGGATGACATTGTCCACGTTGGATCTTCTAGCTAGGCAAATTACCGACAACACCCAAATGCACAAAAAAAAGTTACGCGCAAGTGAACATCGTACAAAAATTATAATATTTACGTTGAATTTTAAATTTTTCGATACTTAATTTGGTCATCAAACAAGCCAAAATTCCCCTACGAGTCCAATCATCCGCCGGCTCATGCTCGTCCAAGAATCCGTAATTCAATTCGGTCCAGTCCAAAAGACCTATAAACCATTTGCCATTTCCTAGTCCGAGCAACTAGTAGTTACATGACAGCCGAAAGCACCCGTTTTTTTGCTCGTTGCACACGTCCGACAAGGCATGAGAGAGAAATGATTGAGTAATGATTTTTAATCTATCGTGATAGAATAATAATTTGCTTTGAATCATAAAAAATTAAATAATCAATAATATAAATTATCGTGAGGTATACTCCTTTCAAGAATTTTGTGGCTTGTGACCGGCTCTTATTCTTAAATGGCCTCCAAGATGGTTATGCTCGCAAAACTCGGCATGAAAATCATATCAAAGCCGAAAGTATTTTTCCAGGAAAATTCCTAGGAACCTCATTTTCCTGGAAAATCACCCGTGTCGCATACGTCATTCTCCTCTCTCTCTCTCTAGGACAAGCACGTGCGCATACATACGACGGCGACCGCAACGGCGACAAGACAACCCGTCCGAACTTGGTGAGGAGACTAGAGTCGGTCGAAGACAAAGTTCGATCGCCTCGAAGACGAGACAGGAGTGCGGCGGATGGAGATGCTTCGTCCGGTGAATAAAGTCAACCTGAGAGAGGAAATCTTTGTAATGTGATTGAAAATATGATTGTTGTTGTGCTACTGGCTATGTGCTGCACGATCGATGCAACATCCGCATCACTTCGCGATTTTGAGCTCATCCCTTATGTTACATAGCACCGAAGAGGTATAGGATGCATCTGTTTCAGAAAAAATTTCAAGATAAAAGAAGATATTTTTACTTTTCAAGAGATTATTTTTAAGAAAAGTGAATAGTTTTTATTATTTATTTGGTGACGTGTGACTGAAAATGTTTTCTACTATTTGGATATCACTAATTCAAATTTCATGGCAAAAAAAATCAAATTTTTTAATTTTAATTTTAATTTATTTTTTCTTCTCCTTTGTAGGTTGCAACGGCCAGTTATCAATCATAGGCGTTGGCCAGCAAGGTCCACGATTGCTTGGGGTCAACAAGCTTCAGCCTTGCCAACCTATGGCGAGGCTTTAGATCACCTATGGCTAGTCATCGGCCGACAATTGGCCAAAGCCAAGAAGAAGAAGGAAAATGAAAAAATAGAAAAAAATAATAAAATTAAATTGAAATATTAAAATATTCTAGATGAGCAATTTTAAAGTGTTTTCACCTCTTTAAATTTAAGAATTCATTTTCCTAAATTTATGCATGAATATTTTCGTGAATAAAAAAATATTTTCGATTGACTCATTTTTTGATTGCAAAAGTCTAAAGAATCAATTCCTAAAAAACATTTTTCCACGAACAAATGCACTCTTAATTGGAATATCCTGACGTCACCTACTGAAAGTCGTCTACCACAAAAGCGCGTATGAGGATATGCCTGAACTCCAAGAAACCCTTTGGCCTTGACCCCGCTTCACTCACTTGCAAAATCTTTTTATTTGATCACTCTACTACCGAGAAAGTTCTACACATTCATTCTCTCTCTCTCTCAATTTTGATTTTGAAATTATTCCTGCCCGTAAAATAAGAAAATAGTTTACCACATCGATGAATTTTATCCGAGCAATTCCATCCTCTACGAGTAAATTTCTAATTTTTAAGGAATTTTTAGTTCCATGAAATTAAAATATTAAAATTGGCATCGCATCCATCGAGAAGTCTTGCCTGTTTGCTGCTGTACACGGACAATAAAGCTATGGTTCGGAACACATACGCCATTCACGATGCTGAGCTCCCTTGATATTCTCCATTCATTCAGTTTAATATTGATGTTGAATTACAAATCAGTAACTACTGAAAAAGTGGCACCAAGAATATTCTACAAGGCCATACAAAGGAGGGTTCAGCTTAGCCTAAAATGGCCCGTGGATAGTTTCGATGGTATAAAAAGTAGTTTTTGCATTCCATGGTATAGGGAACAATCATACTCTGCTTTTTTTCATGGCGATACGAGCAAAATGGTCTAACTATTCCTCATGTCCGCTCCACCTCTAGTATTTTCTTTTCACTTAATTCAATAGGGAGAAAAATATCGCAATTGTCATAACTTTTGTAGATGATCATTTATGTATTATAACTCTTTTCCCTTATTTAAGTTCCACATCGGAGTAAAATGAATTATTTGAATGTCATTTCTGGCAAATCATCGTACGTCAATTTTTTTTAATTTAAAATTTAAAATTTTTGGAATTGTTATTTTTGTTTTTGTTTTTGTTTTCCTTTTTCTTTTCTTATTATTTCCTTTTTGCGGTGAGGGCCTTTGCGGCTGAAGGTGAGGTGGCCCTCGAGTGAGGGTTGCTAGTGACCCTCACTTGACCTGAAAAAAGGGTAAGAGAAAAAGGAAAAGGAAAATTCAAATAATTATTAAAAATTAAAATATTATTAAAAAATATTATTAAATTGTCCACGTTAATGCCTGCAAAACCAACATAGGACAATCATCATCCACATTAGATTTTATGGTGATGCAAATTTTCAATAACGCTCAAGTGATCAATTGTTGGTCACAAACAAAGTTCGACAAAAGAGAGCGACGGATGAAGATGTTTCTTCTGCTGAAGAATGTGATTGTCGTGCTATTGGCCATGAGCTGCACAATCGGTACAACATCCGCATCACTTCGCGACTTTGGGCTCATCCCTTAGGTTACAGAGCACCGAAGAGCTATAGGATACATTTATTTCGGAAAAAATTTCGAGATAAAAGAAGGAATATTTACTTTCCGAGATATCATTTTTTTGAAAAGTGAATAGTTTTTCTTTGTTAGTGATGTATGACCAAAAATGTCTTCGTGTTTGGATATTTCAATTACATGGCAAAAAAATTCAAAATTTTTAAATTTTCTTTTCTTTTTCTTTTTTTCTTGCCGTCCGTTTGGTTGCGACGGTCGGTTACCGACCATGGGTGTTGGCCAGCGAGGTCGAGATCACTAGAGGCCGACAAGCTTCAGCATTGCCAACCTTTAGCAAGGCTCAAGATTGCTTGTGGCCGGTCATCAATTGACGATTGACCAAAGCCAAAAAAGAAGAAGGAAAAAAAAATAGAAAATATTAAAATGAAATTAAGATATTAAAATTTTCTAGATAAGCAACTTTGGAGAGTATTTTCACCTTTTAAGATTTAGGAATTCATTTTCCTAAATTTGTACATGAATATTTTTGTGGATAGAAAAGTATTTTCAGTTGACTTGTTTTTCGATTGCAAAAGTCTAAAAGGTAAATTCCCAAAAAAACATTTTTCCTCAAACAAATCCATTTTTAATAGAAATATCTTGGCAGCACCTATTACACGTCGTCTATCACACAGAAGCGCGTATGGGGATAAGCTTGAACTCCAAGGAACCCATTGGCCTTGACCCACTTCACCCGCTTAGATTTGCAAAATCTTTTAATTCGATCACTCTACTACCGAGAAAGTTCTCCACATTCTCTCTCTCTCTCAATTTTGATTTTGAAATTATTCCTCCTCCTAAAATGGGAAATTTTATCTGAGCAATTCTATTCCCTACAAGTAAATTTCCAATTTTTAAGGAATTTTTAGTTCCATGAAACACTGGATTTTTGTTTAGAGTATGTCAAAAAGATTCGACATCACTGTAAGTAGAATTGTAAAATGGTATTGTCATGATTTTACATTAATAGTATTAAACGAGCTTAATTCATAAATCAAATCGCACACAAATATATCATTTTTACATTATCAATTTGATATATTATATACACACATATATTCTAAATTTATTATTATAACAAGCATTTGTCAATCTTAGTTGTGCCAATACATAAATCATAAATACATATTATTAGAAGCAGTTAATTAAATTTTCTTTCGCCTGTTCATAGCCACGCATAGATAACTAATCTTGGAGCGAGTCACCCGTTCATCAGACGATGGGCTGAAAAGATTTATCTCATTAAATGCGAAAATAGTTTAATTTTTTAATAGTGAAAAGCGGGAAAAAGCCAAATACAAAGAAAGAAAGAAAGAAAGAAAGAACACTTTTAAATATTGTGCGTGCGGCTGAATAAGGTCAAGGGGGGCAATTAAGTAAAATCGAAGAAAAGGAGGATTTCTGCAATCGGCCACGTTTCGCGGAAAATGCGCGTGAGGTCACTTTTCATGGAAATGCATGTACGTTTCAAGACATTCGGAACAAAATCCAATGATTACAAAGGTCATCACTTCGACTTCGAGTTCGTTGGTAAACTGTCTTCTGTCTCATTCCTTTCTCGGCTACTCTCTGTCGGCAACCGAAAGCACTCCCAAGATTCCAGACGCTTTCCCTGTCTCTTGATAAGCTCCGCAGGAAAAGCAGAGAGGTCGCGTCCATGGCGAAGAGAGCTTCGGCCTCCTCTTCTTCAGGTCAACCAAGTCAATCCAAGAGGCCGTGCGTCGCTCCAACCGAGTAAGTTCGATGATCTTGTGTTGGTTTTTAGCTTTACTTGGGGGAAATTCGGTGAAGGGTTCTCGAGTGGAAGGTTCTTGAAATGAGTAGTACGGCGAAGCGTGCGTTGAAGGACGGCATCGATTAGCTTGTGCCTGGTGATCATTTCCAAATAGATTTCGTTCGGTTTCTCGGGTTTGTGCTGTGGCTTCAATGCGAACTACTAAAGACCCTGAATGTTGTTGTCTTGAATCTGTTATGCGATTTCTTTCCTTGTTCTTGATAAGCTCTGTAAAAGAACAGAAAGGTCGCGTCCACGGCGAAGAGAGCTTCGGCCTCCTCTTCAGGTTGACCAAGTCAACCCAAGAGGCCATGGGTCGCTCCAACCGATTAAGTTCGATTCTCGTGTTAGTTTTTAGCTTTACTTGAGGGAAATTCGATGAAGGGTTCTCGAGTCAAAGGTTCTTGAAATGAGTAGTGCAGCGAAGCGGGCATTGAAGTGTGACATCGATTAGCTTTTGCCTCGTGATTATTCCGACTCGCTTTGGTTCAGTTTCTTGTTTGTGGGTTGTGCTGTGGCTTCAATTCAAACTACTAAAGACCCTGAATGCTGTCGTCTTGAATCTGTTATGCGATTTCGTGTTGGTCAATCTCAGTACTTCCTCCTTATTTCAATTATACTGTTAAGGAGCTGTTACTGTTGTCAGGTTACTCTGCTGTCCTTTTTGCTGAATTATCATATCTTGCTTGTGTTTTTGCGCTGATCGTCACCCAGTCAAGCATGGAACAGGTCCAAGAGGAATCTCATGCTGGGGAGCTGCTCAACGGAGGAGGATGTCCAGAGAGTGGTAAGATGAGTAAAGTAGCCAACTTGGACATAGAAAATACAGTCTTCATTGTATTTCAATTGCTGATCTCTTTGATTAGAAGCTGTTAAATGCATTTCTGACGTTCCAGTCAGTTTCCCGATAGAAATCCGCCTTAGAAACTGCTGCGAGATGTACAGAGAAGTATTGTTTGAGTGGTAAAAATGACCTGCCGGCTGCTCTAGGCTTTTCCTGTGGAGTAATTCCACTAAGAACATGATTTAGGTTTTTCATGTTGTTTTGTACAGATGGATCACAAAAAGACACAAATTTTCAGTTAAGTGCCTTGCACATAATCGTCTCCTTGAATCTTTGATAATGTGGTCTATGACAATTTCAATTTGAATGTAAAAAGGAGGACAATAAAGATACCTGTGATACTTGAACGAGATGAATTCATGACAGATTTTTCTTGCAATGTAATTATCCACTATTGCTCTTTTCTGGACAGTGCGGAGAAGAGCCGGAACGTGCAAAATCTCTCTCAGCCAAATTTTGTCAAAGGTGAATATATTTCATTTGGTTTGTTGATAGTATCCGTTATGCAACAATATATTCCTCTAGTAGAATTTCCATGTGTATTGTCTTGCCAACTAAAAAGTCATTTCATATGCCATCAATCATGATTCTGTCTGGCAAAGTGTAGTACTTGCGCATAATTTTTTCTGTTAATGACTAAAAGGACAGTGCATTTGGAGATAGCTGCTAATTAACTTTATGTGCTTCTGTAAGTACTGGATGTAATTAGGTCTGACATTCATTTGTACTCGGTAATTAGGTCTGACATTCATTTGTACGAGTAACTAATATGTTCCATACAGTTATTTGTCTCTTTGTTATGAATATATCAACAACACAGCAGTTGTACATGGTGTTGTTACACTGGGAATGCTCTCGAAGAAATAGTGCAATGGATGCATTCAATGGAGAATTCTATTCAGGAACGGGTGAGATAGACAGAGTTTATCAAATTTCCACTTTTCTCAGACATTTCTCTATCAACACTTCAGATACCAGTTGTTTTTCCTCATGCCATGAAATGATCGAATGAACTTATTGACCAACAAATCCGTAGCTAGCTAATTGATTTATGCTGACTGTTTGAACCGCATTTATTGAGCATGAACTTTGCACAATTATTTTCTTTTATAAGCTAATATTCATTTTATTGCACATCCTGTGGAAAGAAAAACATGGGAGGACTACATCCCATACAAGTCCATTACGGCAAGATGTCCCACATACAGCTGACGTTGAGGTGCCGAACCTTCCCATAGATGTGAACTTTTGGTGGTTGATTAGTCTGTTATCCCTTGAGTAATTTTTATCCATTGAGTGGGCCCTTCCACTAAGGCAGACTTTCTTCCTGCTCGATCGGAAGAACAGATATCCTTTTGAACAATCTGTTAGAAAGCCTTTTATCTTGAAATTAATACATCAAGTTGATTTTCAATCATATGGCACCACGCACCAAATGACAATATGACATCATAGTCTCACGCATCTACACTTCCAGTACCAACAGCTAAATGCTCCCCAGAGAAACAGGATGCAAACTCAAAAGCATGCCACCAGATTACAGCAATGTTAGTGAACATTAACTAGCCAATTTAAATATGAACACTTAATAGCAGCAGTAATTGTCTTATTTCTTTCCTGAATCATAGCTTCTAAAGAGACTTTTACAGAAGAAAGGAAAAAAAAAACAACTGTATCAAGGACACAAGAAGCTAGAGGGGACACCTGTTCATGCTTCCCTAAGTTCCTCTCTCTCCAGAGATAATAAATGTTCAATAAAGTGCCCTGGACATAATTATCTCCCGAATCCTGGATTATATGGGCAATGACCATTTGCATGTAAGAGGAGGACAATGAAGATACCTGTAATGTGAAACTTGAATGTGATGAATACAGATGATTCTTGCTATGTAATTCTTCACTATTGCTCTTTGCTGGACAGGTCAGAGAAGAGCTGGAGCATGCTATGCATCGCTGGGTCGAATATTTTCAAAGGTGAATATATTTCATTTGGTTTGGTGGCAGTATCTGATCTGCATCAACTGGTTCCTTTAGTAGAATTGCCATGGGTATTGTCTCGTCAACTAAAAGTATCATCGAGTATCATGCGCCATCAATCAATGTTTCTGTTTGGCAAAGTGTAATACTTGCACATATATCTTTTTGTTAATCACTGAATGAATGGTACATCTGGAAATAGCTGCTGATTAACTTGCTTCATTTATCATTGTACGGAATAATTAAAGAAATCCAGCTTTAGATGGACTTTCTATGTTGCCTTAGATTGAGGAAATGCATTTGATGAGTCTGGTGTCATCTTTTTATACAGCTTTATAAATGGATATTTATTTGTTCGTTACAAATAAGTGCACAAGACAGCAGTTGTTCATGGCTCTATTTTCATGGTGTAGTTGCATCGGGAATGCTTTCAAAGATATAATGCAACAGATGCCCTCAATGCAGAATGATTTTCAGAAACTGGTAAGATAAGCAGAGGTTATCAAATTTCCACTTTTTTTTGGACATGTCTTAATCAACATCTCAGATATGAGTTGTTTATCTGCATGTCATGAAGTGATCAAATGAACTTATTAGTCCTTTGCTAGCTGATTTATTCACCTTAACTGTTATAACAGCATTCATTTAGCATGAACTTTGCATAACTTCTTTTATTTATAAATAAATATTCATTTTATTGCACAATCTGTGGAAAGAATAACATGGGAGGGCTATTCCCATGCAAGTCCCCTACAGCATAATGTCCCACATATATGGCCAACATTGAGGTGCTGAACCTTCCTGTCAATGTGAAATCCTTGGGAAGATCCACCTGTCATCCCCAGAGTCTCTTTTATCTGTTGAGCGACATTGCTTCCACACGGCACTGTCAGATCAATAAGGCCGACTTTCATCCCTGCTCCACGGGAAGAATGGGAGATGAACAACCTTTTATGATAGGAAAGCCTTGTATCTTGAAATTGAGCCTCAAGTTCACTTTCAGTCTAAGGTCTCCATACACCAAGTGCATTCGATATTCTTCATCTTGTCTGCATAGGAGATAAGTGCCAGCAATGTCATGCCAAGTTTTCATCCTGTCCAATGTGTGCCATCCAGTGTGAATCACCAGCAAGTTATAAAGTCATATTTTGGCTCATTAGGCTTAAACCCTACAAGCCTAAGCAAAGTCACTTTGTTCCCACATTTCTTTTCTAGCTTCCACGCCTCCTTTACAGAGAAAGAGCTCCTAGATGAATTAGTAAATACCACAATCTACGGAGCCAGAGTTTGGAGGATTCAACCTACACAAAGACCTCCGAGTTTCAAGTAGATCATCAGATCTTGCTGGAGAACACCTCCATTCATTCTCCTCAACAATATCTGCAACTGTGGCTTTATCACCTACAGCTGAATCATAATCATTCTAAAGCACATGTGAATTTTTGCGCGGACAAGGAATGGAAGGGAAATGAAAAATGCTTAGGGTTGTTCATCAGCTATACATAAAACTATGGTTGGGTAAACACTTTGATTTCAAATGTGACTGAAGAACTTAGCTTAATAAGGTGTTTGACAAGTTGTTTTAGAAGGAACGCAACGTAGGTCTTTCAACTCTTTTTGATGGAATGGATTGGTTTTGTATCCCTTCTGCTTCGTTTTTTTATATGTCTTCAACTTTGGCAATTAGGCTTTTGGTGGTATTGAGCAGACAAAAGCAGTGGAGCTTGGAAACAGTCGCTCTACCCACCTCAGAAGGTATGAATGCATTGCCCCCATTATGCCGTTGATAAAGGCTTTCCAGGTTTTATTGACCAGTTATGCATTGTTAATGTATCTGGGAATAATGGTCCAAGCTGCTCCACCACCCCCACAGCAGGCGGTCAGAACTCAGTGTCGGGCCACAACAAATCAGTCGTGTGCCAGAGTGTCAATGCTCCAATTAGAACATAAGTTTTGTAGCTCGATAGCAATGGAGCATTTCATATTATTTTATTGTGGTTTCTTTAATAAAAAAATGCATTATTAAACTCTCTGAGACAATGGATCTATTTATCGTTGTAGTTTCCCTGGCTATAAGACTTGTCCAAGTGAGATGTTTGGTAGTTTGTATCTCTTTATCGTTTTTTTTTTTCCAATTTTCCACTTCCATACCTGTTCCTTTTGCTAATGGTCATTTTCCGGTGAGAATGCAGGGCTAATGCTGAATTTATGGCAAATAATGAAGCGAGAAAATTACAGCTTCAATTTCAAACCAAACTGTCGCTTCCTCTATTTACTGAAAAGAAAATAAAGGGAGAGGAGGGCGCTCGCATTTGCGTTGCCGTGATTGACGCAAATACAAGGGATGTGGTTACATCTGGCCCAGAATCCTCCATTAAGTTGGATGTCGTTGTGCTTGAAGGTGACTTCAACAAAGACAGTGAGGATAACTGGGCTCCAGAAGAGTTTGAGAACTACGTGGCTAAAGAACGTGCAGGAAAGGGGCCGCTTTTGACAGGAGATCTTGTAGTGAAGCTCAAGAGAGGTGTTGGGGAGCTGGGTGATCTGAGATTTACCGACAATTCCAGCTGGAACAGGAATAAAGGATTCAGGATAGGGCTTAAGGTGGCATCGGGTTATTGTGGGAATACTCGAATCCAAGAAGCAGTAACAGATGCCTTCCGAGTCAAGGAACATAGAGGAGAATGTAGGTCCTTCATAGTCTTTTTATAGTACATAAACCTTGTCCATAAACATGGTTTTGGACATCCATAGTCTTCAATTTTTCAATTGAGTTCTTCACTTCATACAGACCTTAACATCAACAATGAAAACTCTGATAAATAAGAAACATCAGCGTCTTGGTTGTTAGCACTTTGGATAGGAGATAGTTTGCATGCCTATCAGAAGTTTGGTTCAACTCATTAATCTAGTAGTGACTGAAACCTTACCATATATGTTATCTTCGTTTTACAGTATACAAGAAACATTATCCACCAGCATCTGATGATGAGGTCTGGAGGTTGGAGAAGATTGCCAAAAATGGAAAGTCTCTTCAAAAACTGAGTGATGCTGGTATACATAAAGTGGAGGAATTTCTACTGCAACTGTTTACTGACTCGACGAAACTAAGAGAGGTAAGCACTTAATGATTCTCAATTAGGGTTTGATTGACCACCAAGAATGTGAGTCCTGTCTTGTGTGTTCACTCATCGTAGATTCTTGGAAGTATAACACCAACAAGCTGGGATGTCCTCATACATCATGCAATGACTTGCAAAACAAATTGGAAACTTTACTCGTACTATCCTGATGGCACGAGGACACATGGTGTTGTATTCAACACTGATAGTCAACTGATCGGCCTGATCAAAGAAAGAGTATATTTTGCTACTCATCGACTTTCTGCCCAAGAGAAGGTAAGTTCCTTCTGAGTTTGTCAAGCCAGTTCATGTGCAACACACCATCATGCTGAATTCATAAATTTTGTGAGACAAAATTTATGTAATCAGTAATTTGCTGTTTACTTGTATCTGTGAGACTTGATAGGTGTTAGAATCAATCAGAGATGGAAACTTGGAAGGAGGAGTTGGGTGGACATCTTGTTGATTTTTTTTCTTGATCAGTAAAAGTAATATGGAGTGCCTGTGGAGAGAACAAAAAGATAACCTAGATGCTTTGTTTAGATCCATAATAGAGGCTAGTGATTTGAGCTTCGCTCTTTGCAATGCAAAGTTGAGGATAGTGACCTTGTAAATTTAAGTGGCATTCTGTTCTCCATAGTCAAATTTATACAAAAAAAGCCTGAGTAACTTAGAGAGCACTTTCAGCAGTTGGTTCAGTGTCATCCATGAAAATCTGAGGCACTCATCATTATATTGTAGTTTGAACGATTAACAGTCACATTGCAACTATTACTTTCCAAGTTTAAAACTATGAAGATCTTAATTACTTGCGCAACACAAGTTGACGCATGTTTCATTTCTCCACCGGTCCGTTCTCAACTTTGCACATTTACCCTGAGGACCGTTGCCTTGATTGAACTCTCCATTACATCTTTCAAGCACCTGACCTTCATATGGTGGAGAAATGGACAGCGATAGGCATAAAGTGAATTGAGGTTCTTTCAATGTGTTCTCTGTTCTTCTTTCTCTGTGCTGCACTTAAGTACTTACTCTGAATACAAGTTCATCTGTTAGAATGCTACCTGACATGCTGATTATAGAAATTGTTGCTCGAAGTCAGAGCGTGTACCTTTAATGGTGGAGATAAATACTTCCATTAGTCCAGCTCGAGGGATATACTAAGTGTTTTGCTTACAGGAACACGGAGACACAATCGTGAAAAGGGCCTTGGACAACTGGAATGATGTTAGGGAGTTCAATGGTGAGACCTTTTCTGGTTCAATGCAGAAAAAAAGCTCAAGCTCTTTTCCATCTCAAGTCTCTGAAGGACAACGTGAAAATCTCATCCCTCTTCACCGTAATTTGGCTCCTCCATTCTGTGTCACTCCAGTTGGTCTGGAAGCTCCTCTGGCAAGTGCGATCTCCAATGCTGAAGGTAGGTGCTCTAAAACACAAAACTATTTATCCCTTCAAGCACATGCAAAGATGTGGCCTGTGAAATAACCATGAAAATAGGACTTTCCACTTGATTGTTAAGCTCGTGTTCCAGATCCTTATGATTTGAGTTTCAAATAATACGAAGACGTTTCTTTGTCGAGCTACCCTTCAAATGAACTTGCATGCAAGGGGATTTTACTTATTTTGCCCCGTCGTTGGTACTGACCGCAAGTGATATGTTAGAGGATTCTTTTTTGTAAGTTGGGCTTTAATGGGTAATGTTCAGAATTAGTTTTTACTGACGATGATCAAACCATAGGAGTAGGTTTCTGCAGGTCACTACCAAAGGCAGTAATCTAGTAGATATCAGTGCAAAGGTAAAACGGCATAATCGAGTGCTTCATACTATTCAATTTAAGAAATGCAACTTCAATTTGGATATGAAAGACATATGAACTGAAGTATCAAAATGACCTATAAGGATATGCCATGTAGAGAACAGTCAATATCGAATGGTAATTGTACACAAAAAGTATTCTGTGAGTTGTGATTGTTGCAAAAATGGGCCTTACTCAATACACTCTATCCATTCGGCCATATATGGACAGGCGTACATGCATATGTATCTGTGGACTCTGTGCAAGCAATTAGAAAGCAACCAAAAAAATTTGGTGGTAACAGGTACCTTCTTGAGAGGGGGATTGGGGGAAGGGGAGGGCGGACACTTGTGAACACTTCGCTTTGGTGATACTAGGTGGATATTGACAAGTTATTGCTGTCACTAGGTAGACATGAATAGAGGGAATAAGCACACAGCAATGTGTATATATGTGCATTTTCATCAAATGGTGACTGGAAGATCATATACTAGGAAAGAAGGTTGGTTGGTAAACTTATATTTCAGAAATTGAAAAGGGCGTTGTCAGTTGAAGCACTTAAAAATAACAAAGACTGGAGAAGAAAAACTAAAGAGATTTGTAGGGTAAGGAAAAAAAAAATTAGCAGCACTTTCCATTATAGTAAAAGCTCATAACCGTTCATTCTAAAATTCTTTATAAGAACGTAGACCTGTGCTCACGTTGACATCTGTTTACTAATCATACTAATCTTCCAGTTCTTTCTTCAGGACAAAATGGTGCAACTGCTTTAGCATCGCCAGTACAGTTGCAAAATACCAATTTTGGAGATGCCATGAAACTTTCAGTTGATGAAAGTGTTCGTCTCGCTGCACGACAGCCCATATTCATGGATTCCGTGAATGTTCCTCAAGGGGACAATGGCATCCCTAATGTCGGATTTTCAATACAGTCCCATGGTAACAATTTCCAAAATGCTATGCAGAGTCATATGATCCATTCTTCAAGCCAAATGGACTATATGGCTGAGAATGCTGCCACAATATCAAGCTTCCAATCTAGCAGCACACTAGGCAATCAGGTCACGGAGCGCCCGTTGGTTTCAGATAATTTGGAAATTTTGTTGGCTTCGTTCAGTCAGAGCCTACCACATGATGATGAGTTCTCAGAGATCCCAGCATACTATGGTGGTTCTGTTAAAAGTACCAGCAAAGGTGTTCATGGCTGGATCAAGATAAAGGCAGTGATGCAGTGGGGTATCTTCGTCAGGAAGATCGCCATGATGCGACGTGTCAGTGTGCAGTCAGATGAACCAATTGTAGTCCAGGCTTGATTTGATTCATTCTTAATATTGCATTGGGTAAAATGATTTCCATTTACTGTCTGATAGAATTGACGTGATTCTTTCTTAGATGAGGATGTATTGGTTACTTAATATTATTCATTTGTGTACGGGACAGCTTCGTTTGAACGCCTTCTCAACCGAATAATTTTTTCATTGGTCTCTGTACTTTAGTTCTTTCAACATGTTCCTTCAAAAGATCTCTGATTTTCTATCATTCAAAGAGAGTGCTTGCATTCTGCACTTATTGGTCATTGAAATTGACGCCCCATCCATCGAGTTTTGTGTATAAAATCTTGCCTGTTTGCTGCTATCCAGAGGCAATAAAGCTATTGTTTGGAACACGTACACCATTCATGATGCTAAGTTCCCTTGATATTCCCCATTCATTCAGACTGTTAGTTTAATATCGATGTTGAATTACAAACCAGTAGTTTGCAGCAAAAGTATATTCTACAGGGCTATACAATGGCTATAAATGGAGGGTTTAGCTCAAATCAAACCCATCTACTCCTTTTTTCTCTCCAACAAATGCCCACCTAGCAGGAAAGGCACATGGCAGAGATAAATTAAGATTCTTCAGAAAGGGTGGAGCCGAAAAGCTTCAGTCAGAAAGCCGGCATTCATTGCTTCTCACACCAATGTCTGCAGCTTTAAGTATTAGAGGTCCACCCGCAGGAGCAACACAAGCATAACCACCACAAATTCACAAACAGACCGTCATTTTGAATCAGAGATTTCATGTTCATCCTCATCCAGCATGTAGACCAGGGCGCACTTTATTGCAGCCAAAACACAAGCCACACCTCTAGTTGCTTTGCCAAAAAACCATTAACTTGATCTCACTCTGACATTCCTTTAGTATGATATAAGTTTAAGTACCATGCCTGCGTTGTGCTAAAACACAGGAGGGAAGCAATCCTCATGAAACTAAAGAGGCTATGGTATGCATGTACTATGAATGCTCTACAGTAACTTGGTATACTAGATCCCATGTAGTATCTATCATCATGAACATGTACACACCAGTTCTCAATCAGTAAGTCAGAATGCATTGTACCTACCATAAGAAGATATTATTCTTATCATATATGTATGGTCACCAAAAATTCATCTTTTTCACACCTAGGCCTCTCAATTGATTTAAAATTAGGGGAAAACCCAATACTTTAGTGTTTTCCCTAAACTGAAAAAATGTTCTTCTTTGGAGCCTAAATTTGCACTTCTTCAAACTGTAGGAACAAACGTGAAGTGGTCCACTACAGAGGCACAATGTTCCCATGCCAGTCATATTTAAACCTAACGGTAGGTTAAGTGGAAATGTATTACGGAGCATGGACAGGATTGATTCAGTTCCACCAGCCAGCCAATGAGGTAAATTTTTTTACCAACACTGGTAAGTTTATCAGACATTGATATAGAAAGGAATTAGTGTGGGCAACAATAAGTTTCAAGACATCTGAAACTGCAAATGGACATGGTAAGAAGCTCATGGAAAAAAATTTCAGGACTATACTATTGATGGCATGGCAACGTGTCCTTAGCATGACTCTTACCACTAACTGACAAGGGAGGAACTGCATTATGGGGAATACTGCAAATCTTCTCATTCTCCATCTCTAGGTGTAAGATGAGAGTCCTAGATGCATAGTTTCACTGGGTCAGTGTTTCAGAAGTGAGAATAAGATAAGCAAAAAAAAATGTTCTCACAAAATAGAAGCAAAAATGGCACTAGGGCCATCAAATGCACAATCCTTAACATAGTTACAAGTGCAAGGCTCCAACTGTCAAGAATGCTGGAACTCTTGCAGTTATGGTTAAGGCAGAAAGTAAAAGATCGTTTGAATATTTGCAAGCGAGAAATGGCATGTATATATGCACATAGGAACCCTACGCTGCTGCTCCTCATGCCGGTGAGGAGAGCATATAACTAATAAATAGGAAAAATACAAAACAATGTTTTTTTTTTTCACGTCACTTGATAGACCACTCTACATGTATTAGGTTACCCATGTTCAGAACAAAAGAAGCCCCGGTGAGTCGGCAAAGCCCGCTTGAGCATAAAAGACCGGACTCCAGCTCTCAAGCGCATCATTCAATTTTCTGGTAGATTAAGCCAATACGACCAATAAATGGATCATCCGCCGCAAATTGAGGCAAGAAGACACCGGACCAAATGGTCGGCACGCTTGGAACTCCCAACCCTACTCTGACACTTTACATTCTAGTAGACTTTCAAGCCCTTTGCCTCTATATTCACCAACTCTCGATCGAACCCAATTCGAACTAGCTTGGAAATTACAGCGGAGTACATTTAGGAAAAGCTAAAGAAGCAGAAAGAGATAAGGCCGAAGGCTCAAAGGGCATACCAAGCTATCCTTGAAGAAACGAAAACGCTGAATGAAAAACAAGAAGAGAGCTTTCTCGAATCGAAGCAATACCCAGGAGAGATTGTCCACAGCCTCCGCCATTCGAAGCGATGAGGCACCCACCTTCTAGTACTCCATGGCCATCGCCAGCGAACCCGTCTCCCGATTCCCCTCCGCCTCTTCACCTGCCAATCGGAAGAAATCGAGCAAAAACCTCGCAACGCCGGAGCCAAACCCGAGGAACCGGCGGTTTGTCGAGCTGAAATCGAAACGGAAGCACACGCCGCGATCCTTCGTCGTCGGTATCCATAGCTGAAGAGCTCCGGCGAGCAGCCGATACTGCAGCAGCACCGGCCGCCGGAAGCGTCGGACGGAAAACGATTGCAAAAGACGAACGGGCGGGAGAGAGATATGATTCATGGGGGAGCCAAGCCGGGCCTATTGGGCCATGTATCGGGCTTAACTTGTTCTCCGGGCTCGACCGTCATGAGAAGACTGCGTGTGATTTCGCAACGGGCCATCACTGGCTCAAATGGGCCGGACCGGGCCGGGCCGGACTTTAGAATTAGACAACCTCATCTTGAGAAGCAGGTCATAGAAGGCGACGTGCCGCCGCCCATGTCAATGGAATCTTCCTACCGTATCAATCACCAGTTATTTTACAACAATCACAGCTTACAAAATATATCTTTTCTTCATATAATTAGCATCATACATTGAATGTTCTCCACGTCATATGTCCTTATAGGTCATTTCGATACTTCCAACTCTTATATTTTTCGTGTCCAAATTGAAATTCCATTTCCTAAATCGAGCCCTAATAAATTTTAAGTACCCAATTATTGCCCTTTCGCCTTGTATTGATAATCTACGAGATTACTACTTTTTGGGGGTGACATGTAGCAACGTACTCCTCTTAATTGTTCATCGTCAGTAAAACTATTTCTAAGCAATGATTTCGAGCTTAAATTAACTAGTCGGACTACTCCATCTACATTGTAAAATCAGAAATTCTAAGTCAGGAAATGTCAAGTTGGAAAGTATTGGTTTATTAAAAGCATACTTAGGGACAAGAAGCAGACCGGGCCTTGCGACAGCGTCGGCCCCTTAGGCATCGCTTGGGCCTTCGGCGGCATGACCTTCATCCTCGTTTACTGCACTGCCGGAATATCTGGTGCGCTACGCGACTCTAGCAACGTTCAGTCTATCTGATTTTTTCATGATCTGGTCTTTAGGGGTTTACGTGTCTCTCCTGATTTGCTTCGAGGCAGGTGGGCACATCAACCCGGCGGTGACATTGGGGTTTCTTATGGTAAAGAAGGTGAGCTTGATTAGGGCGGTTTCGTACATGATTGCCCAGTGCTTGGGCGCGATCTGCGGTGTCGGGTTGGTGAAGGCATTCATGAAACCCTACTATAACTCGCTCGGAGGTGGTGCCAACTCAGTGGCTCCGGGCTATGGCATAGGCGCGGCCCTGTTTGCTGAGATCATAGGCACTTTCGTGCTAGTTTACACCGTGTTCTCGGCCAACGACCTAAAGAGGAGCGCTCGTGGCTCTCACGTCCCCGCACGTTCTACTTTCTAGTTGCTGCTGCCGCCGCTACTAACAACTCTGCCCTTTCAAATGCAGATGGAGCAGCCGTTTGATTAGTTTTCTTTCTGATGAGACATGGGATCTGTGTTTGGGCGTGCAGGTTTTGGCTCCATTGGCAATTGGTTTCGCAGTGTTCATGGTTCACTTGGCCATCATCCCCATCACCGGCACCGGCATCAACCCGGCTAGGAGCTTCGTTGCTGCTGTTATCTACAGCAACCGTGAAGTCTGGGGTGACCAGAACAACGCGTATTAGGAGCTAGCAAAGAAACTGCATTAATGGCAGGGAGAATTTGGTACTCCTTTTTATTAAAAGACGCTAAGGTGCGCGTTTGGATTTGATATTTATTGCCATGAGATAAATGATTGTAGGCTAGTATTAACTGACGCCTGCAAATGTGAATGTGAATGTGCAGTGGATCTTCTTGTATGCACCATTTATAGGGGTAGCAGGAGCAGCACTAACCACCAGCTCGTCCACAAGGCCCACGGCGGCAACCCTGCCAACTAAAATCTTTCCTTTTTTGGGAATGAGAGACAACTATGACGATAAATGGTGGTGTTGGTGATGGCGGCGGCAGCGCGGCGGTGATGGACCACTTTTGATTTATTGATCTCATTTATCGTTGTTATTTATGTCATTAGCAATATTAGGATATTGATATCTTTTAAAGACATTTAGGATATTTTCTCTAATTTTCTATATCGACTTTGATTATATATATCTAATTTGATTTTCTTTGATTTCCTCTATGTAAGCCTATAAATAGGCTCTTCATGTACTATTTTCATATATCGAATCATACAGATAATTCCATATTTAACTGTCATTATTATTATTCAATGATTAGTGATGGAAGTGTTTTCTTTTCCTTCGTATTCTATCCCCTCTTGTGACCGCATGCGCTCCTGTCGAAAGCAACCCGACAACCATTATCAAATCAAGTGTAGAGACTGTGGATGACTTAAACCCTTCAATCAAGATTCCTAACGGAGTGCAAACATTCAATGTAAGCTAGAATTGGACTAGGAATATGCGGGATTATCAAGAGGATGAACATTCCATGTGTCTCTAAGGAAATGCACCTCAAACAGATGCTCGAACGATGTAATAATACTGATGAGATTGAAAGTCGGTGTCTTTCTATCTTTGGATAGTGTCTCGACTAAGGGCTGAATCGCTACAGTGCTACGTGGTGGATTCAAGACTCCAGCCAACCAGTAGTGGTCTAAGTAGATAAAAAAATAGAAGAAAATATTAGGTAGATCTATTTTGCCACGTAACCATGCGTCAGCTCATTCATTGCTCGCCACGTGTTTCTACTATTTTGTGCATTTTCTGTTTTTTGCCGGCCATGGACGAGTAAATAGCAGCGTCACCGGCCAGCCATGGACAGCAGCGTCACCAGTTACGGACAAGCTTGGCTCGCGAGCAATGTTGACACATGTCCAACTTGATCTAGTCAACGTTTGGAGACTACTGTGGGTGAGGCCAAATCTAGAGTTCTCCAAATCCAAGTCTTGACAAGCAGTTTACAAGCAACGTCGACACTCGTCCCTGGCTGTCACCGGCACCATTCGGCTAGATTTGGTTGGAAAATTTGAAATTTTCTATCACTGTCTCTAGATTATTAAAATTGTGAATATTTGTAAGAACATCTAAAAATTCTCGAGTTGATCCAGTCTATGCGAATATTGGTGGTATAAAATTCTGATTCGTGGCCTTTGAATGGTTTTGTGAGACTAATGAAGATTAGCACGGTCGAAATTTGAAAAAGTATCTAATTTCTATATTTTTTTTATGGAGAATGGACTTATTTTCTGCAACAATTGAGCATTTTTTGGATGTTTCAAGGCTTTACGTAATTTTTGGACAATCGGGCTTACTTATTGGGCCCATGGACCAGCATTGCATAAATGTCATACTAAACGGGCTTCTTGGCCCAAGTGATTTTAGGCGCTATTTCTGAGAGTGCAATTTCTGATGAAAGGATGAAAGTTTTTTTTTTTTTTGGTAAGGTAAGATTATATAAAACAACCAGAGAACTGTACAACAGGGGGGGAGACACGGTACCAACAACCACTCATCTGGACGACAAGTCCTGGAGTAGAGGGGTACCGCAGTCCCAAAGGAAATTATACAAAAGGCTAGAAGCCCAAGGAACTAAGAGGACCTAAGCCATCCTATACTAAGTCATAGGTGGGTCCACTCCAAAAATTTGAGGGTCTATCCCCTAACTACGCTGCATCCTTCTGTTTCTGGGGTTGTCTTCAACTGATTTGAAGGTTAGGGCTTTATCCTTGACCGCCTTATGAAGGTATTGTTTCATGGAGGGAAAACAAAGGTTGTGACCACTGAAAAGGATGTCATTTATGGTTTTCTAGATAATATAGCAGAGAGAACCAAAGGAGAAGAGTGCTATTTCTCGGTAAAAACATTTTCCAGACAAAAAATTGGTAGCCCAAAGTAGATTATCCGACCAAAAGGAGTTGCTCCAAGGGAGATTACACTTGGCGGCCCAATAATTAGACAGAGAATTGGAGATGCAGTAACCAAAAAAAGAGGTGATTAACTGAATCCGGTGTAGAGTTGCAAAAAGCACAGACCGAATTAGGAATTCTACCATAAGCCATAAGATATATCTAAGTGGGAAGGTGATTTTTGGTAATGAGCCAGAGAAGAAATTGATGTATAGGGGTCAAAGTCTTGTTCCAAACAAAAGAGGACCAATGAACCAGGTCGGATTGGCGCTGGATTGTAGCCCAAGCCGAAGCTATTGAAAATATTCCGGAGGAGTCCTTCAGCCATGTAAAGGTGTCTTGACCGATTAAAAGATGGGGAATCGGTATTTGCCACAAGAGCAACTCTTGGAGTAGCTCGGTCCCTTCCAGGGAATATAGGTCATTTACTCTTGCTTGTCTATTAAGATCCGATTAGTAGATGTAACTATTTGAGAAAACTGAGTTTAGAGGACCACAGTCAAGCCATGGGTCCAACCAAAGTGATGTTAGTTCACCATATCCTATTTTCCACCTAAAGTGGGGTAGAAAGTCCTCCCTTAAAGTAAGGATCTTTCGCCAAGCCCAAGAGCAATGGGTAGGAGTCGAAGCATCCCAAAAATTCTTCCTTTTGAGGTAAGTAGCATGAATCCATTTGCACCATAGCGACTCTTTATCGGTGAATAGCAGCCAAATATATTTAGCCATGGCTACTTTGTTGCTATCCCTAATCCTCCTTATACCCAGGCCTCCTTCCTGATGGGGAAGGCAAACATCAACCCATCACACCTTTGCCCTCCTGGCCCCATAGTTGGGCCATTCCAGAGGAATTGTCTACATGTTTGTTCTATCTTGTCCACTACCGCTGATGGGAGCCAAAAAATGGAGGCCCAATAAGCTTGGATGTCATGTAACACCGACTTAATAAGTTGGAGTCGGCCAGTAAAAGAAAGAAAACGGTGGGTCCAAGATTGGACTCTAGCAGTGAGCCGGCTAACTAAGGCATTACAGTCCACTTTGCTCAGTCTTGATGTGATGATGAGTACACCCAAGTATCGCATAGGGAGAGAACCACGATTGAAGCCAAGGGTTTGTATAATCTGCTCATTAGTGATTTCAAAACCTCCTGAAATGAAGACTTCACTTTTCCTGGTGTTAGGGATCAATCCACTCCAATTAGAGAATAAGGTAAGCCCATTTTGGAGGCAAGAAATAGAAGTAAGTTTAGCTTCACTAAAGAGAAAAACATCATCCGCAAAGAAAAGGTGGGATAGTCGTGTAGCCTTGCACCGCCAATGATATCGAAAATCTGGGTGCCGAGTATGAGAGTTAAGAATCCCAGTAAAAACTTCCATGATCAAGGTGAAGAGGTATGGAGACATAGGGTCACCTTGCCTAATACCACGTCCACTTGTGAAGAAGCCATGGAGTTCACCATTGATGGAGATAGAAAATTTTGGGGTACGAACGCATATCATAATGAGCTTAGTGAGATGAGTGGCAAATCCAAATGCTTGAAGAGTCTTCTCTAGGAAGTTCCAATCGAGGGTATCATAAGCTTTCCTAAAATCCACCTTGATGGCACACTTCGAGATATAAGACTTATCATGAAAACCGCTGAAGAGTTCTTGGGCAAGAAGGATATTGTCACTTATTCTCCTACCTTTTACAAATGCAGTTTGAACCGGACTGATCAGGTAAGGGAAAACCGCAGTAATTCTAGAGGAGAATATCTTGGTGATACACTTGTAAATTGTGTTACAATAGGCAATAGGGCGGAAATCGGACACTGGAGTCGCATTGGGGATTTTAGGCACCAGGGCAATAATAGTATTATTGACTTCCTTAAGCATACGGCCAGATACAAGGAAATCCATAACCGCCTCAGTAACTAAAGGGTCAACCTTGTCCCATTTCTTCTTGAAGAAGTCAGCATTAAAGCCATCAGGTCCGGGGGCTTTATTTCCAGCCATCAAGAACATAGCATCACAAATTTCCGAAGGAAGAAACGGTTGGGATAGAAAGGTAATCTATTCTTCCTTGAGAGGGGAGTGAATGACATCAGTGAGTTCCTGTATAGAAGGCCCCAAGGTCATAGCAGCCGGAGCAAGGAGGTCCTGAAAGTAGGAGACAAATACCCTCTATACTTCCTTCATTTTTGATATCATTTGTCCTAAGCTGTCCATGACAGAAATAATTCGATTTTGGAGGTGTCGGTGGTTGACCGAGTGATGGAAGAACTTGGTATTATGATCCCCTTTCTTAAGCCAACAAATTCTAGACTTTTGCCTAAAAAAAGATTCCTCAAGAGAGCGGAGTTCATAATATTCCTTGAGATGTGCAAATTCCTCAGTCGCCAAAGCACTACTTTGAGGGTTAAGGTAAAGGGCCTCTTGAGTAGATAAGAGAGTGCTTTTAGCAGTAGCAACCCTCATAGAAATATCCGAGTAAGCATCTCTATTAAGGCACTTGAGCCGGCCCTTCAAGAGCTTGAGTCTAGCATAGAATCTGTACATAGGAGAACCTGATACTTGGACCTCCTAAGACTGAGAAACCAGCATAAGGAAGTCTGGGTGGCTCATCCATAAATTAAAGAATTTAAATGGAGTTCGCCTAGAACAAGGTGTAAGAATTTTCACAGTCATCGGATTATGGTCCGATAGGCCCGGGGCCAGGAATGATGCTTCAGAGAAAGAAAAAGCAGAGCACCAATAATTGTTGACCAAGACTCGGTCAATCTTCCTTTGTTTCCTACGAGGGCCAGAGAAGGTGGACCATGTAAATCGGAAACCTACATAACGCAGGTCAAATAGTTCGGCTTAGTCCAGACAATCCTTGAAATCATCGAAAGCGGGAATCCAGATATCCGGGCTCCCCAAGCGATCCGAAGAATCTCGAATGGCATTGAAATCCCCGGCAACCATCCAAGGGCTTTCCTTTAAAGAAGAGCTCAACCTAATAAGTTCACCCCAAAGGTGTCTACAAGCAACAAAAGTATATTCCCCATAAATAGCCGATAAAGAAAGTGTAATCCCTGAGTTCAAGAAGTTCACATCACCATGTATGATCTGGTCAGTACTAATCCGAGCCGTAAAGCATATCAAAAGCGGGTTCCATCCAACCCAAATCCGCCCTCGAGGAGAAGACTCATAATTAGAAACCCAATTCCATCCAGGGAGTAGACCAAAAGAAAGGTTAGGAAAGCTAGCAACTGGCACTTTTGTTTCCAATAAACCAATACAACAAAGATTATTAAGGCACACAAACTGTCTAACCTCAGCTTGTTTAATGGGATTCATAAGACCCCTGACATTCCAAAACCCAAAAGACATAAAGAACTGTACAAAAGAAGATATGGCTGACTACTTTCTTTTTGGCCGCCTTCTGGTGGCAACTGGTTTAGAAGCTTTCCCAGGCGAAGGTCCAGACCTACTACCTTGCTCAGATATTTTTGCCTTACCAGAAGGAGTAACAGAGGTAGGCCCTAGCCTACTAGCTTGCTTAACTTTCACCTCAGTAAGCTTAAGGTCAGAAAATTCAGACTCAGGAGG
The DNA here is from genome assembly GCA_014858505.1 of Corymbia citriodora subsp. variegata. NCBI lineage: Eukaryota > Viridiplantae > Streptophyta > Magnoliopsida > Myrtales > Myrtaceae > Corymbia > Corymbia citriodora. The sequence goes on from CM026414.1 coordinate 43,509,205, forward strand.
GGCAGAGACATGTCTCAATGTTTGGCTTGAGCAGACATCAATGGGACTACCTAATGCTAAGTTAACAGCAGCATCTTGTAAAGAAAATCCAGCAGCAGGGCCCGTCTTAAGGCCTGAACAGATGGCTTCAGCAGGTTCTGTGGAAGTGCATATAGTAGCAGCAGTAGTATCCTAATCAGGATAAGTAGCACCTGCAGCCCCAGCAATGTTGGAAGTGAAAAAAGGAGTACGGATAGCTGCAGCAGCACTAGCAGCAGTAATGGCACCTGCAGTAGCAGCTGCATCGACAAGAGCAGCAGCAGCTGCATCGGCAACAGCAGTAGCAGCAGTTGTGTTAGTAGTAATATTAGACTGGTGATGTCCTCCGGCAGCAGTAGTAGCAAGCCCTACAACAGCAGCACCACCACCTGTAACAGCAGCTGCATTTGCAGCAGCACCACCAGCATCAGCAGCAACATCACCGGCAATAACAGTTGCATCAGTGGCAACAGCAGCATGTTTCGAACATCCCATAGCAACAACAGCTCCAGTACGAACAGCAGCAGTACCATAGCACTCCTGAACTGACCCAATAAAACCAGCACTAGCCGAGCCTGAGAAAGAGCAACCAGTAGCATTTCTCTTCAGGTTTGAGCGAACAAGATCATCACCGAAATCTACAGCATCCAGATCATCATCCGAGTCAAAGGAGGATGGGGGAGCAGGTACAATTTGCTTATTCATGTTTCCAGTCCGGCGGTTCTGATTTCTGTTCACATGTTTCCATTTCTAAGTGGGGGCTGGCCTAGTCTCCTTTGCTGGAATGGATGCAGCAAGAAGTGGCCCTTGCCCTTCTCTAACAACAGGGGGTTGAGCAGCCTGCTCATGAGCTAGAGTAGCCAGTTCAGACTCAAATGGGCAGGAGACTCGAGCAGGGCACCTATGGCCAAATGTACCACAAATATGGTAAGATACAGGTTTCCATTCATATTCAACATTCACTATACGAGGTTGCTCATTTATGAAAACCGTAATGGTATCATAGCAAGTTTTAGAGGCTGCTAGTTCGACAAAGGCCCTAGCGAATGAAATCATTTTCAAATGCTCCATACGCTGGTCTACATAGAGTGGATTTCCTATAGCACTAGCTACCTTGCTAATCCCCTTAACAGACCATAGCCCATAAGGGAGATTCTTAAGTCTAATCCAAACTGGAATAGTAGAATGATCTCCTTGTTTCAACTATAGCATGGGGTGCCATTGTTGAAGGATTAGGGGCACACGTGCCACTGTCAATGGCCCACCCTCAAGAACCTTTCTCCTAAACTCAGGATCCGAGATATGGAAAAAATAGAACCCTTAGTCATTTGCTTTGACCTCTAATAAACGTTGGCCCCAAAGGTGTTTAAGGGCCGTCTCAACTAACTTAAATGGGAGTTTCTTCCCAACAAAGTAGCCAACTAAGCAATTGTGCCAAATAGGGTCGGCAGCATCAAAATCCTCCTCCGAACAGTGAACTATATTGCTCCCATCAGTATGGTGATCAATGAAAGAAAGAGAATAACCTTGCATAGCTGCCTTAGCTACATTAGCCCAAGAGCGAGTGGTTGTGGCCGATGATCCAGCATTTTGAGGTAATAAGTCTTGCCTTTGCTTAGCGTTCAGACCTTGGCTAGGCCTAACACCATTCAAAGTAGAGGAAGGTCGTTTTGTTCTGCTGTCAACAAACATAGCAGCAGAATTTTGGCCTACATTTCTGCCGTTCCTAGACTCGCCAGCAGCAATTTGAGCAGTAGGGATCCTACTTCGGCTGCGATGACGTCCATCACCCAAACCCAGCTGGGATTTCACAACACCAATATCCTTTTCCATGATTCTAACAAAACCTAGCTACCCAGCTAGCTTAGTCTAGATTTTCCCATCGCAAGAGATTACCGCGAAGACAGAAGGCCTTACCGGAGCAGAGAACAACAGGTAGCTTGGCCGGCTATAACTTTGCCTCTCTCCAAAACTAGAGTAACCTCTCACTCGAAGTGAGGTTTCGGCAGGAGTGGGCAGTACCAGCAAATGAAACACCTAGAGTCGGACCGGAAGAGAGCAGAGAACAGCCGAGAAAGGGAGGTTGACTTCTGCTCAATCCCTTGCCGGAAATGTGACTTCCACCGGAGCCAGATGGCGCCTGAGTTGAGCCACACCAGAACCAGAGTTGTAGAAGGCAGACGCTCAGAGACAGAGCGAAAATGAACAGTTGAAAAGATGAAAGTTGCCTAGCATTGTTCCTAAAAGGATCAATTATTTTGAGCCATGTTATGTTATAATATTGGATCTAATATCAGATGGATTTTCAAGTTGGTGTTATTTTGGTTACACATCGAAAATGATTATGTAAGTGAATTATTTCAAAATCATTTATTGGTATGTCTGATATCATGTATTGATATTGGATTGGTGCACATGGTCGACCTATGTATCAAGGAATGATACATATTTGTTGACCGGTTTATTTAGGCTCAGTCACAACCAATATGATTTCTAGGGCTTAAGTACAATGGATGTAGTTCTCTAAGCAACATCACCTACCGAAGTGTGGCCACAATTTTCTGACATGAGCAACCAGTTTGGTGTCATTTCAATGACGTATAATGTGCAACATTACATTATATGTGATTTAAATGCGTTACCTTTGTTAATGTGGTGCCCTGCATAATTGATACAAAATTTGCATCATTCGCTAATAAAGAAACATGCCAAAGTCGCACATGGGACTCTAATTTAGATTACTTTTTTTTTTTGGGTCAAAATGATTTACATTACTTGAGTAAGGGCTATCAAATGGGTTATGAAGCTCTCATTTTGATTAATTCATCACACTCCGAACTTTGTTCTTATATTCATTCAGTGGTTTTATTGAATTATCATTTTCTTATGATAGCTATTATTGGTTGAAGGTTTCGTCCTTTATTTATAGGGAATGCCTAGTCATTCCCTAAAGTATAGGTTTGGATTTGGAGTGTGGCAGTTGATGCCACTCGTGCGTGCGCATGCATTTTCTACGACATGGAAAAATAGTGGACCTTGAAAAGTCAACCAAAGAAAAAAGATTGACTTATAAAAAATTAAAGTAATAGCATCCACGGCAGCCTAAACACTAGATTTTATCCAGATTTAACTTTAGCCTCCCTTGATTTTTTTTTTTTTTTTGGGTCCAACTGGCCCCCTTGTTTAGCCGCTTGAAATTGCCATTGTTTGTTTAAGTGGGTCGAGAGTGTATTAATAAATTTTTATTATCGAAAAAGAAAAATTAATAGTTTTCTATTTGAGGAAAGAGACAAAATATATCCAATATTAGAGTACCATGAGAAATTATAGAAGGAATTACTCTGAGCAAAATTACTAGTAAAGGACGATGGGTAAAATTTCAATTTTGAATAACTTTTGGGACATTATTGAGATATTTTTCGCATTACCTAATACACGTCATTCACCGGAGGATGTTGCTAGCAGTACTGGTTATTCTAATTTGGTAACGGTGTACGGGCAGCCATCATTTTACATTGGAAGGGTAAGCGACATTCATAATCGTTCACTGAAGGCGGAAACTAATTATGCTATGCAAAGATAATAGATTGCGTACTTTCACTTATTTTGTTATGGTGTATTGATATGCACAACAACAAACATTGTTTTATTTTTAAGCATCAAATTTAGATTAATCTCTCTTTCTAAAAAGAAAAGTACCAATCTCTCTTGATTTTTCTTGAACATATATAAGAGGTATATGCACATATCTATCACTTGTGTTTTTTTTTGTCTTGAAATATAGATAATCAAACTGATCTTTTCTAATAAATTTTCAAATGAAGGAATTCGTCCATCAATAGTTTAATTGATTAAAATTGTGTTTTCGAAGACATTGAGATAAATTATTCCCTTGTAGATACCAGTAATTCAAGAAAGGTGTTGTGATATTGGAACATATCTGTTGACACCTAAATTTTGATTGATCATTCGTAATTTAATGCACAAAAATTTAGGGATTAATTTTAACCCCTAAACAAAAAAATATTAGGATTAAATTGCATAGCATATAGTTGTAAGAGCATTTATTATTGCATTTGCATTGGACATGTGGCAGGGCTTCAATTGATGATTCTAAGCTTTAATTTAATAAGTTGGACTAAGCCCACAAGGGAAAAGAATTTGGCTAGGCCCGTTAAGGAGTGACGAGTTGGAATATGAGAATATTCCCGGGAACATGAATGTTCCCGAGAATATTCGCATTATTCTTTCAATATTTAAGGAATGTGTCGGATGAAATATTCTCGTTAAGGGGTGATGAATTGGAATATAAGAATATTCCCGGGAATATGAGAATGTTCCTGAGAATATTCTCATTATTCTTTCAATATTTAAGGAAAGCGTCGGATGAAATATCGGAAAAATATTGCACGTGGGATACAACAGTTAAATAGACAACGTGCAAATTTATCATCTTTCCTTAAATAACATAATCTTCTCACCTATAAAAAGGGGGCCACACACACTGAAGAAAGACACACAAGAAAAAAAACACAGAAAAGGGAGAGAGAGCAAACACTTGAAGAGAAAATGGTCTCGATGCCTCCACTAGAGATTGAAAGTGAGAGACTCTTCATCAGACATTCCTCGCGTCTATTTGAGGTGGTTTTGTCTCGTTCGATCACATGATCGCACCACCATCATGCAAAACCAGAAGGCCAATTCCAGACTGATCCTGTCCCGGCAAGCCTCCCCGCTCAGTTCTCAAAGGGAAAGGAAAATAACACGAAAGTGGAGTTTATGGTTGACTAGGTTCATCCTCGAAAGCCAACTCATGCAAGCCAACTCATGCGCAAGTGTACTCTCTGGACATCAACACTTGCCCCGTAAGTCTACGATCTAAGAGGAGTTATAAGAATTTCGGTGGATTTGTCTTCTCATAGCCCCAGGTGGCCCGATCCTCCAGTCGCGAGCTTCACTACTCTAAGTCTCAAGCCCCACTGAGTCCATCGTCGACCGAGATACCCTGCAGGAGCCACACCGATCCACCCCCTGATGATCGTGATTTGCAAGTGATCGTTTGTGAACCAATTCGGAAACTAATATTCACAGATTAGGTAAAATCTCGTCTGATTTGATTTTTTCGAATATTTAGTTTCCTTACTTGAAATATTGCGGATATATTTGATTGGACTCATTACTATATTATCAAGTAGCCTTTTTAAGTTAGGGATTGTTCCCTACTTTCTTAACGTGTCATAATCGCCAATCCGATCTCACGTCCGAGATACGATTCACGATTGCACGGAAAAATCGTCAATCCGATCTCATGCCGAGATACGATTCGCGATTGCTTTTAAAAATTGGCCAATCCGATCTCATGCCCGAGATACGATTCGTCGATTTTATTCCAAAATTAAATGGATGTGAAAAATATCTTGCCTGATTTGTTGCCATGCTTTCTTGATGTCTTTCTCGAATTGATTTTGCTTATAAAAGAAAACCCAAAAAAAATATAGTTTAGTTAGATGTGGTTCTTATTACAATAATTTCTTTTAGGATAGTAAAACGATATTGTCTTGATCTTAAATCAATTTTATTAAAAACAAAAGCTATAATCGCTTTGTGATTAGAAGTGATTGATGGAAATTTTTATCAATTGTTCGAAACCACACATGGATGATAACAAATAGGGATAAGTGCACCACAAGTTGTAAAAATATATTCAAATCTTAAAACTTATCAAATTGATACAATTAAATTTTTATAATAATTCTATTAATTTGACTAACGGAAAATGATGACGTAACAATCTTTATTTTTTTCTCTTCCCCAATTCTTACTTAAATTAGATTTAAAAAAAAATTAAAAAACAGGTAATTTTTTTAAAAAAATCCTAATTAAATTAAAAGCACGCTCGCTTGAGGCCATCACTGGAAGGGGCCAACGGAGGTAGCTGGGGCAACCTGAATTTGTTTGGGTGTTACGAGCTGGTGCAGCACTTTATTTCTTTTGGAAGGTGTTGCGAAAATGAGTGATCAAATAATAAAATAGATAAAGTAAAAAAACTAAATCAAACACGAAGTTTACAAGCACTCGTGTGAAAAACGTCGCCTCAAAACTCTTTATGTCAACCACAATGGCAGCCACATAGGGAGCCCACAACAGAATATAATTATATGTGAGGAAAATTCCAAATATTGGCCCGAAGTGCTTATATTTTCTCAAATAAGAGGTCAAAATTGATTTTATCTCAAATAAGGGCTTGAAGTTGACTTCAATACTAAACTTTTTGATGTAATTACACGAACGAAACCAACTACAAGCACTCGCATGAAAGATGACACTTCAAAACTCTTTATGTCAATTGCAATGGCAACCACATAGGGAGCCCATGACAGAATATGTGGGGAAAATTCCAAACAAGAACTCAAAGTGTTCAAATTTTCTCAAATAATAATTCGAAGTTGACATTGTCTTAAATAAAGGCCTGAAGTGCCATCATTTTATTAAATGAGGGTTTGAAGTGAATCTTGTTTTAAATAAGAGTTTGAAATAGTTATGTCTATTTCAAATAATAGCTTAACTTTTCGATGGTTAAAAGCATTTTTGTCATTTATCATTTTTTCTTTATTCTTTATTCTTTCCTTCTTTTTTATTTCTTCTTCCTTTTTGCGGGTGGTTGGTTAGCCATCGGCAACACCCACAAAGGGCTAGGTGAGGGCCGACCTCGCCTGATCCAGTGAGGGTCGTCCTCATCGACCACATGGGAGGGGCAACCTCACCTGGGCAAGATGGGAGCCACCAGTGGCTAGTTGGAAAATTTAGCTGGCCATCAATTGACAAGGTGAGGTTCTTATTTGAAATAACAACGATCACTTCAGGTTTTTATTTGAAACAACCAATATCATTTCAAGCTTGTTGACACCTAAATTTTGATAAATCATTCATAATTTAATATTGTATAGCATATAGTTTTAGGAGCATAATTTTTCAATAATTTGCGGTGGCCGATTTTGAAAAGACAAGGGATGTGGATGGTTCAAAAGTAAAATATATCTACAGGGATGTGGCCGGTTCAAAATTCAAACATATCTGCAGGGATGTGGTCGGTTCAAAGGTAAAGTATATCCGCATGGTCAAGAAAAGGAATGGATGTGGTTGGTTTAAAGGTAAAGTATATCTGCATGGTTAAAGATAGGAAAAGAGCAGAAAGGATATATCCGCAATAAGAAAGCCGATGATCGTGTCATTATCTTATATTTTTTGAGGGCACCGTGTTGTCTTGCCTATAAAAGGGGGACAGACACACTGAAAAAAAGGGACGTGGAATACACGGCTGAAAAAGTAAGAGCGAAATTGTGAGGGTGCCCGGGAGGAGAGCGAGAGAGAAGGTGGAGAGAAAGCATGAGAGATAGAGAGAGCAGAGTGTAGGCTCCCCATACAAAGAGAAAGGGCCGTCCTCTTCCTGAGGGTGTGCCAAACGGTGCCGCACTCTCCTTACGGCTTCACGCTTGCACATCAAGTTCAGCCTCCATCGCCGTGCAGCACTTTACGTAAACGCTCGTCAACGAGTTCCAGTTGGCGGTTTGAAGCTTTTCTCAACCAGCCCCAGACGATTTTTGGTGACCTCTGCAGCATCCCCATGTCTTGGTGTTATTGGTGTTAGGTGTCCATTGAAGGATCACTCAATCCATTAGCAAGCCAGCAAGCAACACAGCCCAACTTGCACGTGTTCCAGCATTCATTCACGGAATCATCCACCAATCTCAGTTTCTAAAGCAGTCCCGAGGCTTCCTCGTTGATTGCCAAAAAGAAAACAGCCATGTCCTTGTCCCTTTGACAAGGTCTAATCTACGAGCACCATCACCCACAACGCACCATCGTCAACATAGTGCCAACTGGACGAAATTGGGAGAAGACAGTGAAACGTGGAGAACAAGAGCTAAAGCCATTAGAAAGAACACGAATCTTTCGGGAAAATCGTGCACAGTTCCTTCACCGAGGAGCTCCCATCACGAGCACTACCTCACGGATTAGGTAAAATCTCGTCTGATTTTATTTTTGAATACTTAGTTTTCTTACTTGAAATATTGCGATTATACTTGATTGGACTCCATACTTAGTATCCCAAATTTCAAGTAACCCTTTAAATTAGAGATTATTCTCTAATTTCTTAACGTGCCATAATCGTCAATCCGATCTCACGTCCGAGATACGATTCGCGATTGCACGGAAAATCGGCCAATTCGATCTCATACCCGAGATACAATTCGTCGATTTTATTCGTTTCTTGGGTGATTGATTTTATTCGTAGAATATGTTTTTAATTGACGTTTAGGATAGGGTTTATTTAATTAGAGATAATATAAACTAGGATTCAGTTAGATTAACCTTTAGATTGAATTGGATAATTTCTAGAACTAGGAAATTTATTTGTTTATTTTAATTTCATGGAAAAACACACAAAAAAAACATATCACTTGCATGTCATATAGTTTAGGTTGCACATTGCATGCCATTATAGTTAGACACTTTCGTGCGTCATTACATGCATTGCATGTTAGTTTTAGGCTCATTAAATAAGAGAAAATCCAAAATTCGAGTAATCGCATATTAATCACTTTTAGGTTAATGTGATTTTCTAACTAATATTGCAGATGCTTTAGTAGCTTCAAGGTAAGTAATTTCCTTCCATTCCTTGCAATTTATTTAATGCTTTGATAATTGAGTATTAAATAATGATTGCGCACTTGCATGATCACATTGAATGTTAGGGAGTAAATTAAAATCAATGCAAACTGCCTGCCAATCATTTTTTTTAAATAAAAGAGAAAAGATACCGAAAGGGCGTTAGAGAAATCTAACGTAATCAAGTCCCCGATCCCATAGTCTCTGGTTCGTAGGAGTAAAGTAATCCTCCCGTTACTTTACTTGGGTTTCTAATCGACCCACCAAAAAAATAGATTAGTGGCGACTCCAAGTAAAAATCATTTGCATGCTAAAAACTTAAACCCTAAGTCGCGAATTGGTATGGGCTTGGGAGAGCCCGAGCTAAGTTTAGGCTTAGTAATCCATTAGCCAAACCCTAGGTGGTGCACCCGAGGTGAGGTCGCGACAGTCCTACATATCTCCAATTCACCATACATTCGCCATTGCCGAGCCAGGTAGGGCCATCTCCAGTGACGACGACATCTTCGGTTTTCCTTGTGCCCTATTTTTCCTTACCTTGGCTTAGCCTGGACCGAGACTCCTCATTTGTTGTTTGAGCCCTTTTGCTATAGTAATGTAAATCCCTTATTGTGAGAAGGCGAATTCCTTTTTGACTTGATTATACTAATTATATAATTAGTGCCATTTCATTACATAATCTTGTTCATTGAATGATTCTATGAAGAGGTCGAAGTTCTGGGAAAAGAAAAGATGCAGACATGGCCGTGGGTGGCGACTTGTGTGGGATTAAATGACTTTAGGCCTGATCGGCTTTGACAGGTTTGGGCTCATCTAGGGTTATTGGACTTTGGATTGTTTTTAAGATGGGCTGGCAAAAGTTTGGACTTATTAGGCTTAAGTTTATAATAAGCATTAGGCTTGGCTTCTTTCTTTTTTATCGTTTTGCTTTTTGGGGGGTTGCGGGACCAGGCTCAATTGATGAGCCCAGTCCAGTCGTGGACCCAATTGGTTTGGACTCGAGTCGCAAGTGGAGTCCAACCTGGGTCCGTTTTATATTATATTAATATTAATATATACGTGCTTTTTTTTAAAATTACAAAAAATTATTTTTAAAAAATATTAGAAAAATTCAGAAAATTAGAAAAAAATCCAGAAAAGTTTTAAAAAATGAACTTATAAGATTTCAAAAAAATTAGAATTCTCGAAAGGTTAAAAAATAGTTTTTAGGCAATCTTTTCTCAAACATAGGAGCTTGTTGGCCTAAAATTATGATCGAAATTAAACAAGACCTTAGGATTTTACCTTAGGGTTTCAATCATCTTTGGTGGGACAGGTGGTCTTGATTGAGCACTTTATCATGGCTTTTCTTTAGCTTAGTTAGGATTGGCATTTATTTATTTCTTAATTTATATGCTTATTTTTCCTTACAATTTATTTAATGAGTCATTATTTACTGATTGTTACTTTATTGATTGCGCATATGTATGATCATCTCATATATTAATCCAGATTGCTTGTCTAAAATCTTTTTCTAATATATAAGACTAGGAAGCGAAATCATACTAATTATTTAATTAGTATATATCAAGTCTGTGATCCTAGATTCTTTTATTACTTAGGAATTGAGGTATACTCTCATGCCTCATTTGGTTTGTAGCCAAACCTAATAGGCTAGTAACAACTCTTTATTAGAAGATTTTTATGAATACTCCAATATTCTCCTCATTAGGAGAACCCGCGCTTAATCATGAGCTGTAAACCAATCCTTTAGGCAATACCCCTAAAACTATTTGTTCTCCTCCCAAGAGCTAGGTCTCGACAAACATTAGCAATTTTTATTGGATGGGTGAATTGAGAAGATAATTAGCATTATTGAACCTTTTCTTTCGAAAGTAAATGCTTTAATTGTTAAGATTAAGTGTACAAACACGATGAAATAGAGAGTAAAGGTGAAAAAGATAAATCTAGATACCAGCAGACTGTGTTTGTATTGTTGCAGTGTAGCCCTATTTTCTCTTGGGTTGATTGCGATGATTACTTGGAAAATGCATAAATGATTATAAAAAATGTTGCCATGTAAGACTAGGCGGGACTGTTGAGAAGCCTAGCTGCATTTTCCAATGAGACTTGTTCCAGTTTCTTGAGTCTGATCCTGGCAATCCGCCGCCAACTGTAGCCGCCAAGACTGACCCTCCTGCTCCTCTGCCTGCAAATGCCCAATTAACCAATGGATGGTTCAATTTTACTGTTACTGGTGATCCAAATTCGTGAATTACAATTCTCATTCAGAGTTCAGGCCTGCTATTTGATTTATCTGATATACATGAAATTTGCTGGTTTGTATGTATTAATAGGGATTAGTTGAGCCAAATTCTTGGATGTCCGAGCTATAAAAAGAACCATTCGAATCTAAAATGTTAGCAATGATGAATTTTAATTCCAAATTGAATAAAACACGTTGCTTGATGTTGGCAGGTAATACGTTGAAGTCGTTATGCATAGACATTGTTGCGGTAGGTTCAACAGTTCTCTTCCTGATGGTTATTGTCTCTGTGTGTTGCTTTCTCAGAAGGAGAAGAAGTGATCCATGGAAGGTCTCATCTGGTCAGTGGATTTATCGGTTGTTCATGTTCTGCATTTGAGTTGTTATTGAGTGACTTCTTATCAAGCTTATCATATTCCCTTTCCGACAACTAAGAGTGAAATTTCACTCTTTTTCTCGGGGGAAAGTACAGCGGGAGTACCAAAAGTTGGCACGGAGGGACACTTAAGTGTCAAAACTTACAAACGGTACACTTAAGTGCCACTTTTCAAAAAAAATGAATCACTTAAGTGCCAGGTCACCGAAATCTTGTCAGAAATCCTACGTGGCATTTTTTTATTAATTTTTTTGCCTACATGGCTCGCCGGAAATTGAAATGACGAAAAATCAGCGCAAAACGACGTCATTTTTGCGCTGATGTGGATTTTTAAAATTATTAATTAAATAATATTAAATAATTTAAAAAATAAAATATTTAAAAATTGATTAATTTAAAAAAAAAAAGGAGGGTAAATCGGCGAGGGCTGTGCAGCCCTCGCCACCTCACCGTCACCAGGAAGGGCTGACGACGGTGGGCGAGGGTCCGCCGGGGTCGCCCGCCACTGGCCGGGGTCGCTAGCCACTGGCCGGGGCCCGGCATCCCCAGCCGACCCTCGCCCACTGTCGCCGGCCCTTCCCAGCGACAGCGGGGCGGCAAGGGCTATGTAGCCCTCGCCGATTTCCCCTTTCCCCTTCTTTTTTTTTATTTAATAAAATCGATTTTAATTTTTTTAAAATCTGACGTGGACAATTTTTTTTATTAAAATTGCCACGTGGAATTTTTTATTTTGAAAAAAATGCTCCGTCAGCAAATAAGTCGCCGGAAAATGGACATGTGGCAATTTGGCCGAATTTGGCACTTAAGTGATCCATTTTGCTCCGATTTTGGCACTTAAATATACCATTTATAACTTTTGGCACTTAAGTGTTTCTCCGTGCCAACTTTTGACACTCCTGGGGTCCGTGTGTCTATTACTTTATTTCTGATCGGATTCGGGAGATCTCATAGTGATTGCTCTGCCTTTTCTTCAGCAAAAGACAAGGTTGAAACTGCCGAAAGCTTACAGTTAAGATTAAACAAGATTAGGACTGCCACATATTTCTTTTCAGAAGCCAATAAGCTTGGAGAAGGGGGATTCGGGAAAGTGTATCGGGTAGTTTATTCGATGTATATTTGGGAATCACATCATTACATGGAAATAAACAGTGTTTGCTAACAAAAATTTGACTTTGGAGCAAGCTTGAAAATGGACAATTCATTGTTGTGAAGAGGCTTGAGGGGTGTTCTAATCAAGTTCAACTACAGTTGAAGAATGAGGTCACTCTAATGGTCAGGCTTCATCAAAAAAATCTGATTAAGCTCCGTTGGAATTGTTTGGAAGAAGGGGAAAGAATTCGTATACTTGAGTTCACATCCAATGCAACCCTTGAGGGATTAATTTGTGGTGCGGACTTGGATGTGAAAATTGTCGCTTCCATTTCACTGATAAGTTGTTTGCTAGTTGCATAATTCTGTGAACCCCAAAACAAAATTTTAAGCATGGCTTTTCATTTTAGATCATTAGATCTTGATTTCCTTTCAATCTTATATCCTGCAAATCGATGAGATTTAATATGTAATTAGTATGAGATTTCTATTTGACTCAAGAGATTGTGGCGGGATGTGGGTTGCCGAAAGGAACCTGATTACTTTAATAAGGCAGGTTTGAGACTTTATATCGAAGTCCAAAAAGATTTGGAATAGATTTAGAATCCGATTTTTTCATAGAAAAATGAATAATCTGAAAAATATTTTCCTAAATTTTGATCGTGTGCATTGCGTAAGAAAATAAATAAAAGATAACTATTTAGACTTTGATTGACTAAATATTTTAATTAACACAAGCAATCAATTTTAAGAAAATATTTTTCAAAGTGAGTTTTTTTTCTGAAACAAACAGAGTTTATAGAATGACAAGGTTTGGATGAGTACGGAATAGAAAAAGAAAATGACACCATGCCTCTCGTGCGGCTTCCGTGTCTCCTTCAGGGAATCTTCTGCTGTATGTGGTATGAACTAACGATCCTAAAATGGAAAGCCATGCTTAAAATTTTGTTTCGGGGTTCACAAAATTATGCAAGCCTTGAAGTCATTTGTGGTATGAACTTGGATGTGAAAATTTGTCGATTCCAAATTTTCAATTGGAGAGATGTGTGCCTCAAACTATTTGGCAGTTCTTTGTGAACAATTTAGAACCTATATAATATCTATTTTGTAGATTCAGTCAAACGTACATTGTTAAGTTGGAAGTGGCATTTGAGTATAATAAAATAAAAATTGGTTGAGAACTTCTTTATGTTGGATGTTTGTTTGCAAAACAAACCAAGTGTGTCTTTTTCATCTTGTCCCACATAGGAAAGTTTGGAAAAGACAAGTCATTTTATAAATGTGAACTTTTCTAATTTGTTAAAAGGAAAAGATGGAGTGTGGGCTAAACCTCACTATACCCGCGTGCGGGTGCGCGATTATTAGGCGCACTTAGCACTTTGATGTTATATGGTTATTTTGTTATTCGAAAGGTTGTCTTGCATTTTAGCATTTTGGAAATTATTTAATAAATAAATAAATTCAGAACTTTATTTTTAAATAAAATAATAATAATTAAATTGAATTATTTTATTCCGAAGTTTCCATACGTGTCTTTTCAAGATAACTTTTGAAATTATACTGGTTCAGTTTGCAACTTTCCCGAAGGATTATATTGATTCATTTTATAACTTCTTTTGAAAAGTCATATCTGTTCATTGTGTAACTTCTTTCAAAGAAGTATCTTTGTTTCTATATATATAAGTCAATTTTGAAAAAACAAAGGTTACAATTTTTCGAGTCCTTTTCCCAAAACTGCAGCAAAGATTTTCTATTGTTTCCTATAGAAATCTTGGAGAAATAATAGAATTGCTATATAGTATTTTCATTTGAGACTTTGTTGTATCCTGAAGGAAATTTGCCGGTGACCATTAGCAACTTTGTGGGGCAAATAAATCCTTAAAGAAAGTGATATCATGCCTCAAAGTCCATTGTGATTACTCTATTGATTCGAACACACATTACTTCATTGTTCCACCTAAGTATGAAGACGACTTCCCCAACACTTTATGTGCATGAGGATTCGCGCCTTAGGATCATACCCCGTGATGTGAAGGCTAGCAATCTTTTGTTGGATGAGAACAAAAATCCAATGGTATCCGATTTTGGCATAGCCAGCTATTCATTTTGAACCAAAGTAGAGAATATACTGCACGAACACACAAACTTTGCAAGTTTTGAATAAATTTTTTTGAAGCTTCGTTGTCTGTTTCAATCTTTTTTAAAAAGTACACAATAGAAACATACACCAATTTCAATTTCTCAAATGATGATTCTTGGGTGTATTTGTTTTGTGTGTTGTAGTGCATATATGGCTCTTGAATATGTAAAGCATGGAAAAAATTTGGGAAGACTAATGTGTATTTGTTTTAACGAAACTCCCGCCAGTGTCTACTGGTTTTGCCATGCATCAACCTGCCCCATTGGGCACGGCTATGTATGGATCTTCCACCCAGATGGCATTCCTAAAGGAGCATAGATTCAGCCTCTATCGCTACTCGCATCCGGACTCCCGCCGAGGTGATAGTTTTTATTATGTAACCAAACGAGTATACCACAAATAAATAATTCCATGTATTGACCAATGCAGATGTGGTACATGCTCAACATAAAAGTTTACTGCACATTTTTCATGTAAAAATAGCAGGAAAGAATTGCACGTAATCACATTTTATTTCAAAACCCGTCTAGCTTTCATACCTTATCAATAAAACATGTCATTCTCTTCTTTTTTTTGTAAATTTTGACATATATACGCCTGACACCTTGGGGTTTTTCCTTTTTATAGTCCATAAAACAGTACGCAAATGTCAGGGCATAATTATCTGAACAATCAAGCACTTGATAATTTCAATCAATCACACGACTAATATCATATTGATTTGAGTAGCAATTCAACATGCTTTAATAAATATGGACACGTCAAATTAGTCTCACAATTCAATTATAAATAAATAGTTTTGTTCACCATTAAATCATAATTAATTAATTATTAAAATAATTAATAAAAATTACGAATTTTATAAATAATAATTAAAAATAAATTATTTCTTTTTAATAAAATAATTCTAATCAAGATTATCCCACTAATCCTTGATTATCACAATTAACCACCATTAACTAGCACTAAGTATGATTAACAATTTAATAAAAGTTAACTATAGTTAACTAACCTAACCATGCTTCCACCTTAGTTAATTAACACAACCTTGGTTAATTAACCTAACCATATTCCACTTTCTAATTAATCCTCTAAATCATGATTAATCATAATTAACTCCCTAACTAAGATTAACTATAACATAATATACTCCTGAGCAAGTTTAACGGACTAATCGAGAGATTATAACATAAACTCACCCGACGACGATTCCGACGACACCGGTGCGATGCCGGCGACAAGGCAAACACGGGAATGCCTCTGGTTCGCCAAGATGAGGTGGCACAAGGCCGGATCTCAGCCGCGGAGTAGCTAGCCGTTTAGCCAAGGAACGCTCGAGAGAGAGAGAGAGGCTTAAGGTAGTGGCTGGGGTAGTTTAAGGCAGATCGACAGTGGCACAAGGGCGGTCGGACGGCGACGAGAGGTGGCTGAACGAGCAGCTAGGCGAGGCGATGAGGAGCTTGGTTGACTTCGTCCATCCGTGAAGGATAAGAGTGAAACAGAGAGGGATCCAATGGCTGAGGTGGCACGGGTTGGCTGGTGGGCGATCGGGCAGCTTCAGACGGTGGCCAGCAACTCTGGTGACCTCAAGGCAGCGGCAAGCTCAACTGAGCGGTGGTGGTGGCGTCCGGTCGAACCCGGTGTGGACGCAACAGCAAAAAATCGAACAAGGGGAGGGAGTGGCTAAGCTAGGCAATCAAACGGCGGTGTAGGGCGGAGGCGGCTGGCTCGAGCTACTGAGGTGAGTCTCGAGGCGATAGTGGTCAACGGCAGCCGAACTAGGATCTGCCGAGGAAGAGACTGGCCGAGGAAGAAGAGGGGAAACCGAGTTGGTTCGGTGACTGGGCGGAGGACGACGAGGCTTGCGGTGGCTCCGGGTGTGCGGTCAAGCAACCGGGCTGAACTATGGCGGAGGCGGCGGTCGTCGACCGTGGTAGCAACAGACAAAGGGGAAGACAGCAGTAACAGTTGCAAGCCACCCCAGATAGCAACAGAAAAAGGAGGAGGAGGCGGGCGCTAGTTTCGAGCGCAGCTCGGCTCACGACTGGCGAGCGATGACTGGCCGGTTGAGGCTGGGTGGTGGTGGAGGTGGCTGTCAACTAGGTCAGAACAAAGGCAAAGCAGCAGCGACAGCAAGGGACGTCGGCCAAAGGAGCTGCCGATAAAGAAGAAGAAGAAGAAGAAAAGAAAGAGAGAAGGAAGGGAACGTGCATGGGTGTGGGGTCCACGCGGGAGAGAGAGAGAGAGAAGTTGTCAGGATGGAGGGGATGGGGGCAAATGGAAGTTCAGCGTGGAAAAAGGGGAAAAGAAGGAGAGAGAAGAGAAAAAAATATAGGGAGAGAGCGAGGAAGAGGACGGAGGAGGGGTTGGCTAAGGGGGGGAGGGATCCACCCCTCCCATCATCTCTCTCCTTTTCCCTCTTTCTAATTCAAATAAAAACTGTCCCATTGACTAGGGGCAATTTCGTCATTTCGCACTTTTTGGACCTAAAATTTCCGAAATGTCCTTGGTCCGAAAATACAAAACGGGAAGTGTCGGGTTTAAATTTTCGACCTGATAATCCTTTTTCTAGCGTTCCCAAGCAGACCGGAATTCTCCAAAATTAATGAGGTTAAAATTCAATAATTTAATTTCGATTACCGAAAAGCCTGACAAGCGAATTTAGATTAAAATCATGGCCAAGTTAATTAATTGCAACTTTATTGTATCTCAAACTAACGGGTAGCTTTTAAAAATCACGCATATGCAGAAGTCTTTAGTAGCCTTTCTTCTTCATTTAATATTTTATGAGTGATCAGTTTGGATCGAGACCTGGTTAACTATGTTTTGAAGAATCACGCATTTATAGATCCAAAATAGGTCGGAAAATTCAATATGTCACAATATTACTAAAAAATCACCACAATTTGCTTTTGTTTTACACTTGCAAGAGACGGATTCAGTAAAAGGAGTCATTGCTTTTCCGAGAGTCAAGACTTTGCCAATTGAGGAACACTACAACTTGGCGACAACTCAGTGCAAAACGTTAGCAATCCATGTTGACGTCATTTTTGTTTTTTTTTGTTTTCGCTGAGATATTGATGACGTGGTAAATTTTCATAAGATATTTCAACAAATATACTTTCTTAAGATTAAACCCTTCATTTATTTGGTCTGGTTTCATATTAACTAAATTCAAATTCTTTTGGTCATTGAATGCTCTTTAGAATGGCATTTTGGCCACCCTTTTCAAATCCACCCAACCCAACAATGGATCTTTTAGGTCAAAATTAGTGAGGTGGATTATGGCTCTAACCTTTCATTCTTTAAGGTCTTGCAAGATGTGACTTTTTGTCATCATCAACGAATTCTTATGTCAATGTAAATTTAAACCTCAAGGTCTTGACAACTATTAAACACTAAAGTAAGATGTCGATTCAAAATGGAAAAGTTAGAAGGGCTTTTCATGTGAAAGATGCTCCAATCAAAATATTTTTGTTATTATTTCGACTCATATTCCCCAAAAAGTAGATCTCGCTCCGATAGTCCCGAATAAAATAAATACATGCATTAAGATACAAAGACTTCTTAATCCACAATAATGAAAGCACATTTTCACCCTTTTATATAATAGGGGATTTCACTTGGAAAAGAAAATGTTTTATACTAAAAGATTCGGGTCCACAACCATGGGTTCTAATGTACGAGATCTTGTAGCACTTAATAATGAGATCCTAACGATTAGTATTGTATAGAAGAAATCAATTTTAGACACTAATAACAGTATAGAGTTTTCACTACAGTTTCTATGTATTATCATATTGGGTGATTGGGCAAAAATCTAAGGACCGTTAGAAACACTAAAACATATAAAGGATTAGCAATTGA
The DNA here is from genome assembly GCA_014858505.1 of Corymbia citriodora subsp. variegata. NCBI lineage: Eukaryota > Viridiplantae > Streptophyta > Magnoliopsida > Myrtales > Myrtaceae > Corymbia > Corymbia citriodora. The sequence goes on from CM026414.1 coordinate 43,527,610, forward strand.
GATTTTTTTTTATGTAAATTATCCAAAAGGAATTTTTACATGAGATAAAAAGAATATCAATTGGGGCTTTAAGTTAGTAATTCCGAATTAGAGTATGCTCCTAACCACAAACTCATAAATGACTATCAGGAATGAAATCATCCTTTTTTTGAAATCCTTTTCTTTCATAATGAAGAATAGGAATGAAAAAAAAAATCTGTTGGTTTATAACTAAGAATGTGCCCGGCCTAGCGTGCCAGGCATGGCGGCCGTCCTTGTATAAAATGAATTTATGCATTTTAGTCTGCACGCCATCCGTCATGGTATTTATATTAGTAGTCCTTCTATCAAAGAGAGACTCAAAACACCAAAAAAACAAAAAACAAAACAAAAATGGATCGTCCAAATCTCCTTCTCTTGCTTCTTCTCATGTTTAGTCCCACCATAGACGCTCAATTCCCAGCGACCTACTGGGGTTCGACTGGCAACTTCACCGAGAACAGCACCTACAAAACCACCCTTGCCACCCTCCTCTCCTCCATATCCACCACCAACTCCTCGTCCCTCTCCTTTAGTTTCTTCAATGCCTCTGCTTCCATCTCCGGCGCCTCCCAAACCCTCTATGTCTTTGGCCTCTGCCGCGGTGACTTAATCGCCATGAGCTGCCGCGCCTGCCTCAATGTCTTGGCCTCCGACAGAAGTAGGCACTCCTCTACACCGGGAACTGTATCATTCGGTACTCAGACGCCTCGTTCTTTGGTGTAGTCGTGACACGACTCTCCTCTGTGGCAAGTACCACTGAACGTCTCGAGCCCAGACACATACGCTGCAGCGATGGGGAAGCTCCTAAACGATGTGTTTGCTCCGCGATCTATTATTATTTACCATTTCTAATCGCTAGAAGAAGTGATTGTCCAGTCGGCGATGTGTTCCCTCCGCGTTGTAGAGGTTGGTTTACTGAAAATATGTGCAGATTCATCTAGTTAGGGAGAATAGGAGATCAAAGTCCTAGAGCAGGAGGGTGGAATGAAAGTTAAATGAAATTTAGGATGTTACACTAGAACTGTCGTTGCACTTATAAAAATCATATAAATCTTCAGAGTTACTAACTTGAGATATGAAAACTAGTACGTTTCAATATATTGTTAGGAAAGTAAGTTTTTCACATTAACAAGTAACTTTCCCCACGTAAAACTTCCTAAGCGAGCTTCTTTGCCATTGTCGGGTATGATAAAATTTTGATGTTCTAATAATAATTAATAATGCAAAAACACTAATTGGATCTTGCAATTAAATCGACACGAAATTACCAGAGTAATAAATGTGAAACAATAAAGACACTATATGTTTATGTATTTCAATTTAAGTGTCCGTGTCTACTTTATGAGGAGAGCCAATAACAAATATTCTACTAATAATATAGAATAATAAAAAAAATCAAGTTGAAAGATAAAACCCTCTTTTTCTCATTTCTCTTTTATGAGATAAGTCACCCAAAACCCTAAATTATACTCACTTTGACACAATTATTCCAAACATTTTTTACACCAAAAATTTAAATTTGTACTTACGTTACACGTTTACTCAATGAGCATTGTTAAAAATCTACCTACATGAACTATGAAAAGTAAAGAGTATTGACATGATGTTCACGTGGCTTAAGTGAAATAAAAACAACATTGTTTTGGCATAAAAATCATTTGCTAGAACTGTGGTTGATGGTTTATGTGGGAAAATTGTTTAGAAAGTCCTAAACTTATTGCATTTTTGTCAATTTGGTCATGAATATTTCAATTTTGTCAATTTAGTCCTAAATATTTTTATTTCTTGTTAATTAAGTCTATCTGATTAATTTTGATAGGAAATTGCTGACATGGATGCTGCCATCCTAAGTGCTATGATGGTCTTGACATGGACAACATTTTATTAATTTTTAAATAATTTTTCTAATTTTTTATTATTTTTATGCTTTTAATTTCGTTTTTTCTTTTCTTTTCTTTTTTTCCATTTTCTTCTTCTAGCCAATCGTCCAACTACCAGCGACTGATGAGGATTGGCCTTGCCCTTGCCAGAGTGACCTCACCTAAGGTCGACGAGGTCAACCCTGGCCGATCATGGCCTCTAATCGATTGCTAGAGGCTAGGCAACAAGCCAGAGGAAGAAAAGGGGAAGCAGAAAAAAGAAAAGATAAAATATAGAATATTAAAATATTAAAATTTTGAAAAATATTAAAAAATTATTAAAATATTGTCAATGTCAATGCTAGTGTTTACATTAGTAAATTTCGATCAAAATTGGCCGAATAAAATTAATTGACAAGGAATAAAAATGTTTAAAATTGAATTGGTAAAAATTTAGTAGGTTTAGAATTTTTTGAACAATTTTCCTATTAATTGTATCACAAAAGTACAACTTTGAAGATCTTTTATACCACAAGAAAAAATATAGGATAATTATATTACCGTAAATATAGTATTGAGTCTTTTTGTGGCTTTTCCCCTTTCTTTTATCTATATCTTTTACAGGTCCCATGTGTACATACATATACATATATATTATATTATTGACACCTAAATTTTGACTGAGTATTAATATTTAAATTGCATAAAATATTAGGGACTAATTTGACTCTAACAAAAAATATTTTCACATCACCTTGGTACTAATATCATTTTTGTATGTTAAGTTTATTTTCTATCTTTATTTTACCATATTTTTACCCTATTTTCAGGTTTATTATTATTATTAAAAAAAAAAAGAGAAAAAAGAGATAGGCCCATGCCCAGCCCCCTTCTTCTTCTTCTTCTCCACGCAGACCAAAGGCTCGGCCCCTTTCATTTTGTTTCCTCCGGCCCAGCCAAGCCATCTTCTTCTTCCTCCTTGCTGCGTTTCACGTGTAAGACAAAGGGGCAGAAGACGACAACAACGTTCGTGAACGTATGGAGCAGCGTGAAGATCGGCGGGAGACCGGGATGGAGGGGATAGTAGGGTAGGCGCATTCAACACGCTGAGGAGCTGGAGTCGACTCCAAAGGCCTGGCCCCCCTCCTCTGTTGCTGCTTCCTTCTTCTTCTTCCTAATCCCTTCCTCCTCCTTTCTCCGCTTCTGCAACTGGCGCGCGGAGAATGACCTACAGCAATAGAGCAGAGTAGATTGGCGACGGAGGAGATGTCTTGCAGGCGCCGTCAATGCTAACTAGCGAAACAACGCGAGATCCGGCACGAAACCTGGGCGGAGGGGACGTCTTGGCGGACTCCTTCAATGCTGAGATGGCCCCGGCGGAGAATATGGGATGGGACACCGGTTCGGCCTAGAAGGAGGCCGGTTGGCGTCCTAAGAACCGGCGACCGGACTCTCCCCACTTATAAATAGAAGGCTGCGGCTCGGTTGAAGGGGAGGAGGCGGCGAAAAAGAGAGAGGGAAGTGAGATCCAAAAGAGATCTGAGGGAGAGTGAGAGTGGAGGTTCTGAAAAAAATCCAGATCTGAGAGAGAAAGCCACGAGGGAGACAGATATGTGAGGGAGGAGATGGCAAATTAAGAAGAGAGAGGGTTGAAGTAGAGATCGGCTCCCTGAGGATCTCGGCTCGGAGGTGTGCGACTCGGATGGACGCTGCTCGATCTTCGAACTCGTCTGCCATCCGACGCCGCGAGCCGTGTAGGGGACCCTTTGCCGACCGCCATTGTTCTGCTTTATCTGCGCTCCCGTTTCGAGCTCGCCGGACTGGGCCGCCGTTGTCCCGTTCGTGCGAGTTCTTACCTCATTTGTAGGTATGCTAGAGTCTCTGAGTTCTATGTATCATTTGTTTAAAAACCCGGCTCGAATCCGAGTCTGGTCATCCCCGAGTTCTGCCCTCAGCTTGTGTATGTTAAATGTTCGACAAAATGCTTGAGCTAGAGGCGCGTTCATGATTTTCGTTATGCTTGAGACTTGCTGTCCTTTTGTTTATACTCAGTGTGTATAAGTCGTTCCCATCCTGAAATCGAGCTATGCCGGTCCGTTATTTGCTGATTTTGATCCGAGTTTTCTTGCCGGGGCCTCCCTCAAAAGAAGCTCACTAGGTGATCGATAAAATGCCTCAGCCAAATCCGCGTTTCTTTTGGGTTCCTTCTTCGTCCATCGTTGACGATGTTGGTATAGGTTTGGTGGTGCCGTTTGCCCGTAGTATTGACTGTGGGCATCGTTGGTCCGACAAGGTATCGAGGAGGGGAGTCTTCACCATGGCTTCGGTGAGGACGCAAGCAGGCCGAGGAAGTAGAGAACGAGAAAATATTTAGCGGTTACTAATCACCAGGTCAGCAGACTACGTGGTGGACGTGATCCATTCAAAATTCGACACTTATTCTATGACTTGGACATAAATAGAAAATAAAAAAATCAAAAGAGCTTTCTTTTTTCTCTCCTCTATGGCTGCCAACGCCTGCTAAATATTCTCTCTCCGCTGTGACAAATGGGGTCTCTTAGGGGAGGGGTTGGCGGAGGCAGAGGGGCGTGCTGGACGGAGGGAGTGGGAGTGGGAGTGGGCTTTCATCGTTCTTATCTAGAAGAATAGGTAAAAATCTAGAAAATTCAGAAAAGGAGAGGAATGTTGAACGGGAGTTTAAAAGTGGGCATTTATTATTGCTTAGTGCTAACTATAGAGGACAGAAAAAAAAATGTTCTTTCAATTTTATTTGTTTTATTTATGTCCAAATCATAAAATATGTGTCAAATTTTAAATGGATCGTGCACACCACGTAGACTGCTAAGTTGGTGGTTAGTAAAAGAACCGAGGGACGCAAGGTGGGAGTAGTAAAAGGAAAGAAAAGAAATAAAAAATAAAGAATGAAAAAAGGGTAAAAGCAGACAAAGGTAGGTCTAGGCTGTAAATGGGGTATTGANCGGAAAGAAAAGTTCGCGGAGCGAGAGAGGGACCGAGGGTCGGAAAAAAACAGAGTGCGAGTGAGAGCAAGGGCAAAGAGCGAGAGAAGTTCCTGCGGCCACCGCGTCTCGAACGCGGCTGATGAGCCGCCGACGCGTTTCCTTCCCCTTCGCCAAAGCTCTTGGATCCGAGAGAGAGGACTGCTGAAACGCTGAAATAGAGTTGCAGCTGGAGAGATAAGGCGAGGGAAAGACAGAGAAAGAGTGATCGAGCAAGTGAGAAGAGACAGAGAACGACCGCTGGTATCCACGCCTGAACCGAGACCAGCGATCGCCGCCACGCTACCTTGCCTGAGCCGGACCGGTAAGCCTTGCTCTGTCTTGTTCTGGTTTGGGCAGGAGTGCACCGGCTTGCGCAAACTCCGGCCCCGTCCATCCTTTCTCCGATTGTTATACGTCGAGAGTCTTGGTGTGGGTTTAAGTTTCGGTAGAGCCCAAAACCCGTCGTCGTAGTAGCGCGCCAAATGTTCGATATAATGCTTAGACTAGATCTGAAAGATCTGGTTGGGAATATCCGTCCTCGACATGGCTGCTGCGTCTGTGGCAGTCGCTGCCTCATTCTTTGATCAAGTCGATGCGGGGGGAAGCCTCTTTGTGGAATCGTTTTCGGCCAGCAAGGGTGTCGAGGCCTGAGTTTTGAGCTCGGGTGGCCGTTCGGTCGGTTCATCCGTGAGGGGGTGACGGCGGTGGCTGGCGTCGGTCGGACCGAAAGATCGACGCCGGGCGATGGCCTAGCGACACCCCCAAAAGTCGTCGTGCGTGGAGGCGGGCTTCGGCGAACGGAGTTGCAGAGAAGCTTCGGGGAGAAGAAGAAAGAAGAAGAAGACCAGAAAAGATTAAAAAAAAAAAAAAGAAGTGTAAAAGAAAATAATAAAAAAATAGAAACAAAAAAGGGCCGAAAATAAAAAGAAGGAGATGGGCTTCGCTTCGGGCTTGCGCACGTTGGGCTGAAATTTTTCGCGGGCCGGGGATGATTGGGCTGGAAATAGAAAGGGAAAATGGGCCATCAACTGGGCTAAAAAATGGAAATCAAAGTTGGGCTTTTTAAAAAAATCCGTGTGGGGCTTTATTTTTTTCTTAGTGGGCTTAAGGCCGGCCCTGTTCCTTCAGCCCAACCCGGGCCGACGGGATCTGAATCAGGTCAGCGGGGCCGGGTTTCCTGACCCGGTCCGAATCATTTTTATTAAAAATATATAAAAAATCCGAAAATTCAGAAAATAATAAAAATATTAAAAAACATAAAAAAATTCGAAATTTCAGAAATTTCATGGAAAATTCAGAAACCTTTAAAAAAATTCGAAAATATTAAAATATTAGAAATTCCAAAAATTTCTGAAATTTCGAAGAATATTAGCGATTTCAAGTAGACATTTAGAACTAATTAGTAAAATCGAGAAGTTTAGAATTGATTTAGCATATGTACAATAAATTTATGGCTCATTGGGTAATTTTTCCATCATATGAGTATAGCTTAACCTTATGCACGATTCAAGCCGTGTGTTGTATGCCATGAGTTATTTGTTGCACCTATGAAAATGTTCTAAGACTATATCTTGATCAATGTTGCTTCGGAATCTCTAAGCCTCTAAAAGTACCCTTGCATTAAATGAATCAATAGGTCATGTGAGTTTTTTGTACGAGTAATAAATAAGTAATTTCGTTAATAATTTTTCCAAGAGGCCTAGTAATTTCAACCGGTCTTAACAACTCCTTGATCTCTTTAGTATCTTCCCAAAATAAGCAAAATAATAATAATAAATTACCAACCAACCAATGTATCAAAGTGATCCCACAAACATATAGTATAAAGCAAATTTCAATGATCGACCAAAAAAAAAAAGTAAATTTCAATGCACGTGTTGATACAAACATACACATAATTACAGTAATCTATAGTATTAATGGTTATAGAATTTTTTTTTTTTATGACCATGGGAACCCCGCACCCCGCACCCCGCACCCCGCCGACAGTCGGGGGAGTAAACCCTGGGGACCATACGTGCTAGCCATCACACACGTGAAACCAGTTAAGTCACTCTATGACAAAGCTGGGATTCGAACTCTCGACCTTTTGCGAGAAGAAGAGAGCGCGAACCAGCAGTGCCACCCAAGTGGGTGGTATAGATGATAGTTAGGATTGCATATTTCAATCCTTTTTTCACCGAAGACACAGTAGAATTGCCATGTACCTAAGCAAGTCGACCGCAAGCAACCAAACTTGATTAAGTGTCACTAGATATCGAAATCCCGAGTCGGCTTCCCACCTTAACAGTGAGATTCACTTTAATTGTATCCTGCTTAGATTGTAAGCTTTTATTAAATTGTATCCTTGGACTTTAATTTCAAATATTTACTAATTAGTTCTAAATGTCTCCTTGGACTTTCGTGTGTGATCTTGAGGATGCACTTTTCATATTGATTGATATATTCAGGATTTTTATTTACGGGATGCTCTAAAAAAAGTAGAAACGAAAATCACATGGAGATGCACAAATTTGTTTTATATCTATTCATCTGTTGAAAAAACACC
>CM026414.1:43535136-43688904 GCA_014858505.1 Corymbia citriodora subsp. variegata
TTATATATCAATTCCTTTTTTATTCTTTTTTTCTTATATTATAAGATGATCGATGTAATTGTACAGATGGTAGACTGAATATACAGAAAGCTCTTTCTCCCAAAATTCCTCTTAGTTTTCTTTATTTTCTCAGTCTCCTTTATTTTCTGACATATTTTAGTCTTTTAATTGGTTTAGTTTACTTTTCACTCGTCTTTTCAATTTGGTTAACTAGATTTTTGGATTGATCACTTTCAGTAAGTAATTGGATAATTAAAAAATAATCTCGGTGGGAATGACACTCACTCATCACTTTATTACTTGTCGATATTGTGCACTTACAATTCATCTAGTAGTCATGCCTCACCCCCTCCCTCCCCCTCCCCCTCCCCCCTCGCTCTGAGATATGCACTTGCATGTACACACAACAGTTGCAACAACAACAAATCAAAACTTAAATTAGAATTACATTCATTTAAGGATTCCATCTAACTACTTTAGTTTGTTAGGATTAGAGGATTAGATGCATAAATACAACGAAATAAATGCGAGAAAGAGAAATTTAGACATAAACTTTTATCTGATTCACCATTAAACTAGGTTTACATTCAGCCAAAAATTCCATTATAATCAACAACTTCCACCTCTCTATTTTAGCTCTTAATTATAGAAAGAGTTTATATATAGATGGCACAAAAAAACCTTAAGGACTGAGGTGTCTTCCCATTGATAAAGAATATAAATCACACCCCAACACAATTCGGGTACACAAATGTCTTTCTTTTAGTCACAAGGATGATATTATCGCCGTCCGAGTGCTGTGCTGTGATTATTTTTACTGTTCTCAAGCAATACGAGTGTGCTTCTATGCGTCCTTTCCCCCCGCTCCCTGCCAAGTGGTGTTCCTCTTCCTTTCTTCTGTATGTGCTGGCATTGCACCAGGAGAACATTTGATTGGCAGAAGAAAAGTGGGGGGATGAAAAGAACAAAAGAGGGAGCAGAGGACAGGAGTAGTCCAGTGCGGATGGGCGAGCCAGTGGGAAAGCGAGAATTAAAAGGAAAAAGGCAGGAAAGGGTGAAAATCTGTTTGAGTTGCGTGTCTTGGTTTTTAGGTAACGAGTTGTGGGCACAACTATTAACTTTCCGTCTGAATTTTAGGGCGTTACTTTCCAATGGTCTCAATTGTAGCTATATGGGAGCAAGAAGCTTAGTCGACAGTGTAAAACTACAAGCGGTGCTTGCTGGTCAGATTAGTTTGGTGCATTTAGTATAGCTAGATATCAGATTTGAGTCTTGCATGCCTTTAAATAAAATAATAGAGGTAAGTACACTAGGAGTGCCATAACTTTCTTACGGTGCTCACTTTGGTGTAAAAACTTTTTTTTCGCTCACTTGAGTGCCAAATCGGAGTGAAATCGATCACTTGAGTGCCAATCCGCCGGAAAAGCTGACATGGCCGCTGGAAAATAATATTTTAATATTTTAATTAATTTTTTTGATTTTTTTTTTTTTTTTTAGGGCCGGCGAGGGCCACCATTGACCCTTGCCGGCTGCCGAACTCTCGCCCAAATTGGGCAAGGGCCCTTCGCCGTTGGCCACAAAGGCCCTAGGCGAGGCTGGCAAGGCCATCAAAGGCCCTAGGTGAGGCCGGCGAGGCCGTTGACGGCCTCAACCGCGGTAGAGACGGCGAAGGCCAAGTGGCCCTTGCCCAGATTTGGCCCTGGGCAAGGCCGCAATGGCCCTCGGCAGCAGTGGAGAGGCTGTAACGGCCTCACCCAAGGCCTTTGCGGCCGACGGTGAGGGGGCCCTCGCCCAATTTGGGCAAGGGTTCCACGGCCGACAAGGGTCAATAGTGTCTCTCGCCGGCTCTTAAAAATAATTAATTAATTAATATATTAAAATATTGTTTTTGAGCAGCCATATCAGCTTTTCCGGCAGATTGGCACTCAATTAATCGATTTCACTCTGATTTGATACTCAAGTGAGCGAAAAAAAAAATTTTGCACCAAAGTGAGTGCCGTACAAAAGTATTGGCACTCTTGGTATCCTAACTCCTAAAATAATAGAAGCTAGAAAAATTGAAAATGATAAAAAGTAGTTTTACTTAGATTAGATGTCATCTAGAGAGTAAACTCAGTGCATGTGTCCTCTTTGAGTTTCATTTAGCGATTGTCTCTTAATGAGTAGGTCTCTATAGTTTAGAATTAGGCTTATATTATCTTATCCTAAAGCTCTATAACAAGGCTATGTATATTCTTTGCTTGACTTATATCGTGTTACTTTACTGCACTTTATCTTTAACTCGTCCTTTATTACTACTTTTGATGTGTTTCTCATTATTGGTTTTATATCATTCTTGTATTGTAATTTATTTTCTTGGTTGGGTGGCCGGTTTTTATTTTAGGCTCATGATAAACATAATAAACCCTAAAAGAACCTTGCATGGAGATATAGCGACTTCAAATGATCTTTAGGACTCATAATTGATTAGTTGCCGATATAGTGAGAGCATTATCAATGAGGATCTTTGTGAGTTAGACTTTTGGGTATTGTTTGAAACTGTGTCCTCTAGATGGAATGGCAGGTGTGTCGTTATCCCTATCCCTATAGGATTCGGGTGTGACAATTTTGGCCATGAATTTGACTAGATTGGGATGGTGTCTCTCTTGAACTCACTACCACTCCCGGTTTTCGCTCTATTTTTGCTGGCAACGTCTCCCCCTCTTAGGCTAACCTCCTGACCTCCGTTTTGAACGAGTCACCTATGGTTGGAAAGCTATTTTTATCTCTAGTTCATGGTTTGAGCTGAGTCTTAACTCTACGTTCACGATGTATCCACTTTCCTCCGCCAGTCACTCGAACTCTCCTGTAGTTTTGCCTCGGTGATGTTCCCCTCTCTTAGATCACTCTCCCAGCCTCCATCTGGAACAAGTACTTTCACTCTCTAGTTAAAAGTTTTGCCCGATTTTGATTTTGGTGTATTTGTATGAGTGAAAGTTTTTTTCCAAAATTGTTTTTACAGACTTTCACTGGTTTGGTTTGCCAAAAATATCTAATTAAATTAAAATACTTTCCGATTAATGAAAATATTCATGCATAAAATTGAGAAAGTGAATTACTAAATTTAAAGTGATGAAATACATTTGGAAATTACTCCTCTTGATTCTTTTTCATATTATATATATTTCTTTTTCTTTCTTTGTTCTTTGTTCTTTTTCCTTCTCCCTCTGTCGGCTAGTAATCGGCTACAGGCGTGGGCTAACAAGGCCCAAATGAGGTCAAGCCTTGCTTGCGACCTGTCGTCAACCGTTGTTGAGACTCGGTGACAGTGAAGGAAGAAGAAAAAAATGAAAGAAAAGAAAAAAGAAAAAATTATTTAAAAATTAATTTTTTATTTGCTTCAATAAAATCATGAGGCTAAAATTATTTTCCAAATGAAACTCAACTACCAAAACACTTTTGGATCACATATTACCAAATAAAGGAAAACTATCAATTTTCCTAAAAAATGATTTTTTGTAAAGCATTTTCCTTTATCATTAAGTTTTCCTTATTGTGGAAAATGAATGATTTAAAAATATTTTCCTAAAAAAGATTGCTTATATCATGTACAAAAATGAACAAACAAAAAATATTTTCATCGTTTACAAAAATATTGAAATATAATTTATTATTGATAATAAAAATATTTTTCGTTGACTAATTATTTTAAATAATATAAGTGAAGCATGCACGCGAGTAACATTTCATTGAGCTTTCCTATGATCAACAACCATCGCTTCTTATATAGTGACCAAAGTTACTTCACTATTCACTTCAAGCAAATCCCCTAGAAACCATCATTCAGTTGACATCCAAATTTATTCAAGGAGTATTTTTTTTTTCTTGGGTCATAGTATTTTAAGTTCACATTCTTATTTACTATAAGAGTAAATTCAGTAATTCATATCTCTCTCCAATGGCAAACCCTCTAGATAACCCAATCAATTTGCTCAAGGTGCTGTACAAACATCGATGCCACAATTTCTCAACTGCAGTCTGCAACATCCTCCTCCTCCTCGCCACTCCACTGGATACGATATTTATCTTGAGTGTGTAGTCTACTTAAGCGCGCCATACAAATTTCTATGCAATAACTCCCATTCATATGCATCGCATGTGCACCATCTACAACCACCACTTCACCTGACTATTGTTCATTTCAAGTGAATCTAGTAAGACAGCATCTTCGCAGCAGTTCACATCCAAATGTACTAGAGGAATAATTTTAGTTCACATTTTTATTTATTGTAGAAGTAATTTCAGTAAATCCCCTCTCTCTGTCTCTTTCTATCAAAATACAAAATTGAGAATGGATAATGTTGGTGGACCTAACAGAGACTAAGTCGTGTGTTAATCACTAATTAAATCTCTCTCTCTCTCTCTCTCTCTCTCTCTCTCTCTCTCTCTCATCCTTTATGGCCAACAGAGACGAAGTTCATCTGATGTGGGAATACATGGATTTGACAGTTGAAAATGATTGCAGCTCACAATAGCGTTTGAGGCAAGGTCCCCTTATAATTTTGACATAAAAAATTACAAATTTTATAAAAATATTAATACCACAAATAATCGTCAATAATAAATTGATTCAAAATTATATTTATGATAAATTTATCTTAAATAATCACAAAAAAATCAAATCAGATATTTATAATAAATTTATTAAAAATTTCAAATAAATACATTTATGACAAATATATTCTTTATTAAATTAGATTAATATCACAAAAAATCATAAACTAATGCAAACGTGGTATATCCGTTAACTGTCACATACTATTTAACTTAGCAAATTAGTAGTAAAATTTAACAAAAATTAATAAAGAGTAAAATTGTTATAAGTGTAATTTGTCAAATTTAATAATAAAAAATTAATTTGAAATAAATTTATTACGAATATAACAATTGAAGTTTTTCGTGAATGTGCATTTGGAATTGAAAGGTCTCAATTAGCCACCATTCTTGAAGTCTCAAAATCAGTTTTTCGTGATATTAAGTCGCAAAATGATTTTTTTTTAAATATTTTCCTTTATCAAAGTTATCTCGTGAAAAGGACTGGCCCGTGTGCCGTGAAGTTTCTGGGAAATTTGTGTACCTGCCTCACTCCATCGCTTCCCACCTCTCCCATTGGCGTCCTCTTTATTCACTTCGAATCTCTGTCGTCTTCCATGGCTAATCAAGAGAGTCTCTTTCTTTTTTATTTGGACTTGGTTGGCAGGATCGGGCCTTTCTCGCTGGGTGAGCGTATCTGATTCTAAAGTCCTTTCCTAAATCACTTCTAGTTCAATTGTTGAAAGATAGAGATAATCTTTCTAAATGAGATTGAGTTCCACGGATATGCAAGTTAGAAAGATATTATTTCCTGCTATTCTATCTCTTTGTGCATTAAGTTCGAAGAAGATCTTAATCTATAATGAAGAAATGATAGTAGATGCTTGTTTTATAGGCTTTATCATATTTAGTCGGAAGAGTTTAGGTAAGACTTTCAAAGTGACTCTCGACGGGAGAATCCAGGCTATTCAGGAAGAATCGCATCAATTCCCCACGGCCATAATGTGGTCTATCCCCTCGGTTCGTTGGGGGAGAAAAGGTTACTTGTTGCCGGAAAATCCCTCTCCGTGGATGATTGGAGCCTTTGCTTTCGGAGATCAGGAATTATTTACTTAGTTAATAAAGGACCGGTCGTAAACCAATCCTCCCGTCTCTGTGATCCTCCCACTAGCGTCCTGCTTTCAGATTCCTCTTAAAAGCTGCAGCATCATATGACTTGGAAGAGTCCCTACGGAAGTGGAATAAGCTGATAAAAGAGACCTCTGGATGAAATAACTTCATCTTCAAGGTTTAAGCTTTTTTTGTACGTAATGGTTGAGGCTTATGGCGTGACCAACCTAAAAACAAATAAAAAAATGAATCCTTTCAGGACTGGCTCGTGGCCCTGAAGTTTCTGCGAAATTTTTGTGCCTGCCGGACTCCTTCAGACATGCCTCTCGCTTCCCACCTCTCTGCTGTCCTCTTCTTTATTTGCACTTTGATTGCTCTTGCGCCGTGCAAGCGAGAGGATGTTCTCAGCCCTCCAAGAACCGTGCAACTGTATAAATACCTATCATCTTGGCCAAGGCACATCTTAAACTGAACCATCCCACTATTCTTCTTCCTCCTCTTCCTCCATATACTCTGATATCATACTTGTTCTCCTTCTTTTAGATGAAACTGCTGATCGAGTGAACGAGACAAAACAAGCATGGGACGAAAAGTCACACGTCGTTCGCGTACTCCAGGGTCCCGCGGGACAGGCCATTCTAAGGGGAAGCATTTGGATCCATTTGACAAGTAACCTCTTCGTTTTCCCTCTCTTTTTGCTGCTAGGACTTGCATTTCCATGGGTTGTATGCATTGTCTTTGCTTTTTACTTTTACTTGGTGCTTTTGAAGTTTCTTTAATCTCTTTTTATTTTTGTCACGACATTGCTGATCCCTCTTTAACATTAGATGACCACTCTTACTTCTGATGGGGCTCTCCAATACCTTGTATTTCGTGTTGGACCCTGATCTCGTTCGATTCCAGCGGGCGGCCTTTATTCATCTGTACGAGCTATGAATAGATTCGTTCTTTCCCTTTCAATTGTTTGATACAATTTTTTTTTTGGCTTTTTAGAATTAAAAAAAAAAAACTTGACAGAGGTCGGCGACCTTTGTGGCTATTGGCTATTGGGGACCAGGTGTCTACCGACAGCTGTGGCAATGAAGATGATGGAGTTGGGATTTTGATAGTTTTGTGGCCGTAGGGATATAAAATTGGAATTTTAATACTAATTATTGCTAGTTAATCCAATTCAACACTCGAAGCTTAATCCGTGTGAAATCCGAATTTACATTTTGATTTCTCTTTATACATGGAAAATGTAGGAATTGGAATCCCATTCCCCGAGGAACCCAATTCCGCATTGAAACAAAAGCTTAAGCCTTTACAAAACTGCCCGAAATTTGTTTTGGATTTTGATGTCCGCCGATGGTGTTACCTCCAAGTTCTTTCATTTCTTTTGGAAGAAAGTTGAATAAAACGAGGTTCTTCTCCAATTCAAACTCTGTCGGCTCTTTGCACTCGGGTTGACACTTCGCTTCGCCTCAGGCATTTCTCTTAGTAACTCTTCTTCGGAATGTTTCCGGCTTGCCTAATCTTGTCTGAAAATTGTCCAAAGAGGTCACACCAGTGTCGAAACTACATAGGCAGAGTCATGATTTGTTGTGTTATGCATAGATATAGATCCATCTTCTCGAACCGTGTAAGAGTACGTGGTGAAGAGTGAAGTATTTTCATCCATTTGGCTCTGTTTCCTGTGAACGTGGTTCCTAAAAGACTGATTATGGTTCTGCAGTGAGACGTCAAGAGCACTCGAAAGTGATGATGTGCCCATGAGTTACAGGATCAAAGAGGAAATCCAGAGAGTGGTAAGATGAGTAGAAATTGCGATCGTTTCCATCATGCAAACTATTTATCAGTGCCATTTCCGTGTCATTTGCTGATTTCAGTGACGAGGGATCAAATTATCCATTGCATTGTCATCTGCTGGTCTGTTTTTGATCAGATGCAGGACAAACCTAGTACCCGACAGCTCATTTTTCTTAATAGGAGTGATGCCAAACTTTGTGGCACATTTGATTGTGAGACATTCCAACGAAGCAAATTTTAGTTAAGAGAAGTTGTACGTCAACAGTGAAACTGATGGGATGTTGCACCTGACAAATTGCCTGAGGGAGGAGGGGAAAAAGAATTGGAGATAGGAATGGAACTTCTATAAATTGGATTCCTAGTGTGATAGATCATGCTTGAGAGTATTCTCATTCTCACTGATTGTCAATGTTAAACAGGTCAGGGGACAACTGAAGCCTATAAAATCTGACTTGAAAGATGCCAAGAAAGATCTGAAGCTTTTAATTCCTCAGTGTTTCGGGAGGTACTAATACTTTTCATTTGGAGGAACAGCAATTTATCATGGCTATTAAGCTGTGGAATTTTTTCTGGGCAATTCATCAAGATTTATGAGTAGAACCCATTTTCTAGGGTTCCTATGTTAGAAGGACAATGGTAGAGTTGAAAAGCTAACACAGACTAGAGGTCCAGAAACATGTTTGCTTACTAAGATAACAGTATTTGAGCTTTTCCTACTATAATGGGGTTTGGCAACCTTATACGTATGCCTCTGCGTCCTGTATACTTCTCTGCACTCTTTAAGATGTTCTTTTCTTCTTAGACCTCTAATTATTCTTTTCACCTCCCACAAAGTCACAAAAATCAACTGGGTTGCATCCGAAATGCATACAAATGACATGAACTCTAGAGAATTCTTCCAAATCTAGTCTCAAATTTGACTTCAGTCATGCACGCTTGAAGTGCAAGATCTTGGAGGTTCAACAGCATCCATTTTGTGAAAGTGAAGTTTGTCTATAGCATTGAGCACTAATGAAAAGATGGTGTTAGAGTTATGGTTATTCATATACTTGTTTGTACCATGACAATTCCATTGGATTCCAATTGCTGTGTTAATTTTCTTCATGCAGTCACATCCCAGACACTGTCAAAGGTAAAAAAGTGCAACCAATTTGCTCATCAGTGAAGGATGATGATACTATTCAGGGAGAGGTAGGAATCATGTAGATCACTGTTTTTTAGACCATACATATTTTTGTAGTTCACGTTCACCTATTGACTATGGGGGGGCTAGAATTGCATTATGAAATCTTCACTTACCAATGAAAATGCTGCAATATATGGAATGCTGTTGTCATGAATCTTCTGCTTGGACTAATGGCAATTTTGAGATCCAGATTCTAGTATCAGAATGGAATCTTGTATGTACAATGGTTCTTCTCCTAGAAAATGCTATGCTCTAGGATGTACATGCATCATGTTAACCATTTTGACAACCATGTGCACATTGACTATGAGATGCTTGAAGTGTGAAATATACACCTTCAGGTTGCCTAAAAGTGCTACTAAGTAATCAATCTCCAATGTCTATTTGAGCCATGAATATATGGAGAGAAGGGAAACCTCAATTTCCATCCACTTTCAAAGCAGATGGGTTTACAATGAAAAAAAGAGGTTCAGGTGCTATGGCACTGAAGTAACCGATGCCATAATCCCTGAACAAGGTCAACCTGTTCAATAAAAAATTGCCTATACCCAAAACCGACAGAAGTGTGTATGCAGAGAATACCTAGAAGTACAAGATAACTCTCTGTTGCAACTACGTGATTGCTTGCTCATTATTCTTTAATGGAACTATGAAATTTTGGCTAGATGTTGTGTTCAACAAGTTGCTAGTAGAAATGTTCAGAAATGTCAAATAAGGATGCCCCCAACCCACCCAAAAAAAAAAAGAAAAGAAAGTTCTTCGTAGCTTTGTTGTATGCTATTGCACATCCTCATTATTTGTGAATTTTGATCAGGCAAGGGAAGAGTCGGAGCACTCAAGTTCTCAATCTGTTCAACTTGCAAGGTTAGAGTTTTGCTCTATAATTTTTTATGTTTCTATCTATTGAGCTGTGAAGTTGATTTGTCTATGACATCTTCACACAAAATACTGTATATCTGAGATCCCCTAAGCCCATAACATTGAAAGATTTGTACATGGGTACTACACCAGGTTTGTGCTTTTATATGGTCAAACCTGGATAGAAAGTATTAAAGGAAATTCATTGCTATTAGTTTTAGGTAAATGATCCTGTATTTGGGCTCATGTCAGTCTAGGGCGCACCATCGTAGCTCAGGTGATGTCAGACCTATAGACATTAAGCTTTCTTGATGTTGATTTGGCCTGTAACTAGTGCAAACACTGTTATCTCATGGCTGAGTTCAAAAATACTGTAATTTCATTTGCATAAGTTTAGCGCTCATATGCAAAAGATCATTTGGGCAGTAACAATACTTTGCAGTGACCATAGGTGTTGTAGTTTTGGCTCAAGCACTCTAAAAACCAATCTTGTTAAAATGGAATGGTTCATCAAACTGGATTGTGGAACGATCTCTGTTTTTTTTTTTTTTTCTGATATCAAGGATCCGGCCTGGCTCAACCTTATGGGAGTGCACGGCCTCCGTGGGCCCGACAGGCCCAACGACGACCACCAACTATACCTGGAGAGGAGCTAGCCCAGAAACCCAGCATCAGGGTCTCTACTTAAATAGCTAGCAACTGGGTGATTCGAACCCAAGATCTTGTGTGGGAGGTCCCAAACGCAAACCACAGCAGATGCCTGATTTCTGTTCATCCTTGTTTGAACCAAGATCAATAAAAGCACAGTAAATTTTGAAGAGAAACTTTCAGCCTTATCACATTGCTATGCTAACTTTTGTATCAGTTCCTTCTTTCCAAACAGCACCTTTTTCTTGCTTGAGCTTGGGTCTTTCAACGCCTTACAATGCTGATTGATGAGTTAATGCAGATCGTCTCCAAACGTCGAAAGAAGGATGAAACGAGAGACTGGCAGTTTCAATTCAAAGAGGGGCTCCCCACTTCTGTCTATACTGATGAGAAAATACCTATTATTGTCAAGTTAGTTGATGCAAACACAGGCGATATTGTCAAATTAGGTCCGGAGTACTCTGTTGAGGTAGAAGTTGTGGCGCTTGAAGGTGATTTCGGGACGGGTGGTTATGATAACAGGACAGGATTTGAGATAGCAAGAGCACGTGAAGGGAAGAGGCCTCTGCTTCTTGGACAGCGAGTAGCGAATCTTAATGGAGGCACTGGGGTGGTGGGTGATGTATATTTCACTGATGTTTCAAAGTATAGTAGTAGGAGCGGGAAGTTCAGGCTAGCAGTACAGGCTAAAAATCGTGAGGATATTCGTGAAGTGATATCGGACCAGATCACTGTGAAGGCGAGTAGAGGACAGGGTAAGTCTATGGTAGTCTTTATCTTTTAGCTCTAAGAAATAAATATGTTTAGATTCTACTACCCTCAAGGTACTTACAAAATGAAGCTTCATTTCCTAGAGAAGCCTTACTTTATCTGAAAGCAGGAGCCAACTAACAATATGACTGACCTGTAACTAATCTAATATAGAATTTAATCGACCTGTTTCTGGATTGTTTCCTGAAGAAAGGAGTAAGGCCTATTAATCTTAATGTACCTCAGTACCTCGGACAGTAGTAAAGAGAGTTTTAGTTGCAACAAGAGTTCTGTTTGGCCTGTTGATCTTAGCGTTACTGCAATTTCTTTCTCTAATATGTTCTTTTTGCTTTATAGCAAATGAGAAACATGATCGACCTTTACCTGATGATGAGGTCTGGAGATTGGTACAAATTGGAAAGAATGGACCATTTCACAAGAAACTTAAAGCAGCAGGAATATCCACCGTGGGACAGTTTCGACAGCTACTTTACAGGAAACATAATACGTTGAGAAACGTGAGATTTTTAGCACAGGGCTCTGAAATTTGGATTGAACTCCCTGAAACCAAGAAGAATGATGTTGTGTTTGATCATTGCAGATTCTCGGACCGACGATGACAAATGGTAACTGGGATAAACTCCGACAACATGCAGAAACTTGCTGTCTGAATGGGAACCCCCACTTGTCTCTTGATAATGAAAGTGATCATCAAAATGGCCATAAACTCACTGACCATACTGCAGACCGGGTGCATCATGCGGCTGACAAATTTTCTTTCAAGCAGGAGGTAACTTGGACATTCTACTCTTTCTGATATTTGCTATGCAATCTGCGAGAAGTAGCCTGTGACCTCAGAGTATCAGTTAAATTTACTCTTATATTTTCAGCTCTTATCACACCTTTCCTTGTGGAGTACAAATGAATTGAGATAGTTCAATAGAGCATACAATTGATCAAGGAACAGTTTCTAACGATTTGTTGAATCTGATTTTGTTGCATTAATGATTGTTCTCTGTTGATGATTGCAATTTTGAGTTCCTAACCAGGTGTCTTTGATGCTAAGCTGTTTCAATTAGCTTTGTAAATGGCAAGGGAAAAACAAAGACAAACACAAAAGAGAGTATGCCTGATGATATTCGCTGATCCTTTTTTTTGATTGGTAAAAGGAAATACGACTGAAGGAACCGGCGGGGGGCAAACCCAGGTAGGAAAAAGCTTAGCACCAAGAGAGCACATTGACAAGAGAAGTAATCTACAATGTCTATTAAAGCATTTACATGCACACATAACTTTCCATTATACCAAAACTGGAAATTTTCAACGATCTTTCAATAATATAAAAACGGCCATTTTTTCTCCATTGAAAAGTCTCCAAAGTTGAGGGTAGCAACTTTGGGAATTAAGTGGCTTTCTGCATTACGTAGTAAAAACTATTAAACAAGCAAGAGTAAGTTAGAGAGCACTTTCAGCAGTTGGACGATCGACACATTGTCGTTGCAACCATTACTTTCCAAGTTTAAAACTGTATGATTTAAAGTTTTTTAATTCTTCGCTTGTCCTTTTAAAATCAACTTTGCATCTTTTCCCTGAGGACCCTTGCCTTGATTGTACTTTTCATTACATCTTTCGAGCATCTGACCTTTATGTGGTGGAAAATTGGGTGTCGATAGGCGTAAAGTGAACTGAGGTTCTTTCAATGTTTTTTCCCCTTCTTTCTCTATACTGCCCTGCATACTTACTCTGAATGCAAGTTCATCCATTCCAAAGCAACGTTACTGGCGGAGAAAAGAAATTGTAGCTTGAAGTCAGAGCATGTACTAAGTGTTTTTCTTCCAGAACCATGGAGATGCAATCAGGGAAGTCTTGAGTTCTTTTCCATCTCAAGTCTCTAAAGGACAGATTGAAAATCTCACCCCTCTCCAACATATTTTGGCTCCAACAACCTGTGCTGCTCCAGTTGGTCCGGAAGCTCCTCTGGCGAATGTGGGCTGTACTGCTGCAGGTATGTGCTCCAAAACACGGGACTCTCTCTCCCTATAAGCACATACAAAGATGTGGCCTGTGAAATTATGATGAAAATAGGACTTTCCACTGGATTGTTGAGCTTTAATACATAAAAGCCGCATGTTTCAGATTTTTATAATTTGGGTTCCGCATCATATGAAGGCATTTATTTGTCTAGCTACCCCATCAATTGAACTAGCATCTGAAAATGCTGAGAAATAGTTTTACTGATGATGAACAAATAAGAATAGTAGGTTGCTGTAGGTCACTACCGAAAGCAGTAATATAATAGATTCAGTACAAAGGCAAAGGGCAATAATCAAGTACTAACATTTTGTCAGGGTTCAGTTTCAAAGATGCAATTTCAATTTGGACATGAAAGATTTAAGAGTTGAATTAACAAAATGACCGATAAGGACATTCAATGTCAAGAATATCAAATATCTTAATGCTAATTGAACAAGAAGAGATACTGTAAGATGTAATTGTTGCGAAATGAGCCTCATTCAATAAACTCCATCCATATGGACGTATATATGTATACATGTATGTTTGTATGTATGTACGTATGAATGTACGTGTCCAGTCCGATCAAATAAAATGCAATTAAAAGTTAGATATGAATAGATATAACAAGCACATGGTGACGTGTTTGTATGGGCATTTTTATCAAATGGTGACCAAAAGATCATACTAGAAAAGAAGTTAGGTTGGTTAAATTTATGTCTGAAATTGAGATGTAAAATGTTCAATCTGTTAAGGGAAAGGGCCTTGTCAATTGAAGTACTTAAAAGATTACCAAGATCAGTGGCAAGAAAAACTAGAGAGATGTGCAGGGTGAGGAATAGTAAATGCTTATAACCACTCATGGGAAATTTTTTTATAAAATCGTACACCTGTGCTCATGTAGGCCTATATTTACTAGCCACTTTAATGCTCTACTTCTTTCTCCAGGACATAATGATGGAACTGGTTTGCCATATACGATGCAGTACCAATATACCATGAAGGCTCCAGCTAATGAAGCTCTTCCTCCGCGTCAGTCCACACCTGTATCCAGCTTTGGGGATCTAGCTCCTTTAAGAGTCAATGCTACTACTACTGTCGACAAGTCCCAAGATTTCAATTCCCAGGCTACCATGCCTAGCCATGGGATCGGTTCATCAAGCCTAATGGGCCATACATGGAATGAAAATGTTCCTCCCTTTGGAGCCTCAATGTCAATCTTCCAAAATGGTAAAAGCTCATAACCATTCATTTGAATTATTTTTTATATAAAATTGTATACCCGTGTCCATGTCGGCCCATATTTACAAACCACATTAATATTTTAGTTCTTTCTGCAGATGGTGCAACTGCTTGGCAACAGTCCCAATATACCTATTGTGGATATACCATGGAGCCTCCAGCTAATGAAAGTGTTCCTCTTGCTCTGTATCGGTCCACATCTATAGACTGCTCATTTCCTCCAGGACATAATAGTATTACTACGACCGACAAACCAGCCCCATGATACCAATTCCCAACCTACCATGCCTAGCCACGTGATCGATTCATCAAGCCCAATGGTCTGTACATTGAATGAAAATGTTCCTTCCTCTGGACCAACTTATGCCTCAATGTCAAGCTTCCAAAATGGTAAAAGCTCGTAACCATTCATTCGAATTTTGTTTTCTTCATAAGATTGTACACCTGAGCCCATGTCAGCTCATATTTACTAGCCACATTAATCTTCTAGTTCTTTCTCCAGGATATAATGATGCAACTGCTTGGTCATCGTTAGTACCGTCCCAAACTATCTGTTTTCGAAATCCCATGGAGTTTTCAGCTAATGGATGTTATTTTGAAGTCCCACGTGGTTTTCAGTCAATGGACTGTTTATTGAATGAAAATGTTCTTTCCTCTGGACCACTCGGTGCCTCAATATCAAGCTTCCAAAACGGTAAAAGCTCGAAACCATTCATTCGATTTTTTTTTTTTATAAGATTGTACATCCATGCCCATATCAGCCCATGTTTACTAACCACATTAATGTTCGTGTTCTTTCTCCAGGATACGATGGACTTGCTTCTCTCGCTTCACATCAGTCCACATTTGCAAACAACTGCAATAGTCTAATTTCCTCAGGCGGATTGCCAGAACAGTTCCATGGTATCAATGTACAATATGCCATGCCTAGCCGAACAGTAAATCAGAATGTTCTCCCCTCTGGATCAACCAGTGCCTCAATATCAAACTTTCAATGTAGTGGTACACTTCCTGTTCGTGGAGGCAATGCCGTGAGTGAAGGTATGGAACCAGACCTTCCAGATGGGAATCTACAGGGCACGATCCCTGAAATGTGGGTTGACCCCCTCACCTGGTTCATGGGTTGATGGTTTTGTTAGAGGTCCTAGCAAAGGGAGAAAATATTCGGTGGTTAGAATGCACCATGTCATGGGCTAATGTGGTATGTATTTTTCTTGAGGTCCAGTCAAAAAATGCCACATGTTGATTTTGTGGACATAAATAAAAAAATAAAATTCTCTCTCTTCTACGCTGCGTCGCTGTCCCCAGTCATTCGCAGCCATGGTTCTCCGATTTCCAGATCTCCGTGAGCGCCGGTGACTCCACCGGTGGCCAAGGACCTCGGATTTCGACCGTGAGCTCCGTTGACTCTGTCGGTGGCATTTGACCTTGGATTTCCAAGTTCCTCTGGCGACTATGGACCCCGGGTTTTTATGTTTTCGTGAGTGCCCAGAATTCCAGATCCGGACGAACGACATCAAATGATGGCCATGGACGAGCGTCAGCATCGCTTGCTGGTTTCATCTAATCATTAAAAAAAGTTGTTGGACAGATTTGGGGTAGTTCCATTGTTGGGGTTTCATGAATCATATATAGGCAAATTAATTTAAACACAGCGAAAACAAAAATGAAATATTTCCATACATGTATCTTCAAAGGCATTGTTAAGAGAATCAATCAATCACCGACAATCATGAAATCTGCAACAATCATGCAATTGGCAATATTCTGGTTCCACTAAAGATGGTAACACCAAAGAAGGAAGATAGGAAGAATCAAACAAAAGAAGGAAACCCACAACACAATCTCCACCAAAGAAAGAAACAAATTGACAGAACCAAATCCCCACAAATCAAGCATCAACAAATCACTACATCGATTCTCAATCAATGAATTGTGTTTCTTTTCAAAATCTCCTTAATTGTAGACATCGGTCTTCTTGTAAAAGTCTATAAGTAGAGCTTTTGTAATTGTGCAAAGTATAGACAAAAATACAAACACCAAAAGATTACTACACATTCCTTCTTCTATTCCCTTTACTCAATTGTTTCCACAATATACTATTTTCAACATGGTATCAGAGCATTCTAGCAAAAGCACTCGATCCAACAATAACACAACTTCGTTATCCTCAGAAATAACTAATATCGTTACCCTCTCACATCTTATAGCTCCAAATTCGACACACAATCTTCACTCCCACCCACCATAGGAGAAAAACTCACTAGGCAAAACTACCCAATCTAGAAAGCCCAACTTACCACATATCTTCTTGCAACAAATCTCCTCTCCGTTCTTGATGGCTCAGAACCAGCTTCTCCGCAACACATTCTACATGAATCCAATAATGGCTCACTTGTGCCCAATCCTAATACAAGGCATGGCGAATCCGTGACTCGATCACAATGGGGTGGATTCTCAATTCATCCACCTCCCCTGTTGTAGCTTAATTGACAAACCACACCTCTGCAGCAACCATCTGGAGATACTTCTCTGACTCCTATGCTGCACAATCAACAGCACGAGCATAAGCTTTGTGACCTCAATTTCAATCTATTACAAAAGGAAGCTACACAATAACGTAATTTTTTCACGAGGCAGCCACCATCGCAGATCAATTAGCCACCATTGGAGAACCCCTATCAGTAAATGAGTACCACACACATCTTTCGTGGTCTTGGACCAGAATTTTCTAGTTTAGACACAGCAATTTCTGTCATTTCTCAATCAAGAGCACTCTCACGTGACGCCTTTCACGTTTGCTACTTCAACATGAAGGAAGATTGGAACTCAACAAAATGGCCTCCAATACCCTTCCACCTGCTGCTTTTGTTTCTCACCAATCAAGACTCACGTCTTCACAATCTAAAGGGGGCACTCAAAATTTCAGCCCAATAAATGCAAGCCCATCCAGCACTAGTCCAATTTTGCCAACACCAACAAGGGCATCCAACTACCGGCCGTTTGGTGGAGATGGAAAGCGTCAAAATTCAAGTCCATTTTGTCAAACATGCTGACGACAAGGCCACCAAGCAAACACTTGCAAGCAGTGGTTTAATCCCCAGTTTATTCCATTGGCACCACCTAAAGCCCATTATTCAGTCCCAACCAGAATTGCTCAACCCGAGCCTACTATGCATCACCTGCCAATCCACCTTTTGCAATGGATATTCAGTCTTGGTATCCAAATTCTGGAGCCACCCACCACATCACCAATAGTATTTCCGGCCTCTCCTAGGTCACTCCATACACTGGGAATCAAGAATTGACTATGGGTGATGGAGTTTCCCTTCCTATCACTCACACAGGTACATTCGTGCCCAAAACAGGTCCACAATTTCGTCTCTTAGATGTCTTAGTTGTTCCTCATATTATAAAAAATTTGCTTTCAATTTCTAAATTTTTGCGTGATAACAATTGCGTCTTTTTATTTTACCCCACCTTATTTGTTGCTCTGTGTTCATATTGGTTAGGTATTCCTCCGAGGTCATCTTGAGAATGGCCTATATCGAGTCTCCACTTCTTATGAGTCTCCGTCAACTTTCCTTAGTTCCTTCAACTTATGGCATCAACGCCTAGGTCATGCGTCATTTGATCGAGTATCTCATTTGCTTCAATCCACACAAACAAAATTTTCTAAGTCATTTCCCTCCCAATGTACGACCTGTGCTCTTAGCAAGAGTAAACGCCAACCCCACCCCCCATCCCCTTCTAAAGCTGAATTCCCCTTTGAACTTGTTCACTTTGATGTCTAGGGACCATCCCCTGTCACTTCTGTTTCAGAATATAAATATTATGTCTGTTTTATCAACGATTATTCTCGATTCACTTGGTATTATCCTTTCACCACTCGTGACCAATTTGCAGAAATTTTTAAGGTATTTCACAGATTTGCAGAAACTCAACTGCAGCATAAATGTCATGCTTTGACCCTTGGGCATGCAACGATCTCCTTTTTCCACTTACAGTCATTTGAATGTGACATCTTAGGACGCGTCGCCAATCATTATTTTTATATTTCCATTAAACACATGTGGAAGCAATGAATAATCTCCGTACCACATAATAATCGGGATAGTCATGAAAGTCAATCAGAAAACACCATCAACAGTGTAACTTTATTTATCTAATGATTAACCCTAGAAAGTTTACAAGTACAAGCCCTTACCGCAGACATCTTCCGATTGAGCCAATGACACCAACAAGGTCAGGTTAATCTACTTCTTTCAACCGAAGCCACGAATCACAATACATGCCAATTCTTCATCCAACGGAACTGAAAATGGTTATACAATAACTAATGAGATAAAATCTCAGTAAGTTTGGATGTTAAGCCTCGGCTAGGGCACCAATCTACCTTAGGGGTACTTAATAGGCATGTCTCTCATAATGGCACACAATAATTAACCATCCAATTACAAACAGCCTTACCTCGTGGCTACACTTACCTTGCATGATAATAACCACACGTGCCAAATATAGAGTAAACATATAATCGCATAATCCTAACACCACAAATGCATTCCATGCATATAGCAGTTAAGCATGTTCAAATTATTACGACCCATCGGACCACCGCACAACCTGAAGGTTGGTGGTCTACTAGATATAACCAGGCATCATGTACCTAACAGACACGTTCCTCACGAGAACAAATGACAATCAACTTGATTCACCTACTATGCACGGTAAAAACACACGTGTACAAGCTACCACAAAATCAGAATACAACACATGCATCTCATGCACCCAATAGTCAGGCGTGTTCCAATTATACACCTACCTGTGTAAACACGCATCAATGCACAATCACATCTGCCTCCCCGTGTAAACACACCTCAAGACTCTATCATTTCTCTGTGTAAACACACCTCAGGGCACAATTTCCTTTGCCTCCCCGTGTAAATACATCTTAGGGCACAATATTCTCTGCATCCCTATGTAAACACACCTCAGGACTCTACCTTTTCTCTGTGTAAACACACCTCAGGGTACAATCTTCTCTACCTCCCCATGTAAACACACCTCATGGCTCTACCTTTTCCCTGTGTAAACATACCTCAGGGCACAATCTCCTCTGCCTCCCTGTGTAAACACACCTCAGGGCTCAAGTGGACTCATAAGCACACGTCATAAATTGCACAAAACATGCATGAAGTCCACATACAAAGTAGTAAGTATTCCACATATTATCCATGAAAGAGCAGGAAATTTGGCTTATAGGGAGCGAGATTTCTAGCACGTTTGGGTTTAAATTTAATCCCAAGTTTGGGTAACAACGTATTACGCAATAACATTGTAATTAATTAGTCGATAATGCCAAAAAATTTCAAGATAATTATAAAAAAATTTAATGAAATATTAAAATGGTGTATATGCGATAAACTTCAACCTAGAATTTGATGATGGATTTCTAAAAAGAAATATTAAAGATAAACCACAAGTATGAAAGGCCCTACGTTGCAGAAGGTCACGAGGCCCAACACAGACTTGTAGCATGCCAAAGAGCCAACATTGAGCTTGAGCTTTGATAAGTGGTAAGACCGTAGTTGATGATAATTAAGCTTTGCTTATGTAAACATAAGAATATCTAGTAAATATTAAATGATCAATATCATGAAAAATCACAAATCAATGCACTTGTGACATATTTACTCTAAACTAATTTTTTGACTATCAAAACCTTCAAACTAGTACATTTGCAATAAATTCATCCTTCATTAGTTTCCTTTAAATTGGATTAATATCACGAAAAATTATAAACTAGTACACTTGTGACAAATGGAGGGAAAGACTCCTAATTAATACACCTGGCAACTGACATGTGTCATCTAGCCCAATGATTTGACGATAAATTTAACGGAAACTAACAAAAGGTAAATTTGTCACGGGTCTACCATTTGGAGGTTTTTTGTTATAAAGAAAATTATTTTGAGGAAAATATGTCATAGCTGTATCAATTTAGATTTTTCTGTGGAATTAACTCAATATAAAAAGTATGGTGTCTCATTTAGCTTGTCTTCCATGATTGGTTTGATTATTTAATTTTAATTTCCTTTTCTTGTAAACGAGAAAACATGATTGCATAACACATATTCCGTAATCAATGGCCGCACAACATGACATCCAATGATCAACAAAATCGTCCAACGCAAGAACTAATTCTTTGAAATGAATGGTGGAGATTTAAGCAACAACATATAGTGTAACATTCCTAATTTGGACAAATTTGATCAGGTGAGACCAAATTGAGAAGTGGATTTTAAGCTAGAAGATGTGGACATGTAAGATGATAAGTTGCTTAGAGTGTGTTTGTTAACATTTTTATTTCTAGGTATAATTTCTTTTCAAAAATAGTTCTTTTTTATTTCTATTCTCTAGAACAATTTCTGGATAAAACAATGTGTTTCATAACTATATTGGTACAACCCATAAAATTTATATTAGGCAGAGACTAGAGGTGCCAAATATGTCATAAACCCATTTTATGACTCACTTTTAGACTCACTTTTAGTTAAATAGGTCAAATATGGGTCAAGTGAAAATTAAATATAGGTCAAATATATGAGTCAAGTGAAAATTAAATGAGTCAAATATGGGTTGAGTGAGTTATTAGATAGATTTAGGGGCGTCAAATATGGATTGAGTAAGTTATTAGGTAGATTTAGGGGCGTCAAGATGGGTCATGGACTCAATGTGTGACTCATTTTCGATCCATTTTCAACCAAACTATAGAACGTATGATTCATTTTTGACCCATTTGGACTCATTTTTAACCCAACTGTAAAACATATTTTTCTTTTTTGAGTCATCCTCAAGCTCAGTGAGTGATGATGACCTACTAGTGACCATGACACTCCATCACTCACCTTAACCCCATCTCAATTTATAAGTTTTTTACAAAGATATATTTAATTGGTGAAATTCTTTAAAATTTTTTCAATTTATAGGTTTTTTACATTTTTTATTTTATTTAATAGAGTGAGTTTGGGTTTTTCTAATTTGAATAGAGTGAGTTTGGATTTTTCAACAATAATAATGGCTTTTAGTATGTATTGGGTATGGGTTGGATTGGGTATGTGTCACTAGATCTTCGTTACATGAATATGGGTCAGACCATTTTCAACCTGACACAAACCTGACCTAACCCACTCATTTGTCGGGTCTAGCAGAGACCAATGATTGTAGGCAGCAATGGCCAGAGGTGAGCAGCAATGGTCACGAGTGGTGGTGATCGGCAGCGAAAGAGGAGGAAGAAGAAAAGAAAGAAACACTTGTTGTGGAAATTGTTTCTAGCAGCAAGAAGTTACTTTTTTGCACTTCTTATTTCTTTTCCAAATTTATTCTCTAAAACAATTTGCTATTACTGGGAATAAAAACACTAGGAGATATTATCAAATGGATTTTTATTTTTTTCTATTCCAGGGAAAAAACAGAAAAATAAAAAACTAAAAATGTTAACAAATGGTGTCTTAGACGTTTTATTTTATTTTTTTTTTTGGTCGGAGACATTTTAAGGGTTTACAATGCTTAAAAATTAGAATGTAGTCAGCCTACTCGTATGATGAAAATTTTCTTACGACTTCCATTCACGTGAAATCTCCTAGACAACATCATTGCAGTTCCCATCCAAATTTCATTCGAGGCGTGACTTCAGTTCACGTTCTTGTTTATTGCATGAGTAATTTCTGCAGTCGCTCTCCCCCTCGCTATCCAATGACAAGCATCCCGACAGCCATCATGAATGGGGTGTAGAGACGTCAACTGAAGTCATTTTCCCATGACCGCTCAAGCCCATTTGAAAGATACGTTATCGATGATTGATCGTTTGAATAAGTTTAATCAGGATAATTGACGAAAATGTTGATGAGATCAACGTCATTCTGGAAAGTTCCGGCATTTGCTTTAATTTGCTCAAGAAGTTAATTGTAATTGGCCATGAATAACCGATTCAATGCAAATAAGATAAATAATAGCTTGCATTAGATATTTTTCGTTAGTAATATACTGACGTAAATTGACTTGATTATTGGTGATTCCCGCCCCCACTTTAAATTTGTAAATTCGATCTACATCTTTTAAGAAATTTAATTGATCAATTAGTTAATTAGTATCATTTATGTTGTTTACAATAAATGAATTCAAGTCAATCTCTTTAACATTTTCGAAGTTGGGTGGTAATCTGAACCACGGTGGAATTCAATACTTAATTTAGTCTTATCTATAATCTTTAATGTCTCAAAGAGTGCAAAATAAAACGATAAAGCTATTAAAATAGACCTTTTAGTCACCTTTTCATTACATATAATTGACTGGAAATGACTCTGAATTTCTATTCAATTGTTTTAGCAAGATTTGGTTTCTGTGAAGGTTGTTGCTTCACGGCTTTCTACAATTTGTAGGTTAAGTTGCAGATTTCATAGGAATCCATATTTGGAAAAATAATTCACAACTATATATTTAAGTCGTTGAAAAATTAACAAAGATTGACAGTTCTTATAAAAATGATACATCAAGAGTCACTATCCATCTCTTTGCAAAGAAATTCTGTGCAAAGCACAAAGAAAACTAGTAAGTTCATAATCGAAGTACATTTACCCTAATATGATATGACATGGTTTACCCTGTATTCCAAAAATATGAGTATTTTTTTTGTAAGTTTAACAAATGCTCGGAGATGGAAGTTTTTTTTTTTTTGGAAATCACGTAGGCATGTGTACTTAATCTTGGATCCTTGGTATTTGGTTAAGAGGGTACCTTATCAAGATTAAGAATTTCCTCCTATGAGGGCCTTATGCTCTTGTCCGTTTGATTGTAGGAACAATGGGCTGTTAAGATATTTTTCTTATTTTTACGTGTCGATACTTATATGTTTTATACCACCCAATTAGGTTAGTAGTTTTATTGAGCCCTGATCTTGGCTTTATCCTCTAATTGCTTTACATCCTAAGGATTCCAAGATCCAAACGGGTCCATGATGAAACCTTTTAACAACTTGCTTAGGTTGAAAGGTAAGAATCAAAGTATTTCACTAACCGAGGTAAATCTTTGAAAGAGAGAAAAGGACCTAAGGATAAGATTCATAAAAGTATCATTTTGTCCACAAAACTTGAGAAGACATTTTTTGTATGATAATATCATGAGTGAAATCGAAATAAATAAGTAAACATTTTCAATATTAAAAGCAAAATTGGCTGAGATTGTTTTGACATTATCAAAATTTGATGTTGAGCCATACTAATTTGCCTTTGATATTATCTATAACATACACTCATAATCACATGAGATTAGAAGTGATTTATTGAAGTTTTGTTATCGCTTGTTCAAAAGCTGCTCCTAGGTGATAATTTATAGAAGATCAAATTGAAAAGATTAACCTTAAGCTCTGGGTTGAAGGCAAAAATGACAAGGAAAAAACAAGAAAAAGAAAAAAAGTACCTGCAGCTTCTTAAGGTTAAGGGGGGATATTAGCAAAATTGGAGAAAAGAAAAGAAAGAATAAAAATCTAAAACCCGCATCGTTTCCCGGAAACGTACATGAAGACGAAGTCACTTTCTCCGAAAATGATGTGCCTCCTCCTTCAGACACTACGAAAAGAAAATACGCTCCATTGATTCCAAACTCGTTACTTTGAGTTTTGAGTTCGCGGATAAACCGTCTGCTGTCCCGTTCTTTTCTCTGCAACATTCTTTCAACAACCAAATACTCCAAAATCGAGACCCTTTATTACTTCTTGGTAAGCGGTGCAAAAGAGAGCTTTGGCTGCCACTTCTTCAGGTCAACCAAGTCGACCCAAGAAGCCACGCTTGGCTCCAATCAAGTAATTTCACTCTATCCTCTTAATGTCTCAAAGCTTGATTAATTTGTTTGATGATCCTGTTAGTTTTAGCTTTACCTGAGGGAGATTCAATGAAGAGTTATTGAGTTAAAGATTCTTGAAATGAGAAATATGGCAAAGCCTGTGTTCATGAATGCTCTTGCCTCATGTGGTTCGAAATCGCTCTCGTTCAGTTTTTGGTTTGTGGGTTTGTGCTGTGGCTTTAATGCAAAGAATTAAAGACCTCAAATGTTGTCATCTCGAATCTGTTATGCATATTTGTGTTGGCCAATCGCAGTATTTCCTCCTTATTTGAATTGACTTCTGGTTGGAATTTTACCTAGGAAGTAAGATGTTATCGTTTTACTTTGCTGTTCTGTTTCCTAAGTTATCCTATCTCAATTGTACTTTTGTGCTGCTATTCACACAGTCAAGTATGGCACCTGTGTCAGAGGAATCTTGCGCTGAGGAGCTTTTTGACGGAGGAAGATGTCCAGACAGTGGTAAGATGAATAAAGTAACCAACTTGGACATAAAAAAATATCGTCTTCATTTTATTTCAATTGCTGATCTCTTTGATTAGAAGCGGCTGATGCATTTCTAACCAACTAGTCAATTTCTGGATAGAAATTCGCATGAGAAATTGCTGCAAAATGTACAGAGAAATATTGTTTGAGTGGTAAAAATGATCTGCTCGCTGTTCTAGGCTTCCCTGTGAAGCAATTCCATGAAGAACATGGTTGAGGCTTTTCAAGTTGTTTTGGATGGTATGAATCACAAAAAGATATGAATTTTCAATGAAGTGCCTTGGGCATGATTGTCTGCTTGAATCTTGGTTTAGCTGGTCAATGACAATTTGCATGTCAAACATGCCTGTGATGTGGAAACTTGAATGTGATGAGTACGTGACAAATGACAACATGACATGAGAGTCTCCTTCATCTACACTTCAAGTACCAACAGCAAAATACTACCCAGATTAACAAGATGCAAACTCAAAACCATGCCGCCAGATAACAGCGACGTGAGTCAACATGAACTTGCCTATTCTAAATATACACTTAAAATCTGCAGAATGAGCCTTTTTTCCTTCCCAAAACATAGCATCTAAATAGACATTTACAGAGAAAAACAACTGCATCAAGGACACCACAAGCTGGAGGGGATGCATTTTCATACTTCCATAAGTTCTCCTTCTGGTGATATAAAAAAACGAGGACATGGGAGTAGCTGTAAAACTTGTTCCCAAAATCTGCTTTGAGAATTCACACTTAAAGAACAAGTGCACTCGAGATTCTTCATGTTGTCTGCAATGAGTATGTGACAGATGATTCTTGCAATGTAAGTCTTCACTATTGCTCTTTGGTGGACAGGTGAGAGGAGCTGGAGCGTGCCAAAGCTCACTCCGCCGAATATTGTCAAAGGTAAATATAGTTCATTTGGTCTGTTGTCAGTATCTTATTTGCATCAACTGATTCCTCTAGTATAATTTTAATGTGTATTATCTTGCCAACTAGAAACATCATCAAGTATCATATGCCATCAATCGATGATTCTGTTTGTAACAGTGTGCTACCTGCACATACATTTTCTGCTAATCACTGAAAAGATATGCATTTGAGATAGCTGCTAATTAACTTCAATTGCTTCTGTTATCAATGTAGTGGATAAATTTGTATTCCAGCTTCAAGTTGACGTTTCTATGTCATCATAGATTAGGGGAATGTATTTGATGAGTGTGGTACGTATCTTTCTCTACTGTAATTAGGTCTGACATTTATTTGTACCAGTAACTCAAATGTTATAAATGGATATTTGCCTATTTGTTGCTACAAAGTCCACAAGACAGCAGTTGTTCGTGGTGTCAATTTTCATGGTGTAGTTGCACTGGGAATGCTTTCAAGGATATAATGCAATAGATAAGCTCAATGATGAATGCTGTTCAGAAATTGGTAAGATAAACAGAGCTTATCAGAAATTGGTAAGATAAACAGAGCTTATAACACTTCAAGTTTATAGCAGACATATCTCCATCAGCACTTAAGATCAAATGAACTTATTGACCGACAAGTGTGTTGCTAGCTAATTTATTTATGCTGATTGTTTGAACAGCATTCATTGAGCATGAACTTTGCACAATTTCTTTTTTATTCTTATAAGTAAACATCCATTTTATTGCCCAACCTGTGGAAAGAAATACATGGGAGGACTACACCCCATACAAGTCTATTTATGCTAATGTCCCACATAAACAGCCAACATCAAGGTGCCCAATGTTCTTGTTGATGTGAACTCATGGGAAAGATCAGCTGTCATCTCTAGGATGACTTTTATCCGTTAAGCAACAGTCCTTCCACTTGGCAATGTCGGATCACTAAGGCTGACTTTTGTCCTTGCTCGGCATGAAGAATTTGAACAACCTGTTAGAATAGGGAAATCTTATATCTTGAAATATTTTAATCAAGTTGACTTAGAATTGAATGACACCACACACCAAATGACAGCATGACATCATAGTCTTTGGTATCGAAATTACCAGTAATATTACCCAGAAAAACAAGATGCAAACTCAAAACCCATGCCACCAGATTACAGCAAAATTAGCCAACGAGAACTTGCCAATTTCTCCACAAACACTCAACATCAGCAGTAAGTGTCTTACTCCCTTCCTG
Source organism: Corymbia citriodora subsp. variegata (assembly GCA_014858505.1). Classification (NCBI taxonomy): domain Eukaryota; kingdom Viridiplantae; phylum Streptophyta; class Magnoliopsida; order Myrtales; family Myrtaceae; genus Corymbia; species Corymbia citriodora. Next base: position 43,561,832 of record CM026414.1, read on the forward strand.
AATCATAGCTTCTGAATAGACTTTAGCAGAAATATACAACTGCATCAAGGTCATGACAAGCTTGAGGGGATACATTTTCATGCTTCACTGAGTCCCTCCCTCTTCAGAGATAATAAATTGTTGCATTTCTAGCTAATTCATCCTTCCAATCACTTGCAGATCAAGGAACTAAGAGTAGCTGTAAAACTTGTTCCCAAAATCTGCTTTGAGAATACGCACTTAAAGAACAAGTGCATTCAAGGTTCTTCATGTTGTCTGCATGGCACACAAGTGCTATCAATGTCAGACCAAGTTTTCACCCTGTCCAATGTGTGCAACCTTTTGTGAATGACTAGCCAATTTGTCAAGCCACATTTTGGCACATTAGGCTTAGACCATACAAGCCTAAGCCAAGCAACTTTGTTCATACATTTCCTCACTTTTCCAAGCCTCCTTTACAGAGAAAGGGCCCCTAGATGATCCAGTAAATACCACTTTATCTATGGAGCCAAAATTTGGAGCAATCAACCCAAACAGAGCCATCTGAGTTTCAAGCAAATCGTCAAATCTTGCAGGAGGCCATCTCCATTTATTTTTGCCTCAATAACATCCACAACTGTGGTTTCATCACCTAAAGCTGAATCATAACCATTCCAAAGCACATGTAAAATTTTACATGACATTGAATCAAAGGGGATATTAAAATGCTTAGGATTGTTCATATTAGCTATCTGTACAACTGCTGTTTGGCAAATGCTGTGATTTGAAATGTACCTGAAGAACTTAGCTCGATAAGGTGTTCGAAAAGTTGGTTTTAAGAAGGAAGTTTTCAACTCCTTCTGATGGAATGGATTAGTTTTGTATCCCTTCTGCTTCATTTTTTAGATGTCTGCAACTTTGGCAACTCTTCTTTTGGTGGTTTTGAGCAGATAAGTGGAGCTTGCAAACAATCACTCTCCCCAACTAGGAAGGTATGAATGCACTCCCCCATGATGCTGGCTTTCTGTGTAGTATTGACTGGTATGCATCATTGATTTTTTGGGGAATAATGGTCTGATTTATCATTAACATCCCAAGGCAGGCAGTCAGAGATCATGAAAGTCAGGCCAGAGTGACTAGGTTGTGCGCCAAAATGTGAATGCTCCAATTTAGAACTTAACACTTTGTAGCTTGAGAGCAGTGCAGCATTTTATTTTGTTTTATTCTATTTTTAAAAGTTTGCATGGTTATACTCTCTGAGACAATGCATCTATTAATCTTTGTAGTTTCCCTGGCAATGAGATTTGTCCAAGTGAGATGTTTGGTAGTTTGTCTTTCTGTGTCAGTACTTTTCCAATTTTCTGCTTCTATACCTGTTCCTATTTATAATGGTTGATTTCTGGAGAGAACACAGGGTTAATGCTAAATCTATGGGAAAGAATGACATGAGAAACTTATGGCTTCAATTTCAAACCAAACTGTCAGATCATCTATTTACTTGAAAGAAACTAGGAGAAGGGGGTGCTTGCATTTCCATTTCCTTGATGGATGCAAATACTGGGGATGTTGTCACATTGGGCCCAGAATCCTCCATTAAGTTGGACGTCGTTGTGCTTGAAGGTGACTTCAACAAACATGATGAAGATGACTGGGCTCAAGAAGAGTTGAGAACTATGTGGTGAAAGAACATGAACGGAAGGGGCCACTTTTGATAGGAGATCTCCCAGTGACGCTCAAGGGAGGTGTTGGGGGGCTGGGAGATCTGATATTTACTGATAATTCCAGCTGGAATAGGAGTAAAAGATTCAGGATAGGGCTTAAGGTGGCATCGGGTTATTGTGGGAATACACGAATCTGAGAAGCTAAAACAGATGCCTTCTGTGTCAAGGAACATAGAGGCCAATGTAAGTCTTTCTTGTTCCTTTACAGAACATAGAAACCTTGTCCTTCTTTTATGACTGACCATAAACATAGTTTTGGACATCCAATGTTCAATTTTTAATTGAGATCCATTTCATACAAACGTTTACATCTCCAAAGAAAATTCTGATAAATAAAAACGGTTGGCTTCTTTCTTATTGCAAATGCTCACACTTGGGATCATTTTCAGGAGAGAGTCTGCACGCCTGTAGAAGTTTTCTTCCACTCGTCAATCTAATAGTGACTGAAACTCTGTCCATTTACAGCATTCAAGAAACATGATTTACCTGCATCTGAAGATGAGGTCTGGAGGTTGAAGATGATCGCCAAGGATGGGAAATATCATCAATAACCTAGTGAAGCCAGAATACATAAAGTGGGGGACTTTCTACTGCAATTGTTCACGGACCCCATGAAACTGAAAGAGGTAGGCACTTAGATAATGATTTTCAATTAGGGTTTGATTAACTACCAAGAATGTAAGTCTAGTGTGTTCACTCATCATAGATTCTTGGGATGAGCTCAAATTCGATGAACTGGGATACCCTTGAAAATCATGCAAAGAGTTGCAAAACAAATTGGGAACTTTATTTGTAACATCCTGATGGCGTGAAGAAGCCTGGTGCTGTCTTCAACACTGATCGTCAACTGATCGGCCTGACCAAAGATAGGATATATTCTGCTACTTGTCAGCTTTCTGCCGATGAAAAGGTAAGTAACTAGGAGTTCCTACTAGGTTTTGCCAAGCCAGTTCATGCACTACACACTATCATGCTTAATTCATGTAACTTGTCTTGATATTTAATGTAGTTGTGTGGCTTAATAGGTTTTAAAATTAGTCAGAGATATGGAAACTTAAAAGGAGGAGTCGGTTGGGGATCTAGATGCTTTTGTTCTAACTTTTTGTCAGTAAAAGTAGTATGAAGTGCCTGCAGAGAGAAGAAGAAGGAAATCTGGATGCTTTGTTTAGATCCATATTTCAAACTTTTTCTTGATAGATTGATTTTGAGCTTTTGCTTGTTGCATTGTGAAGTTGAGGATGGTGAAATTGTTTATATAAGTGGCCCTCTGTACTTCACAGTTAAAATTAAACAAAAAAGCATGAGTAACTTGGGGAGCACTTTCAGCAGAGATTCAGTGCCATCCATATAAATATGAGGCACTCATCATCCTAATGTCGTTTGAACGATTAACATAGTTATGTTGCAACTATTACTTTTTCCAGTTTAAAATTATGAAAATCTTAATTACTTGCACAATACAAGTTGACGCGTCTTCATCGGTCCTTTCTCGATTAACTTTGCATCTATACCCTGACCATTTTGTGGTGGAGAAATGGGCGGTGATAGGCATGAAGTGAATTGAAGTTCTTTCAATGTTTCTTTTATTCTTCTTTCTCTGTGCTGCACTTACGTACTTACTCTGAGTACAAGTTCATCCATTGGATTGCAACATCATTTGCTGAAAAAAGATATTGCTGCTTGAAGTCAGAGCATGTATCTTCAATAGGGGAGAGAAGTAGTTCCATTAGTCCAGCTTGAGTGATATACTGAGGGTTTTTCTTCCAGGAACATGGAGATACAATCATGAAAAAGGCCTTTGATAACTGGAATGATGTTATGGAGTTCAATGGAGAGACTTTTTCTAGTTCAATGCAGAAGAAAAGCTCAAGCTCTTCTCAATCTCAAGTCTTACAAATTGAAAATTTTACCCCTGTTCAATGTAAATTGACTCCACGAATCTGTGCCGCTCCAGTTGGTCTGAGAGTTCCTCTGGCAGATGTGGGCTCCACTGCTGAATGTTCGTGCTCTAAAACACAAAACTGTCTCTCCCTTTAAGCATGAAACTATATTCCATAAGCTGTGATTGTTGCAAAATGAGCCTCATTCAATACACTATCCATTTGGCTGTATATGTTTGAATTTATGTATGTGTTCTGGCCAAGCAATAAAAAAGCAACTAAAAATTAGTTGATAACATGTGCCTGTTTGAGTGGGCGATTGGGGGAGGTGGAGGGCAGATTTCCATACTTCCTTCTGCTAAAAACGGCACTTTGTTCCATGAATGATAACAAGTACGTTGATAGTGAATTTTAATATAGATGGTAAGTAGTAATTTATTAGTCCAGTCATCTATTGTAAGACATGAATATCACAATTTTACCATCCACAAACCCAGTAGTAGATTACCACTTATTTTTAAATTTTACAAGTACCCACCTCTTTCTCTGTTCTTGCCCTTTGAGAAGACATCACCAAAAGCATTCTCCATGGGACCACAACTACCGTCTGCAGCATCAGGAGTGCAGTTAGCATCTTGGGAGCACTCCATGCTCCACAGAGTTCAAAGTTTTGACTCATTCACCATGTTATGGCACTTTCAACTGGAGATGCTTTTTGTTTCCTAACTTCAAATTCTGTGAACTTGATGTCCGCAATTTCCTTATTGGTATTTTGACCACTTACTTTGCATCTTCCTGCCTTGTTTGATCTGTCTGAATAAAAAAAAGAAACATATCAGACACATCTTCTTTGTGTCTTTGTTATCCATACAAGTCCGGCCTGAATTCTTAGTCAAGTGTAAGATAAGCCCAATAAAGTACTGGCTGAGGAAGTAGTAATTTTCTAGTGCAGGTCTATGCAGATAGGTTGGTGAAAAAGGCCTAAGAGAGTTGGAATGATATCATACAGTTCAAGGATGAGGCATCTTGGCATTCATGTTGTAGGAGATCTCATGTTCTTCCTCTATCTGAAGTTCTAGGTAGCAATGATACTGCCATCCAGTTCATGACAATATGCCTCCGCTGAGATTGGATGGTCAAGTTGGTTTGAAAGGACCTCCTAAAAGTTCAGCATCCACAGTGGAAGGTATACCAGCTATTAGGTTAAAAAATAAAATAAAAAGGTTGCTCATAATTAAATCACTAGCTGAGATATAGCCACTTCATTTGTGGTTTTAGATTATCAAGGTGACATGGTGCAGCTAAAACGTTTCACAGTACCACACACCTTTGGGAGGGAAATATGCAGGCTTCCAATGATATGGCTTTGGAGGTGATTTAAATCAACTGTTCCATATAGAGTCAGACAACAAACACCACATCCTTTTCTTGGTCCTTTTATTTTGTTTATGTGCAGTGATTTTACACCACTTCGAGATCATGCTTTTTCCCACTTCATTTCTTGTTTATCTCCATATCCTTCCTTTAACAGGTTTATTCTAATGAGAAACGTTACATCGATTTTCTGGTATATGCGATATGAAACCAACCTCAACATTATGATGTACCATTTTTGAACAACTATACAAGCTATATGCAAGGAGAAAAAGTAAAGCTACAATGAGCATCTTGTGAATTACAAATATGCGTTGGATTTCTTACTTGACATAAGAGGAACATACAGAAAGTAATATGCTGCAGATTTCCAAGTGGTGCCTTCAGAGATGAAAATGTACAGCCATTTGGACAACTGTATGGATCATCATCAAGTTTCCTAGCCTTCAGTACGTTGAATTTCTCCCTGTAATGTCAATTGCTTCGCGTCATGGCATTCTTTTATCCTGTCTTGTTGAAAAATTGAGAAGAAAATTTAGGACTTCTATATTGAAAACATGCAGAATTATATTAGCTGTGATGATGAATGTGGCATGGGTGAAACTTGCTGAATCACAAGTAGAATTTTACCACCTCTACAGCTTCTTTTTTGGGTCAAAATCCATTTCACTGTATAGATTCGTGTGTGTGTAGAAGAGTAGATGGGGGATCAAATGCTGATCGTTTAAATGTTCTCTCTCTCTCTCTCTCTCTCTCTCTTATTACAGATGCTGGATTGCCAACACAATCAACAAAGTCTCAATTCCCCCAAAGTGCCATGCGGAACCAAATTGACAGTTTGAACCAAGTGGTGCCTTCAGCAGATGATAATGTACAGCCATTCGGACAACTGTACGGATTACCGTCAAGTTCATAGCCTTCAGTACGTTCAATTTCTCCCTGTAATGTCGACTGCCTCGCAATATGGTATTGTTTTATCCTGTCTTGTCAGAAAATTGGGAAGAAAATTTAGGACTTTTGTACTGAAAATATGCTCAACTGTGATGATGAATGTGGTGTGTGTGAAACAGCTGGATTAAAAGAAGAATGTTATCACATCCACCGCTTTGATTTTGGGTCATAATCCTTTTCATTGGACAAATTTGTGTTTGTGTAGAAGAGTAGGAGTTTCATCAGCTTATTTCTTCTCATTAAGGAAAGCAGTTTGTTCTTTTTCTTTCTGTTTTTGGCCAAGAAATGGACAAAGAGCAACCATAGAGAGAGTGCCAATGAAAACCCAACACCCCACAACTCCCAAATGGTCAAACTAGCATCAGGAGGCCATTAAATGAGTTTAAAACATGGATGTTTTTGTGATATCTGCTGTGATCGGTCCCATTTAGAAGCTCAACAAGTAGATGAAGGCTGGCTCAAATGGAGCGCTGAATCATTCGGCATCTCAAGTACGATACTCGACTCCATTTTGTCGCACTGCTTTTCTCTTATTTGGGGTTTGATTAGGTCTTGTGAACTGTTGTAACAGAATAAAAAGAGAGTTATATAGGTGCTTTCTATTATATATCCTCTGATGATGCCTCTTTCTGCATTAACTCATAGATACGAATTATTGGTAAGGACTGATCAAGTGATCAAAATGTAATATCGTGGCAAATGCATACTAATTTCTCCGAGAACTGTAGTGGACATGGCGATGGCCTCATTAGTAGCATGAGATTTGACACATGTTCATCTATGCAGTATATGAAGGGTGGTCACATTTTGATGTTATCTGTATTGTTCTTCAGATACTGAGGACGGTGTGATTGATTGGCCATGAGGTGAATGCGGGCTTGAATCTCGTGGCTTGCTTATGGACAAGTGTGAGCTCAGGGCATTGGCTGCGGAGACTTCCTATTTTTCTCAATAATGTGAATTAAGTCATATTTATTGTATGATAAGTTTGTGAGTTCCTGAATGAAACGATGACTTCTATTCCAATTAATCGAAATATAAGTAATTAAGGTAATCAACGAGATATAGAGGCGTGGCTTCTTTTACAGGATTTTCTGAGCTGAATCTGTAAATTTTCTTTTGCTAATTAAGAAATCAAAGAGACCTCATTAATTTAGGTATCAAGTTCTTTTTGGTCGCAGGTGTTAAAAATATCAAGTTTTTTAGTAAAAGCTAAGGATGTTTTTTGAACTTCAAAGAAGAGCTTATTTGTAAGTTTTCATTCACAGATCATGTTTCAATTATTACAAAAATTAAAATTTCAAGGAATGCAAGTGTCGATATCACGTCCTTTTACATAATCTTCTTGGACTTCTTGTGCATATTAGATCTGATCTGTCGGGGGGGGGGGGCGCCGTCTCTAGAACATTTTACAAAATGGGCGAAATCAATACTATTATGACAAAATTCAGAATCTTCTCAGGATTCTTGTGTATATAAGCTATGTTTACACTTCTGCGATACACGTATTGTACAGTATAACTTTATGACATAGTAAAAACATTGTGTATGGGGGGCATGCGCGCACATATATATAATGTTATGAAGTTTCAGTCGTAATCAAATTTAAATTATCCAATTGTACAGTTAGTCGAGGAGTCGAAAATCTTGCTCATGGGGAGAAAGATTTCTAGCATATTTGAGTTTAATTTATAATTCTGAGTTTTGGTAACAATATTACCAAGTAATAACAACTAAATCAATTAGTCGATAAGAGAAACAAAAAAAACGAGATATTGATGAAAATGTAATATTCAATCAAAATGAACAACTTGAACTTAGATTTTAATAAAACGCAAGCATTGATTTTTTAAGGAAAATATTTTCCAGGAAATTATTTTCCATGAAAATGATTAGTTTTCTTATGTTTGATGATATGTGATTGAAAATATTTTCAGGCGTTTGGATCTCATTTGAAAAATGATTGAATAACATTTGAATTAACAAAAAGGGAATGACCTAAAAACCTCATAAAAAAAGGGAAAGTGTTTTCCCCTTCCCATGCATAGGAATTCATTTTTCTAAAATAATATATAATATTTATGTTGATTGGAAAGTATTTTCCATTGACCAAATCGTTTATGAAAAAACAAACAGCGGAATGTCCGGAAAACACTTTCCAAGAAACTACTTTCATTGAAACAAACGCACCATTAGATTTTAATAAAACGCAAGCATTGATTTTTTTAAGAAAAATGCAGAATGTCTTAAGAGTTAACTAGGGACGACTCAACTATGTTTACATTGATCAAACTTCCTAAAAGAAATCAAAATAAGCATAGATGCACTTAAATAACCAATATTGCTACGTTTTATCAATATATTTGGCAAGATCTGATCACCAGTTATTCCTTTTTTATTTAACTCATTCCTTATTCACCAGATGAAGTGGGTTTTTGACTCAATGTAATCATCTAAATCGGTTCCATGTAAAGTTTATCACATGTAAGTGTTGAATATTTGAATTTTAACACTTAATTGAACTATGAAACCAGCCCTACGTACGTTCCTACGTACGTTTCCCTTTGAAGAATCTCTACGAGTTCAATCATTAGCACATAGGAATTCATAATCGACCCGATCCGACCGAAAAGGCCTACAAACCATTGCCATTTCCCTGTCCGACCAGAGCTCTCCCTTGTAGTAGTGGCAGACTAGTTAGTTCCTAGGCAAAACAATGTCTAAGTAAAACCTACCGAACATGCTGGTTTTTCTGCTCGTTGTACGTTTGACTAGACGTGAAATCATATGAAAGCCGAAAATTTCAAAAACGGGAAGCATGAAGTGTAATATTCAAGCTCTTTTGTTGACTGTGGACCCTACTTGAGTTTAAAAAGAAAAGAAAAGAAAAGGAGAGATGAAAAGTAAAAAAGGAGAAGGAGAAAGAATGTGGGGTTCACTCCCACTTACGGAAGTGAAACCAGTCGGGAGAAAGAAAGAAAAAGAGAAAAGGGGAAGAGAGGAAAAGAAGAAGAGAGGGAAAGAAAAAGAGGGTTTTTGTATGTGTGCGCCGTGGGAGCCTCGCAAAGCGGACTTGACTATTTTACACAATACCCAGTAAGTACACGTGCCTCTTGTTCTTCCAATCGAAGCATTTTTCCAGTTTAGGGCTCAAATTCGGAATATTGGAAATATTGAGCGGCGAAGTCTGATTTTTGAGTTGTTGAGTCATGAAAATTTATAAGAATGGTAGTTTAGGACGTCATGGATCCGTAGGATTTTATGGAATTAGGTATGAGTTTGTGGTTTGTCCAAAACGAAATTTTGAACTTCCCTGCACATGGTGAGCAGTACGCACTCAATCACCTTGAGGTATGATTTTGTCGGTTTCAGCTTAAAATTAGGTTGTCCAACTTATGGGTCTTCTAGTGCTTGGAATTATTTTCATTTTGACTAGGATCAAAGTTCGGATGAGAAAGTTTTGGCGTAATCAAGTTTTGCATTCAAGTCTTGCTTCATGAACGATTTTGAATAAATTACTATTGTTAGGCGATTTGCTAGCTCATAGGGGTCATTTTATTAGTGTTAAGGCATAGTTTAGTTGCCTCATAGTTGAGGTAGAGTTTTATCAGATTTTAACTTATTCCTCGATTATTTGTTAGGACCGCAAGTTTGACGATACAAGTACCGTTTTATTGGGTCGTAGGCAACAAAGTGAGTGGTACTATATCTTTTTTGAATTTGTAAAATTCATGTTGAGAAAATTTTATGGATTATATATGGTATGGGATTATGAAGTGATATTATTATTGCATAAAAGTCGAATCAAGCATGGACTACTTATTGATGGTTTATGAATGTTTAGGAAATGTGTTATGCAAAGTATTGGAAAGCACTATATATATAAAATTGCTTTGTGACTGGTTTATGGAAAGGTAAATGAATGATTTGAGAAATGGTGAATTGTTACGTTGCAAAAAGGTATTTGTTTGGTTTATGATATTGATTTCTAGATTTGATTTATGGTATTTTGCTAATTATTGCTATGAGCCCATTGAGGGACATGTTGGTATGCATACCGAGTTTAGGATATTCTTCTAGGCCAAGCCATTGGCATTATAGGTGGAGACCTTACCAAGGGGAAATCTTGGTCACCTTGTCACAAGGCATTGTGTAGTGACCATGGTAAAAGATTGAGCAATAGATTGGTCAATGGATGGACCATTAACGTGTGGTTTTTGAATAGAGATTATTCAATGAAATTGACCATTGATTCTAGCATGGTGATGGTAATTTAAATGAGTTTTTCATATTAGTATAAAAGTATTTCCTATATGATTCATTATGTATTTTATATATTGGATGGAGTCAAAAAGTTCTGGGATTACTTTGAATTCATGCATAGTGCTTACTCAATCTGCTTAGAAGATATGTATTAATCACTGAGCTTTGGTTGCTCATTCCGCTCATCTTTTATGTCTTCAAGTTCCTCGGTTAGCGGCGAATAGAGCGAGAGCGTTGTTAGGGGAAACTTTTGATTCTTTTTAGGTATGACTTAAGAAAGAAATTTGTATAGTGTTTGTAATCTTTTGGGTTGGCTAAGTTCTAATTGTAAATATTATTTTGGAGGATTATAGAAACTCTAGTGTCTAGCCAACATATATATATGGGTTTGAGTTACATATATGTTGATATCAGGTTGTTGGTCATATTGAGGCTGCGTCCTTCATGTGGAAGGATGGCTGTGTCATATTTCCTTTTCTTGCAGTTTTGGGGTGTGACATGAAGTGTTTTTAAGGAAAATTAAGATGACCTAATTTTCGTGAAAAATTAAGTGCGTTAGTCATGCTGCTATACATTATGGCTCCATTTGGTTCAGCCTTCCCAAGGGGCTTTCAGCCCTTAAAGCCCATTGAGAAAAATTTTAAGCATTTGGTTCAGCATTTGGGGACCCCATTGGCCAAATGTTGGCATTTGGAATGCTAAAAGCTCAATGCTAGTCCCCCAGCATTGAGCATTCAGCATTCTCCAAATGCAAGTCAATCTCCTTTGACCCTTTTTTTTTTAGAAACCGTGAAGGTGAAGCCAGCCACCACTGTTAGGTCGCATCGCCGTCGGCCGCGTGACCCCCAACGACTACCGTCAGAGGTCGCGCAACCCCCGGCGATCGTCGTTCGGGGTCGTCGGGGTTGTGCAATGCCTAGGTTCACGCGACCCAAGCGTCGCGACCTTTAGCGGCCGATGCGTCTGGGTCGCGTGAACCCAGGCGTCGCCGCTAGAGGTCGGAGGTCGCGACGCGACGCCTGGGTCACGCGAACCCAGGCATCGCACCTGAGGTCTCGACCTCCGACGGCGACGTGCCTAGGTTGCGCGAACCCAAGCGTCGTCACCGGAGGTCACAACCTCAAGCGTGACGCATGGGTTCACCCGACCCAAGTGTCGCTGCTGGAGGTCGCCCAGGCGATTGTGCCTGAGGTTGGGTGATCTCAGGCGACGTTGCCAGCCAGAGCTAGCCACCGAAAAGCAACGTCAGTGGCTAAATTTGGCAGGTCAACTGCCGACCGCGATGAGTGTTTCAAATTTTATTTATTTTTTTAAATAAGAAAAGCTATTGTAGGTGTAAGTTTACTAAACGGCAAATGCCCAAAGTCATTACGGAAAACTCAATTTGCCAAACACTTTTACTTTCACCAAATGCCCATTCAGCTAAAGATACTTGGGGAAATGCAAATGCATTCCCCAAAAGTTAAACCAAACGGGCCCATAGTCTAGGAGAAGCATTTGGATTCTCGTAGACTGACCAAATGTCTTCCACTATTTACTTCAAGTAAATCTCCTAGACAGCCTCATCACAATCCACATTCAAATATGTTATTATATTTGCTTGGACAAAGGTTTTGTTAAATTATTATTATTTTTTGTAAAATCTCAATTTTAAATTGAAGACTTTGTGGTTTATTTAATAAAGATGACTAGTCATTCGCTACTAGAAATATCCCTGGTCCCATTGATAATGAGTGGGACTAAATAATTCAATAGAGATATAGTGATAATTACTGAATCATACCACATAGTTCCAACAATAACAAAAGCTACAAAAAAGACAACAACAATACTACTGGAAAGGACGATTTCAATATTGCTGAAACAATTCGGTTTGTAGGAACAAAGAGAAGTAAGTCTATTCTATATCCAATAAGTACTAATACACAATGAGGGTTGATCCCATTTCCTATGAACAAATGTATACATATTTGTTAATCATTCAAAAAACCTTTTCATAAGAATTTTTTTTCCCAATCTACAGATGCCTATTAAACTGATTAGAAGAATACCAATTACAATACCTATTATCCAAAGAGGAATCCTCTTAGTAGTATTGGCCATTTATCCCTCTCCCCTCCATTATTTCTTTCATCAAAGTTGTCATGTTAAAGACATAAATAGCCATAGATAATTATAAAATGATCCTAGGTTCTAGATATGAATTTATGATGTGACGGTACTGGTCGGTAACAATTGGACAAAATATCAAACCTTGAAAAGTCAACCCACGAAAGAAAGAGGATTTATAAAAAATTAAAGAAATAATGATCCCTAATAGCCTAAACTTTACTTCGATTTAACTTTAACTTTGACCTCACTTGATTAGCCTCTTGAAATTGTCTTTATTTGGTTGCGTGGGCGGAGAGTATAGCAACAAACTTCTGATTATTGAAAAGGGAAAAGTCCGTAATTTTCTCTTCTAGAAGCAACAAAATAAAAGAAAAAATTATTACAGTAGCATGAAAGATTATAGAAGGAATTTCTCCGAACGAAAATTGGAACAACGCCTTAATATTTGGTAATAACCCACTTTTGGTGAAACTGGAAAACAACTGGGTGTTCTTCTGGGAGATCATGAGCTTTTCTAATTGCAGATAAAGTCAAGAGAAGCAATATCTCTTTAGACACATGCGACGGAGCAAAAGTAGGGTTCAACACATTTTTGGAAGCAAGCGTTAGGAGAGCATCTCTCTTTTTGACATTTTTTTCGTTTTATAGGTGTTGACTGGGCAGGTCATAACTGGATCGATTTCTTGATGTGAAAGACCTTAATGAAAGGAAAAAAAGGATAGGAAAGGGTCAAGAGAGATATGAAGAACATCATCGCAAGTTGAATATCCAAGGGTGCATTAACTTCTTAAACACTATGATTGAAACACAAATGGATTGCGAAGGAGCTTAGGTATTTTAAGTTGCAGACTTTATAGGAGTCCATGTTTGAGAACAATAATTCCCAATTATCTATTTAGGTAACTGAAAAGTAATCTAAGATTGAGAGTTCTTATGAAAATAATACATCAAGAATCACTTGATCATTTCTTTGCAAAGAAAACCTGTGCAAACCATGCGGAAGAAAACCGGTAAGTTCATAATCGAAGTCCTATTACCCAAAAGTAATTCAAAATACGTTCCACACGTGTATGATTTGTTTTTTTCTAAAGGAGCACTTTTCCGTTAGTTCAGCAAATGTGCAGCAGATGGAAGTGTTTTCTTTTATTTATTTATTATTATTTAAATTATGTCGGTATGTGTACTCTGCACAAAAGTACGAGTAATTTATTAACCGAGGTAAAATTTTCAAGAGAAAAATACCTAAGGATAAGATTCATAAAAGTTTCATCATGATTTGATTCATGACAATTGAAAATTCGAGTGTGTAGACAAAATAATGTTATCGGACAAGCTTGAAATTATATTTTATTGATGAATAATATTGTGAGATATTGAAATGGGAAATTTGCTGAGATTCGTATAATAATGGAATTATGATTGACCGGTTATGACATATCAAATTAAGCAAAATCATAAAACACTTTGACACCATCAATTTAATGAAGAGTCATACTAATTTGTCTCCAATATTAGTTATAGTCTCGTGTAATTAGAAGCTAATTTTGTGAGATAGCTTATTTACAGCAATATTCATGCGCATTTGAGCTTCTTAAACATGGTGGCCAGCATAAATCCTCCAACTACAATGAAACATGCATGCGAGTAACACAGTCATCACTTCTTATATGCTGACCATAATTACCTCACCATTTACTTCAACTCAGGCCATGTTAGAGGGTCATGAGTACGTATTGAAGAGCAGTTCCTTCAGGGGTGTTTCCCCCTATAAAGGCTGCTTATGGTAGTCCCTCCAGTGAGGGTTCCTGATCAAGTTGCGTTCCTTATTTTAATGTGTCGGTACTTGTACGCCTCGTATCCCTCATTGGCAAGAAAATATTTTTATTTCTGCTCTAATATAGGAATACTCTCGAATTTTATGTTCCAAAGTTCAAACGAAATAGTTTAAGAACTTGCCCAGATCCAATCACTTCTTATATACTCACCAAAATTACTTCACCATTTACTTCAAGTAAATCTCTGAGACAACATCATTGTAGTACACATTGAAATTTATTCAAGGAGTAATTTTAGTTCACATTTTTATTTATTGAAGGTGTAATTTCAGTTATGTCTTTATCGTAGGTGTAATTTCAGTTCTCTCTCTCTATTTATTCATCTTACCACCCTCCAGACATCCTCCTCCGTCAAACAGCTCCTGGCACAAAATTCCTTTTGAAACTGTTCCGTCCTTGACTGTAAATATCAGCACAAACATACAAGCAAGATAGGGTAATTTATTAAACGGGATAGCAAGTTAACATGGTGATGATGACAGCTCACTTCCTCGGTAAAAGATTTCCAATAGAGTTCAATTCAAATGAGGATAAAGTACTATGGCTTACGCGAATTCGCATAAAAGATTCGAGACGGCAACATTTGTGGTCTTTTATACTTCACATTAAAGCCACAACACCAACCCACTAACAAAAAACTGAATGAAAGCGATATAGAGCAATCATCCGGCAGAGGCTAATCAGTGTTATATTTTTCAATTCAAGAATCCTCAACTCGAGAACTCTGGATTGAACTTCCCTCAAATAAAGGTAAAACTAACACGGTTATTAAACAAATTAAACAAGAATTGAAACTTCAAATAGGAAGAGTGAACTTTCTTGATTGGAGCGAAGCATGGCCTCTTGGGCTGACTTGGGGGAAGCCGAAGCTCTCTTTTGCCATGATCTTTCTTTTTGGCTGTGAAGTTTACACTCTGAATTTTTTGGGTGAATTACCAAAAATGATCTAAGCATATTTAATAGAAATCAATTTAGTTTTAAATTTTTAAATTTGATTAATTTAGCTCTAAATCTTTTTGACAATTTATCAATGTAATTCTTCCGATAAATTTTAGCAAGTAATTGTTGACATAGATACTGATTGTCTTACATGGCACGCCAAATATTGACATGGACACTTTTGCATTTCTTTTAAGTTTTCTGAATTTTTTTATAAGTTTTTCTTTTCTTTCTTATTTTTTTTCCATCTTCATTTATTAGTGTTCTGAATTTATAATTTTTTATTTTCTTTCTTTCAGTTTTGTCCATCGGCCATAGGCGAGAAGCGCAACACCCTCGCTGGATCTGGCGAGGTTTTACATGTCGACACTTGCTTGTGGGCTAGTCAAAGAGGAAAAGTGAATGAAAGAAGAAAAAGAAGAAGAGAGAACAGAAAAAGAAAAGCGAAAAATTGGACCCCAAAATAAAAAAACACGATGATTATGGATAGAGTAACTGGATCCCAATCAACCAATCATATTCATAGTCCTCCCCCTCCACCAAATTTCCGTGAAAAGGGCCCAAAGCATAAATTGACACAAAAATGAGGGTCCTGAAGGAAATAAACATTCGGAACCGAAGGGCCTCGGTCAGCCGCCGTTTTGGACGTCGCAAAACCATTGCCAGCCAGCCAAACCTAACTCAATTGTCTACCGTGTCTTAGGATTAAAGGGAAAGAATCATCCAAAGATGTGGTGGCAATTACCAATTCCACCTAAAGAGCCTCCCTTTGGTCCGGATGGCCGGGATTCCAGGAAGGGTCACTAAACGATTTAAGGTAGGGGTGAAGAAACGGTGGAGGGAAGAAGATGAACAGTAGAGGAATAGTAAAGAATAGACGATAAAAAGAAAATAGATAAAAGAAAGAAAAAGAAGATTGAGAAAGTAAGTCAAAACTGCATGGTTTCATTTAAAATAGGGGTAACCATTAGGCCACCTTTCTTATTTGTGAAGGAGGTGGGGAGTTTGATTTCTCATATTCTCGGGAGGCAGAGGTGAGGACACGTAAGTAATGGAGTAGATTTCATCACCTGCTCCTGACACATATTACATATGATGGCTTGTAAATTAGATACAGGATAGGGTCAAACTTAATAATAATAAAAAATTAAGGAAGGAATGTCGGAATTGAGCTGAAAAACTGAATTAAATTTTCATGTATTTTCAGTTCAGCTTGGGTTTTGGTTTAGATAATGAAATAATAATTGGTTTTTTTGTTTATTTTGATTCGGTTTAGTTCATCGAACTACGTTGAAAATCCCCCCTATTCTTAATATAACAATTTACATAATCTCTCGCTCCTTTTTTTACTAAACTACTTTTTAATATTTCAAAAAAGAAAATCAAAAAACTGAAATGATCCGATTTGATTCAAACTGTGGTCCAAAGTTAATGCACGCCCAAATGGTTCGGTTCGGTTCGGTTCGAGTTTCCTGAAAATTCGAACCTATGACATCTCTAATTTAAGGTCATCATAAGCCCATATTATGACTCACTTTTAGTTAAATGGGTCAAATATGGGTCAAGTGAAAGTTAAATATTGGTCAAATATGGGTCAAGTGAAAGTTGAATATGGGTCAAATATGGGTCAAGTGAAAATTAAATATTGGTCAAATATGAGTTAAGTAAAAGTTAAATATATGTCAAATATGGGTTGAGTGAGTCATTTAACATAGAGCTTCGAGTGAGTTTGGGTTTCTCTATAATAATAATGGCTTTTAGCAATATGGGTCGGATCGGGTATGGGTCGGGTGTGGATCGGGTCGGGTGTGGGTCATTAGATTTACATTACATGAATTTAAGTCAAAACGGGTTAAACAGGTCAATATGGGTCGGACCATTTTCGACCCGACCCAACCCACCCATTTGACGGGTCTACCTGTGACACCTCTAATTTAAGGTCATCCTCATCAAATGCCTAATTAGACGTTCACATCGGAATTCCTAGCCTAAATTCTCTAGATAGACTATGCAAGAACATCATGAAAAAAATTATGATTAAATTGACCAAATTGTAAAGTTTATGGCTAAATTGGTATCCATGCAATAAATTTAAGACCAATTAAGTGATTTTCCCTTATTTGGTTACAAAGGTCAAGTGTTTAAAAAGAAAAGCTAGTTGATAAAATTTAAGTTGTGGACTTGAGCAAGTCTTTAAAAGACTCAAGGGGAAGAAACAGACAGATGATTCGCCCTAAGGTGAGAGACCTCATAATGTCACCCCCGCACTCCCTTTCTATCAAGAAGACAAAAATAGACATGGAATTAGGAGGTCCTTCGGTGGTGAAGGTAGACACCGCGTGAAGGTTTCGACCATGGCTATCACCGGATAGACAAGTATAATAGCCTTCCACACCTGAGATGAGAAGGGGTAAATGAAAAGCCTACTATTGGGCTGGCATGGCTTATGGCCAAGTCAACTTAAACGATTGCTAGTCCTAGTACCCTAGTTGATAATTTGTTATTATAAAAAAGAATATAAAGAAGACAAACAAAAAAGAAAGAGTTGGAGAGATACCAAGAAGAGTCGTTGCATAAATTATTAATCAATTTTAGTTGAATGCGATGGTCATCCCCATCACTTTTAGAGTTCATGCAGTCAGATGTCATTTCGCAAAGCTTTCGATAAGTCCAAACTAATATACTTATGACAAATTTACTCTTTATTAGTTTTTATTAAATTTTATCGTCAAATTGTTGAGTTTGATAACACATAAAACTTGATGGGTATACCGGTTTGGGTTTTTACCTTTCATTTGTCATATATATTAATTTGTGATTTTTCGTGATATTAATTCAACTTAATGAAAACTAACAAAAGGTAAATTTGTCATAATTAGTTTGAGTGTTTTTTGTGGTCAGAGAATTTGTTTGAGATAACTTTATCACAAGTATACTTAGACAATTTAAGGGATTTTTTTTTCACAATGCTTAATTAGAGTGGCTTAATTAAAAGGCTAATATCCCAAGCAATATCAAACTAATACATCTGTCAACTATCATAAATCATCCAACTTAACAATTTGACAGCAAAATTTAGTAAAAACTAATAAAAAGTAAATTTGTCACAGGTATACTAGTTTGAGATTATTTGTTGTAGATGTATTGGTTTGTGGTTTCTCGTTGTATTAATTCAATTTTACGAAAAATTAACAGATGGTAAAATTGTTATAAATGTACCAACTTAGAGTTTTTTTGTAGTTAAAAAATTAATTTATGGTAAATTTGTCATTAGTATACTTGTTTGGAGTTTCCGATTGTCAAAAAATTGATTTGGAGTATTTGTTATAAGTATATTGATTTAAGGTTTTTTGTGGTATTCAAACTTAATTAAACTTTTATAGTGTGATTAGTATTGATGGTTCCATGTCACGATGCCCGTCTGCTTCGGCAGTGTGCTTCAATGTTTGGGTCACGTTTTAAAATTGGAGGATAAGGTTGCTAATTTTGCGAGGAGGCTTATTCACCTTTATACCCACGCGCGTTTGGGATTCTTAGATGATAGTGGCCAACACAAATCCTCCAACTTCAGCGAAGCATGCTTGCATGCAAGTCGCATTTCCGAGAACTTTCCTATGATCCACCACCACCAACTCTTCTCATGTATCGACCAAATGAGAGTTCATACGGCAATTATTTATTTTATAATGATCAATACAACCAACTTATAGGGAAACGTTAGAAGTAGGGGAAAAAGACATGATCTAAATTTTGAGCTATAATGAAACGTTAAATAGGAAATAGCACGGGTAGTAAAAACTAGCAAGTCTTTGTAATCGAATGGTTTTGACCGTGAAAAATACATATGGAATCCTAAACATTTGAAAAAGAAAAACAAACGTTATGACAAAATCAAGCAACGGTAAATCATTGTGGCATTATCAATTTGATGAAGAGCCATATTAAATTGCCTCTAATATTCCTCGAATCGATGTATAGTACTTACATTTTCTTGATAGCTAGGTACAACACACATTCCTCACTATTATAATCTATTAAGTTATAGCCACGTGATATTAGAAGTGATTAATTGGAATTTTATGTTGCTTGTTCGAAAGCCTCACCTATATGATAAATCAATATTCAAGCATGTGACCCATTGATTAGAGATAGGGTCGAGAAGATTTACCATGAAAGCTGAAGGCAAAAATAGCTCAATGATTTAATAGACAAAAGGTGGGAAAATAAGAAAAGAAAAAAAGAGAACATGTAGCTTCATAACTCATAAGAACAAGGTGGAGAATTAGTAAATTTACAGAAAAGAAAGAAGAAAAGAGATTCTAAAATCCCCGACGTTTCCCGGAAATGCAGCTCGTTTTTCTGGGGAAATTATAAATTCATTATAAACTCATCACTTCAGCTCGAGTTCAAATTCGAGTTCGTCGATCATTCTTTTTCTATGCACCATTCTTTCAGCAACTGAACACTCCCAAAATTCGGACACTTTGCTTTGATCTTATAGTGGAATCCAACCTATTGGCTGATCGCTTGAAAAGTGAACGTAGACTTGTCTAAAGCCGAACCACTATAAACTGTGTTTGCAATCTTCTCTACTATCTCTATTTAATTTTAGTTTATAGATTGCTAAAGTTTTGTTTGAATCGTGCGTAAAATTCCTCGAGACCTATTCACCCCCCCTCTAGGTGTTAATACTAGTTCTAACAATTGGTATCAAAGCTCAGTGCTCAGAGTTTTTGAAGTGTTTGTTACTTCAGAGTTAAAGATTCTCTATGGCTAGTATTCTTGCACCAGGACTGATCGAGGGACAGAGCAATACGCGACCACTCTACTTTGACGGCAAAGAGTACAATATATGGAAGAACAAGATGAAGGCCTTCCTCAAATCAAAGGATCCACTGGAATGAGATGTAGTTGCTAGAGGAATTGATCCAAATGCTGAGACCAAAGAAACTTCAAAGAAAGATGATGGGAAAGCAACAGAAACATCAGCTACCACTTCTCCAGAAGAACTGACCAAGAGACAAACTCTTGATGCTAAGGCCATCTACTCCCTTTACTGTGTTTTATCACCTAATGAATATAATCGAATATCTTCTTGTGATACGGCAAAGGAAGTATGGGATAGACTGCACATAACCTATGAAGGAACTGATCGTGTTAAAGAGACCAAAGTAAATATTTTACTTGGTCAATATGAATCCTTCAAGATGAAGCAGGGAGAGTCAATAGGAGACATGTTCAGTCGATTTACAGAAATTGTAAATGTACTGGCATATCAAGGACAGCCTGCTCCTGGTCCCATGAAAGTCAATAAGCTATTAAGAGGACTATCAAAAGAATGGAATAATGTGAAGACCTCTATCAGAGAAACTTTGCGTATTTCACCACTGACAATCGATGAGCTTGTTGGTACTCTGCAGTCCTATGAAGCAGAACAAATGAACGAAGAAGTGGAATCCAGAGGTAAGAAAACCATTGCTCTTAAGTCTAACATTGATTCTGATGATACAGATTCTGAGGACGAGCTGGACGATGAAGAACTGGCATTGCTAATTAGAAAGGTGAAGAAGCTAAACAAGAAGGGCAAGAAGCTCTACAGCAAGAAGCAAAACAGGCAGATTGGACAACGAAAGACAGAAGATGAGGAAGATTATGTCAAAGATGTTGTTTGTTTCGAATGCAAAAAGAAAGGTCACATAAAACAGAATTGTCCAAAACTCAAGAAAAACAAAGGGAAATATGAAAAGTACAATGAAAGCTAAAACTTGGAGTGACACTGAGGTGACAGTAAAGACGAATATGGTAACATATGTCTAATGGCACACTCAGATTCAGACTCTGAAGTGAATTCAGACTCAGACTTAGACAAAGAATTGGAGGTTAGTCACTCTGATATTCCTACTAAAGTTTCAGATTATATAAATGAACTATGTTTGAATTTAAAATCTACTCTGAAAAAAATTTCCAGTTTAAAGAAGGAAAATCGCAAGTTGAGTCAAATGAATCATTCTTTAAATGAAAAATTTGATGATCTTAAAAAGGAACTTTCAGTAATAAAGGAAAATCGAGATTTTCTCTTAAATGAAAGTGAATCTCATAAAAAGGAAATCTTGGAGACAAAAGAAAATAGAAATTCTTTACTAAATGAAAATGAGTCTCTCAGAAAGGAAATTTTGAACATTACTACAAAGTTTTCAAAAGGATCGAAAACCCTGGAGCATATACTTTCCATTCAGATTCCCTATTATGATAAGTCAGGACTTGGGTTTTATAAGGAAAGTAATTCATTAATTGATTTTCCTAAAGTCAAGGAGAGAATTAGGAAGAGACCTCCTCGACATGCCTATAGAAATCATTTCAAAAAGACTTTCACAAAACCTATTGGTCGAGATCATCTCAAATGCTCTAACTGTGGAGAAAAAGAACATTTTGAAAACAAATATCCTAAAGTCTAGAGACCTGTTTAGAAGAAATGGGTAGACAAAGCATATATTAACACCAAAGGACCCGAGAAAATCTGGGTATCAAAAAGGAAGTGAATTTGCATGTTGTTTGCAAGTAAGTTTCAAGAGCAAGAAGAAATGGTATTTGGACAGTGGATGTTCAAGACACATGACTGGAGATTCAAGAATGTTTGTTGTTTTAGAAAAGGTTAAAGGAGGGACAGTCTCTTTTGGAGGAAACACCAAGGGAAACATTGTTGGATCAGGAACAATCAAGATTGGCAGTTTAATCATCAACAATGTATCTCTGGTTAAAGGACTGAACTACAACCTTCTGAGCATCAGCCAGCTATGTGATACTGGATTCAGAATTAACTTCAAGGAAAATTTATGTTCTGGAACTAGTAATGATTCTTCTCGGTCATTCACTGGACGAAGACATAGGAACATCTATCTTCTGGACATAAATGAAGACACTGCCAAATGTCTAATTTCAATCCATGATGAGGCAAACATCTGGCATCGAAAACTTGGACATGTCAGCATGAATCAAATCTCCAAGCTACATAGCAAAAAGCTTGTTCGTGGCTTGCCCTCATTAACCTATAAGAAGACAGATCTTTGTTCCGCATGCACTTTAGGAAAACAGGTTAGAAATTCTTTTAAATCTATGAAACAAGTTTCAACCAAACGTGTACTGCAGCTACTTCATATGGATCTGTTTGGCCCAACTAGAACTCAAAGTATTGGAGGTAAGAAATACTGTCTGGTAATTATAAATGACTACTCTCGTTTTACATGGGTGTTCTTTCTTGCCAATAAAAGTGAAACTTTTTCTTATTTTTCGATATTTGCAAAAAGGGTTCAAAATGAGAAAGGTTATTCTATTTCCAGCATTAAAACAGATCATGGAGGAGAATTTGAAAATCAGAACTTTGTAGACTTTTGTAACGAAAATGGTATTCAGCATACGTTCTCCTCTCCCTACACTCTAGAACAAAATGGAGTTGTAGAAAGGAAGAACAGATCTTTACAAGAAATGGCTAGAACTCTGCTTATTGAAAGTAAAGTGGCAACTCGTTTTTGGGCAGAAGCAGTTTCCACGTCTTGTCATATCATTAATAGAGTTTTTCTTAGACCAATTCTTGAGAAGATTCCTTATGAGATTTTCAAAGGAAGAAAACCAATTGTTTCCTACTTCAAAATTTTTGGTTGTAAATGTTTCATTCTTAAAAATGCTAACAATCTTCCAAGCAAGTTTGAGGAGAGATCAGATGAAGGTATATTTCTGGGTTATTCAACGACTAGTAAAGCATACCGAGTGTTCAACAAGAACACTCAGACAGTAGAAGAGTCTATGAATGTGCAGTTCCTAGAGCAAGACCCCTCCAACGAGAGCAGAACAGAAATTGAAGATCCAGAAACAACTGCTGCTCCTAAGAATTCAACTCTCAACAAAGAAGCTGACTCATCACAGAAAATCGACTCTGAGGGAACTCATGAACAAAGATTCACTCAGCTAGATACTACTCAGTTACCAGAAGATGCTGATGACAGCGTGTAGAGCAAAAACTGGAAGCATAAGTCCAGCCACTCTCAAGAGCTTGTCATTGGAAATATTAGTGAAGGAATTTGAACCAAATCTAAGAACAGAAAGGAAACAAGTATTGTGGCACTAATTTCTGAGATTGAACCCAAAGGAATAGACGAGGCCCTTACAAATAAAAGCTGGATATAAGCAATGTAAGAAGAACTTCAGCAGTTTAAAAGGAATGATGTATGGGAATTGGTTCCCAAACCCAAAGGAAGAACCATCATAGGTACCAAGTGGGTATTCAGGAATAAAGTGAATGAACTTGGTAAAGTGACCAGAAACAAAGCAAGACTTGTAGCCAAAGGCTATTCACAGTCAGAAGGAATAGACTATAATGAAACCTATGCACCAGTAGCAAGATTGGAAGCTATCAGACTATTATTTGCCTATGCTTGCTATCAAAACTTCAAGCTATTTCAGATGGATGTAAAGAGCGCCTTTCTAAATGGGTTTATCAAAGAAGAAGTCTATGTGAAACAATCTCCTGGGTTCGAGGAACCGAGAAAGCTAGATCATGTATACATACTGAAAAAGGCTCTGTATGGATTGAAACAAGCGCCTCGAGCCTGGTATGAACGACTTAGTAAGTTCCTACTAGACAACAAATTCAAGAAAGGTATGGTTGATACAACTTTATTTATCAAGAAGGAAGATAAGGATATTCTTCTAGTACAAATCTAAGTAGATGATATTATCTTCGGTTCTTCTAATGAACGATTGTGCAAGAACTTCTCAAAGTCCATACAGGAGAAATTTGAGATGAGCATGATGGGAGAACTTACATTCTTCCTAGGACTTTAGATCAACCAATCAAAACATGGAACTTTCATCCATCAAGAAAAATATACCAAAGACTTAGTCAAGAAGTTTGGAATGGAGAATTGCAAGAAGACTGAAACTCCAATATCAACGTCCATCAAACTTGATCAGGATGAATCAGGGAAGAAAGTTGACCAAAAGACTTATAGAAGCATGATTGGGTCTCTTCTCTATCTTACTGCATCTAGACCAGATATTATATATAGTGTGTGTTTATGTGCTTGGTTTCAAGCAGATCCTAGAGAATCTCATCTTACAGCAGTTAAGCGGATTATTAAATACATAGCTACTTATCCATCTATGGGTCTGTGGTATCCTAAAGGAACAGACTTTACTCTCCTTGGCTACTCAAATGCTGACTTAGCAGGATGTAAAGTAGACAGAAATAGCACATCTGGAACATGTCAATTACTAGGACAGATGCTGGTGTCATGGTCTTCTAAAAAGCAAAACACCATGGCTCTATCAACTACAGAAGCATAATACGTTGCCCTTGGAAGCTGCTGCTCACAGATTTTATGGATGAAACAGCAACTACGGGATTATGGAAAGGAAGAGGCCTGCACTGAAATAAGGTGTGACAATACAAGTGTAATAAATCTCACCAAAAACCCAATCCTACATTCCAGGGCAAAACATATTGAGATCAGGCATCATTTCATTAGAGACCATGTACAAAATGGGGATGTATTCGTGGAATTTATTGATTCGAAAAATCAATTGGCAGACATCTTCACAAAGCCACTGGACA
Source organism: Corymbia citriodora subsp. variegata (assembly GCA_014858505.1). Lineage (NCBI taxonomy): Eukaryota > Viridiplantae > Streptophyta > Magnoliopsida > Myrtales > Myrtaceae > Corymbia > Corymbia citriodora. The sequence continues at coordinate 43,586,472 of CM026414.1, forward strand.
AAGGTACATTTGATTCAATATGTAGTAGATTAAATATCATTAATCCTTTTGCATAAAATTCTTCAAGATAGGATATAGTCTGGGAGAAGCATTTGGACCAATGGGGCTTTCAGTCCCCAAAGCCTCTTGGGAAAAAATTCTAGAGTTTGGTTCAGCATTTGGGAACTCCATTTGCCAAATGCCTGGTAGGTTATTATTAGCAAAATAATCGATTTGCATAATTTTGGTACATGCCTAAGTTATCTACATCTATTTTCCTTTTTAATAATCTTTGAAAAACTGTTATTTTGAGCCAAAAGTCACGTCTTTTCATCTTCAAAGAGTCTATAACCCTCAAAAAGGACGAACTTTTCACGACACTCTTCAGAAATCATCCTTCAGAAACCCTAAAGAACTAACCTTTTTTTCTCTAAAACAAACCAAACCCTCTCCGAACAATGGCTTCGAGATCCTCCATGTCCAGATCAAGGTCTGTGTCCCCATCTCCCAGAAGAAGATCCAACAGGATTATTGGTAGAGAACTAAGGAATGTAGAGGGAGGACAGATGCATTTCGATCTGACGCAAACTTCTAACGATTCCCAAGGACAATCTCAAAATGCATTGATTCAAAGGGATGCAACTGAAAATCTAGAGCCTTAGAGAAATTCCCCAACAGAGTCTGAGCGGAGAAATGTCTCCAAAAGAGGTACGTTTGGATTAACCTTGCCCAAACCAGAAAACCCTCATTCTGCTATGAGAATGTATCAACGCCTAGTGCGAAATAATGCTACGGAGGAGATGAAACTGTTCCTTTTGAGAGAAAAAGGGTATGCGAATGAACTTCGTCTGGTTCAGATTGTGTAAACTACAGAACCACCTTCTAGACGAAGTGCACAAGGAAGTGAAGTGAGTAGAAGTATGGAAAATGCCCTAGTAGAGAAGGAAGATGATGAACGACTCTATAGAAATTTTGAAGTCAGAATGAGAATTGCAGCAGTGGTTAGGAATACCACTGGGAAACTATTTCGGTTGAAAGAACATAAAAACTCCTATAATAGATTGCTGGAACGTGGATTTATGTATCATCGGATCGTGGACTTTGATTTCTTGGATGTTGCTGATGTGAACCTGCGAGAACATTTTGAAATGTTGCAGATGGACCAATTTTGCACTAACTTTGTTGTTGTTTATCCACAACTAACAGCATACTTTTACTCAAATTTGACGTTTCTATCTCCAGATAAAATGCAGTTCAATGTGTACGATAGGTTTTATGATGTCAGTACAGATGTTCTGGCTGATATAATGAAAGTTGAAAGGGGACCTTTCATGCCAATAGAAGTCACCTATGAGACTGTCTGTAAGTATCTTACAAAGTCTGTTAGGCTTACTATTACCTATCCTTTCTTAACTTCAGCAAGAACTATTCTGCATAAAATCATCATAAGCTGCATTCGTCCCAAGGCTTCATCAAAAATTGATGTGTCAAGATTCGAGGCCAGACTAATGTGGGCAATTGAGAAGGGAGTTATATTCTCACTTCCTTACACTGTTCTTTTACACGTGTATCGAACAATTTCAAAAGATAAATGACAGTTGCCTTATGGAGCTTTGGTGACCAGAATCTTTGAATATCACAAGATTGATATACCGAGCAGACTCTGCACTACAGAGCTTCCAACCATGGTCATCGATCTTAAGATGATAAACAAGATAAGGCTAAGGGATGTTGCAGAGACATGGAGAAGAAAAGAGAAGGAATTGGCAAAGGCATCAACCACATCAAAGCGAAAGGGAAAAGAGATGGCTACTACAGAACCTAGTTCCAAGAAGAGAAGACAACTATTACTACATGATGAAGATGATGAAGAGGAGACGATTTCTGAAATTCTGGTGAAAATGGGTCAGACTGTACATAGAACGACACAACCAGAACCAAAACTGCCTCCACCAACAGTGACAGAAGAAACTCTTCCTAGTGCAACACCTCAAATTGATGAGCATGTGGAAATGTCAGTGCCAGAGGAAGTTGAGTCTGATAAAGGTGGACTAGAAGAAGGGGAAGAAATAGAAGAAGAAGAAATTCGAACAAATGAGGGTGCTATTCCTGATGCTGAAGAGGATAGAAATCCATTAGAACAGCAAGGGCAGACAGAAGCATCAACTCAGGGGGAGCCTATGTTTCAGACTAGTGAAGCAGATATCCCTGCAACTTCATCTGATTGTGCCGATTCTCAGAGGATATTGGCTTTGCTTATAGAAATAAGAGATCGCCAAGTTGCTATGGAAAGCTCTCTCAATTCCAGACTAGAGACTCTCGAGAAAACAATTTATTAATGCCTCAACAGAATCGAAGAGTCTGCCATGGATATGGAGGATTTCACTCTTGTTCGGACCCCCAAGAAAAAATCTTCTTAAAGAAATCATCTTCTGGTTTACATTATTTGAACTAATGTTAAGTTTTTTTTCAGACTTTACTTATCTTTCAGGATATTGTCTTTTTGATTGTGACAAAAAGGGGGAGTAAGATCTAGATGTGTTTGGATGATTTTGAACCTGGACTGGATGTGTTTGGACTTTATTTGCTGAACTTTGCGGTTTGTTGCTTGTGCTCGTAAACTGAATTATTGTGTGCTAATGCGATGTTAAACATAGAAGCATGAATTATATGATGTGAGCATCATTACTCCTGTTATATTTGGAAGTATGCACTGCCAATCATATTTTGCAGGGGACAACAAGCAAGAAGCATAAAAAGTTTTGTCACCATCAAAAAGGGGGAGATTGTTAAAAACTCTTAATTTTGATGTTAACAAATCATTTTATATAAGTATTTATACATATCTCCAGAAGGAATAAGCCACAGGGTGGTGTATGTTTTTGAGTCTGCAAGTGGCAAAAGGAAAACATACGGTGTTTCTGAGTCTGACCGTACTAGACGGAAGACTTGAAGAAACACAGATTCTGAGTCTGACCGTACCAGACTGAAATCTTGAGCAGACTCAGAAATCTTGAACAGACTTAGAATGAAACTTCAGGAACTTATCACCAACGGTCAAGTATTTCACTTACCTTGTTTATAGTGATTCTGTTATATTAATTCAATTGCAGGATCAATTAAAGGACAACTTCCAAAGAAGAATGGAGTACTTATGGAAGCCCGGATTCTGATTGTATGGGCGAGCAGAATCTAAGGGAATCTGATCTACTTCCAACGGTCAAAAAGACTTGCTTTATAAAGTCTATCCAGGAAATGGAAGACTAAACTCTCAAGGGAAGAACCAACGGTCGAGTGTGGCTTGGAGAGTATATAAGGATAGGATGAGACCTAAGAGATAGATAGGATAAACATATTCCAAAGTGCGATTCTGTTCTTCAATTGTCTAATGTACAAATTTGAGAGGTCATAGTGAATTATCAGAAAGAGTGACTCAGTGAGATTCATCATCACCGAGTGCTAACACTCAAGAGTATGTAATCACTTTTGATCTTATAGTGGAATCCAACCTATTGGCTGATCGCCTGAAGAGTGGACGTAGGCTTGTCTAAAGCCAAACCACTATAAACTGTGTTTGCAATCTTTTCTACTATCTCTATTTAATTTCAGTTTACAGATTGCTAAAGTTTTGTTTGAATCATGCGTAAAATTCCTCGACACCTATTCACCCCCCTGTAGGTGTTAATACTAGTTCTAACAGAACCAAGTCATCCCAAGAGGCCACGCTCTGATCCAAGCAAGCAAGTTCGCTCTTTCCGTCTTATCGTTTCAATGCTTGATTAATTGTCTGATGAGGGTGTTGGTTTTAGCTTTACTTAAGTTCTTGAGTTGAAGATTCTTGAAATGAGATCTATGGCGAAGCCTGCATTTTTTTTTTGGTTGGAACGGAGATAGTGTTGAACTATAACACTTCATTAGCATTTTCCTCATGCTTTCCTTTAGTTTCTCGTTTGTGGGGTCGCGGTGTGGCTTTAATGTGAAAACCTTAAATATCTCATATGTTGTCGTCTTGAATCTGCTATGCGATTTCGCATTATGCCAATTGCAGTACATCCTTCTTGTTGGAATTGAACCCTGTTATCTTTTTTTTACCTAGCAAGTGATCTGGTATAATTCCCTTTGCTCTCCAGCTTGCTATATTATCCTCTCTTGCTCTTCTTTTTTTTCTTTTTTTTGCTGATTCCACACAATCAAGAACAAAACAGGTCTGAGAGGAATTTCGTGCAGAGTTGCTGTTTTACAATGGAGAATGTCCAGAGAGAGGTAAGATAAGCCTGTCGTTATTGCATTTCGATGGCTGATCTTTTTAATAAAAAGTGGTTGGATGCATTTCTGACCATCCAGTCGGTTTCCGGATAGAAATCCGCCAAAGAACTTGCTACAAGATGTATAGAGAATCATCATTGGAGTGGTAAAAATGACCTGCTGACAATTCTAGGGTTTTGCTGTCAAACGATTCCATTGAGAATATGATTTAGGCTTTTCATGTTGTCTTGGGAGGGAAAATTATCCAAAAAATCCTAAACTTATTGCATTTTTGCCAATTTAGTTCTAAAATTTTCAATTTTGCTAATTAAGTCCTAAATCTTTTCATTTTTTATTATTTGAGTTTACGGGGCCAATTTGGGACCAGAAATTGCTGACTTGAACGCCGATAATTTGATATGGCAATATCAACACTGATGTCTGGTCTCGTACATTGTGCCAAGTACATCAACGCCCCAATTGCATTGAAATATGGTACTTTAAGACCAAGTATCTCTTCATCATATTCTCTAGACTGAAATGGGTCCTTTTGGAGATCTAGAGACCTTACAACTATAGGGGTGTTCAATGGGTGAGCATTGTCCATGTTAAAGGGTTTAGGTAATCTTTCAATGTATGCTGATTGATGGACGATTATTCCATTTACTTTGTGCTCAAGCTCAAGATCAAGACAAAGTTTGGTTTTACCTAAATCTTTAACTTCAAACTCACTTTTCAAATACTCAGCAGTTTTGGCTAACTCTTCAGGAGTTCCAATTAAATTTATATCGTCGACATAAATTGCTACAATAGCAAATCCGGTTTCTGATTTCATAATAAACCCACATGGGCATATATGATCATTCTTGTATCTTTCTTTTATTAGATACTCACTCAGGCGTTGATACCACATGCGACTGGATTGCTTTAACCCGTACAAAGATCTTTGCAATTTTATTGAGAATAAGTTACGGAGAGTGCATGCATCATGCATTTTAAATCTCTTAGGAATTTTCATATAGATATCGGAATCTAATGAGCCATATAGATATGCCACCACAACGTCCATAAGACGCATTTCCAATCTTTCAGAGAGTGCCAGGCTAATGAGAAAACGAAATGTAATCATGTCCATCACAGGTGGATATGTCTTATCATAATCAATCCCAAGTCCTTGGGCAATGAGTCGGGCTTTATACCTGACAATCTGGTTTTTCTCATTTCGTTTTCGGACAAATACCCATTTATATCCAACAGGCTTTACATTATTGGGGATTCGAGTTATGGGTCCAAAAACCTCTCATTTGGCTAGAGAATCTAATTCAATCTTAATTGCTTCTTCTCACTTAGGCCAATTTTGCTTTTGATGGCATTCAATAATAGATTGCGGCTCATAATCATCATCATCAATGATGATTTTATTCTGATCCCAAATTTCATTACAATATGTAATGAAATTCTCAGTATTCCGAGGGTTTGTGATCTTTTCCTAGGTTTGTGCCTCTTCAGGGACAATAAGCTCTTTGATGTAAATTCTCCAATATTATCCATCCTTATGCTTTTAATTGGATAATCAGGGAATTGTGCCCAAAGCTTTAGAATATGCGCAAGTAAATGTGCAAATGTAATATTGCGTGTAGATAATAGGCAAACATGGGACCATCTGCAGGATGCATCCACTAGTACCATAAAATATCAAAACGGTTCACTTGGTGGTTGTATTAATCCACAAATATCACCCTTAATTCTTTGCATAAATAAAGGAGATTCAAGATTAACCTTTGTTATAGAAGGTTTGATAATGAGTTTTCCTTGTGAACAAGCTTCACAATTATAATCTTTGGACAACAATACCTTTGTATCCTTTAAAGGGTATCCTTTTATATTATGAATTATTCTATGCATCATTAAAGCACCAGGATGACCAAGGCAGTCATGCCATAACCCAAACTGATTAGGGTTTACCAGTCTCCAGAACATAGTGGCATAGGTTCAATAACCTTAATCATGACACAATACAAACCTATATAAGAAGCTTCTAGCCTCTCATGAATGGTTTTCAGGCCCATCTTATAAGTGGTAATGCTAATATATTCCTTATTTTGCTCATAAATAGTTTCAATATAGTACCCATTATGGCTTACATCTTTGAAACTGAATAGATTCCTTTTTGATCTACTGCTTAGAAACGCATTCTCAATATGTAGGATGGTGCCATTTGGCAAAACAATTGTGGCATTCCTGAAACCATCAATAATTGGAACATGACCTGATATTATATGGACATATGCCTTACGCAACGTCATACTCAAGAAAAAGTGTTTGCTACGAAATATAGTATGCGTTGATGCACTATCAAGCAAACAAATTTCTCCCTTTTTCTCGGTATTTTCCATTTGCATTTATATTGACAACTTCATATGTCAAATATCATAAAATTTGCATATTAGTTATAGGGTCAAGTAAAGTCTCAAGATAATAGACAGAAGGTTCGTAAGTATTGCATTACATAACTATATTATAGAATAACAAAAGGTAATACATTTAAAGAAAAGCAACTATAAAAGAAATTATTATAATCATAAAGTTCAAAGTTCAAGTTATCATCCACCAGTCTGATGCCTCATGAAAGTAATCAAAAGTCCTCAAAGAAATCAAAGACATTCAGGGATGCATTTACTACTTCAGGAGCAAGAGGAGTCCCACCAACAGAGATATTGTTGGCTTCAACAGTAGTTATGGCGGTAGGATTGATTTCAATGGCATGAGATTCACCACGTTTGCCTATATTTTTCAAAGATGCTTGATATAGATCAACAAAGTGCTTTGGCGTACGACAAGTACATGACCAGTGCCCAGTCATACCACAGCGATGGCAAATACTTTCATTAGCTACCTTCTCGTGCTTCTTTTCTTTATCATAATTCGGGTCAAAGTTAGATTTATTAGAGCGGTTAAATTTCTTGCCATCCTTTCGAAAATTATACTCTTGCCTACTCTTATAGCCCTTAATATGGCCAGTATTTTTCTTAAAGTTAGCATGTGCTTCAGGCAATGCTTTTGAGCCAATAGGTCTACGATCATGATTTTTGAGTAACAATTCATTAGTTTGCTCAGTGGTGATGAGCACATAAATTAATTCAGAATATGTGGTAAATTGACGTTGCCGGTATTGATGTTGCAATACAATATTCGAAGCATGGAAGGTGGAGAAAGTTTTCTCTAATAGCTCTGCATAAGTGAGCTTGATACTACATAACTTAAGTCGAGAAACGATATCAAATAAATCAGAGTTATAGTCAGACACTGATTTAAAATCTTGCAGTATGAGATTTTACCAATCATATTGTGCTTGAATGAGGATAACAGTCTTGGTATGATCATACCTATCCTTCGACCTCTTCCACAGGGTCTGAGGGTCTCGAACAGATAAATATTAAGTCTGTAGGCTCTCATGCAAATGACAACAAATAAAAATCGATGCATTTGCTTTATCCTTAGCATTTGAGGTTCCATCCTCTGCAATTGTATTAACGAGACCTTGCCCTTGGAGGTGCATTTCCATGTCCAAGCACCAGGAGAGATAATTATGTCAACTCACTTCTAGGATGTGGAATTTGGGCTTTTCAATATTTGCCGTAATTTTTGCAAAAATAAAATCCTTAAATTAATTAAAAGGATTTCCAAATATCCACCGCCACTTCAGGAGCAGAAGGATACTTTAGATTTGAAATTGGTTTAAGGCTATGGGGGAAAACGAAGAATTGATAGGAGAAGATGAAGTATAGGTTGAAAACAAAGGAAAACACCTACCTTGCAAAATTACTTACTCAATTGGTAGATTTTCGTGCTGATAACGTGTTGTAAAATATCGCGTTGCAAGTATATAATAGAGAGAATAGATAGAGATTAAGTGGAGAAAGCAAATGACACCAAAGATAGTAGAGAAAAGCCAGAAGCGAAAAAAAAACTTTTATTTCTTACTATATGTGCTCCTATTTATAAGGATGCATTTATTATGAATATCAATGTATCTGATAATACATGTATTGGATAGGGAGATGAACATTTATCGGATAAGGAGATGTACTTAGAATGTAGGATACATGTATTGAATAGGGAGATGAACATTCATTGGATAGGGAGATGTACTCAAAATGTATGATACAAATGTACCATAATAAGTACATGAATATAATGAATATTCATACATGTATTTCATAACAAATGTGAGCTTTTTTAATGGCAGATGAAGGCAAATGAATCAATTTTTCTATAGGCGCAAGCAACGGAACAAGCATTTAGAGAGCTTTTTTTTTTTATGTGTTTTCCTTCGTTTTATCGGTGATGACTTTTTTTTTTGGTTGAATTATATGTGTTGACTGACCAGGTCATAATTGGATCAATTTCTTGTTCAGATAACCTTAATGAAAGGAAAAAAAAGAACAGAAAAGAGTCAGAGAGATAGCAAGAACGTCATCGCAAGTTGAATATTAGAGTCCAAGGTTGCATTAATGTCTTAGTCAAATTAGTCATCGAAAAAGTTGAGCCCAACACTATATAATCAAAACACCAATGGAATGCTAAAGAGCTTAGGTATTTTAAGTTGTAGATTTTATAGGAGTCCATGTTTGAGAACAATAATTCCTAATGATCTATTTAGGTGACTGCAAAATTATCTAAGCTTGGGAGTTCCAATGAAAATTATACATCAGGAATCACTTAATCATCTCTTTGCAAAGAAAACCTGTGCAAACCATGGGTAAGAAAACGGATAAGTTCATAATCGAAGTACTTTGAACCGAGCGTAATACAACATATGTTCTACTTGTGTATAATTCGGTTTATTCAAAAAAAAAATGAGTATTTTTTTCATAAGTTCAACATATGAGAGGGAGATGGAAGTGCTTTTATTATTTTAAATTATATTGGTGTGTACTTCACGCAAAAATGCAAGTAATTTACTAACTGAGGTCAAATCTTCAAAAGAGAGAAAAATACCTAGGGATAAGATTTGTAAAAGTTTCATCGTGATGTGACTCACAATACATTGAAAATTCAAGTGCACAGACAAAGTGAAAAAATATTTTATGGATGAATAATATCACAAGATAAAAGATCATTTTGACTTCATCAATTTGATGAAGAGCCATACTAATTTGCCTCCAATATTTCTCAATAGACAATTGTAACACACATTTGTCAGTGTCGTAATTTATTAGTTGTAGTCCCATGTAATTAGAAGCTAATATTGTAAGGTAGGTTATTTACAGTAATACTCATACGCGTTTGAGCTTCTTAAACATGGTGGCCAGTATAAATCCTCCAAGGACATTGAAGCATGCATGCAAGTAACATTTCATTGAACTTTCCTATGATCCACAACCATCACTTCTTATATACTAACCCAAATTACTTCACTCTTCACTTCAAGTAAATTTCCTAAACAACATTGCGGTTCACATTGAAATTTATTCGAGGCATAAAAACCACTAAAAAATCCAAAATTATACCCATTGTATATATTTATTCTAATTTTTTTAATGACATCAAAAATCTCAAACTTATAACTATGCGATATATTTACCCTCCTTCAAAGTTTTATCAATAAAAACTATAAAAAATTTGCTTACATTGTTATCAAAAAGTAAACAATAGTGACATGATGCCCATGTGGCTTAAGTGGAATAAAACAACATGGTTTTGGCTTAAAAATCATTTAACAGAATCTCGATGGATAGTAAATGTCTCGTATAGATATAAGTTTGAGAATTTATCACAAGAAAAAGTATAGGGTAAATATATTACAATGGGCATTGTTTGTGGTTGATAGGCTTGCTGGTCACTAGGTGAGTGTTGCAAAGCCCTTGTCAGATTTCAATAGAAAAGAAAATAAAAGAAATAATTTTTTTTATAAAAGTTGTGAAGATTTTAAAAATAAACAAAAATTATTCTGCTAGCAATTTTTGGCAAAAATTAACCAAACGGACTATATGGGCACATATTCAAAAAGTTAAGGATTAAATTAACGAAATTGAAAGTTTCCTGGGAATGTAGGATAGATTTCAAGTCCTTGAAAATGAAAAACCTGTTTTAATAGATTGATTATAGATTTCAGGTGGAATCTGGAACTGTTTATCCTTACTGACCATAACTGGTAGGAGAGGAAGAATGAAAAAACAGACAAAAGAGAGAAAAGGAAAAGAAATGAAATAAACTTGGATATTATTAGCGCCCCGCCCTACAACGATTATAAGAGGGTAACTGGATCCCAACTAACCAATCATATTCAAGTCTCGTCCCGAATACTCGCGACATGAGCCCGAAGCATATTAACGACATAAAAACTGTTGCGGGCCAGCCAGCCAATCTAATTCTACTGTGTAATGTGTATCTAATGATTAAGGGGAAGAATATTCCAAAGATGCGACTCTCCCCAATCAATCTCTGTTTCGTCTGCCTAAAGACCTTTCCTTCGGTCCGGAAGGCGGGGATTCCACCAAGGGCCACTAGATGCGAACGCCGTCCAGTATCTTCTTCTTCCTCCTCCTTCGCCGTTCAAGCCAACGGACCTGAAGGTGAAGATATGGTGGAGGGAAGAAGAGGAACAGTAGAGGAGAAGGAAAGAATAGACGACAAAAGGAAAATAGATTAAAGAAAAGGAAAAAAAATAGAGAAAATAATTCAAAACTAGATAATTTCATTTAAGGTCATCCGCATCATATGCATGATTAGATGTTCACAAAAAAAAATTACCGGCCTAGATTGTCTGGATAGACTACATGGAAAAAATCCTGATAATATTTATGATTAAATTAACCAAATGGTAAAATTCAAGATTAAATTGATGGTTGCATAATAAGTTTATAACAGATTAAGTGATTTTCCCTTATTTGGTTACGTAGGTCAAGCGTGTAACAACAAACTTCTATCTATTCAAAAAGAAAAGTAAGCAATTTTATCTTCTGAGAAAGGGACCAAATAAATAGAAGATGAGGTTTGGGTGACCAGCCAGGTCTGGACCTGTTATTACTTGATGAAAAACAGAAGGACAAAAGAAACGGAAAGAGGCGGAGTACCTTTCCCCATCGCCTCAGCAATTGGAGGATTTTTAATCTGCAATTACTTTCTTAAGAAAAAAAGGTCGTCGCATAAATTATTATTCAATTTAAGTTGAATAGAATGGCCATCCCCATCACCTCTGGAATGTATGCAGTCAAATGTCATTTTGCTAAGCTTTCGGCATGTGCTTTCATTTGCACAAGAAATAAATTTTAATCAATTCAATGCAAGCAAACAAAGAGAAAATTACCTCGCATTAAAGATTTTGTTGCTTCTATCATATTAACTTAAATTGAATTGGTAATTGTTGACTTTTTAAATCGGTGAATTCGTATTCTAATTCATAGACAATTGCATCTTTACCTAAATTTTCTAGGAAATTGAAAAACCCTCCTTAGGCTTCGTCATGTTCTCTCGCTAGAAAAAAAAATGCAGTGCGTTGATTCATCTCTTTTCTCTCTATTACACAACAATAGAACAGATCATTGGCGACATTAGCCACAACTCATTAGTTATTCTCTTTCCCTAATTACAATCATTTATGTTATTCACGATAAATGATTTCGAATCAATCTTTGTAACACTTTTGACGTTGGGTGATAAGCTGTACCAAATACTCAATTTAGTTGTATCTGCAATCTCTAATGTCTCCAAAAGCATGAAATACTATAATGAGGTTATTACAATGACCTTTTAGTTGCCTTTTCACCAGCTATAATCGACTATAGATGAGGTATCTAGCAAGATTTGTTTTTTATGAAGGTTGCTCGACGGTCATCTACAGTTTGTAAATGTTAGATGTTTTATACTGTTGATTTTATATGAGTCCACATTTGGGAAAAACTAATTCGGACTTGTTTATTTAAGTAATTGAAAAACTATCTATGATTGACAGTTCTTATGAAAATGGCACGTCGGAAATCACTCAATCATCCCTTTGCAATAGCAAACTTATGCAAAGCATGGGTAAGAAAACTAGTGATTTTTTATAATCAAAATACTCTTACCTGAGTACTCTACATGTAACATTCTAAACATGTCAAGAGAAACCTTATTAAGTATCAGATGAAGCAAAAATAAAATGTTTTGGCATCATTAATTTGATGGAGAGCCATATTAACTCACCTCTAATTTTCATAGGATTGATGTGGAGTATACATATTTTCTTGATAGATAACTCTATTATGAATTTGTTAGTTGTTATAGATTATGGTCACGTATGATTATATGTGATTAAATGAATTTTCTAGTTGCTTGTTTAAAGCCACACATAGATGATAATTGATATTCGAGCATGTCACCCTTTGATCGGAGATCGAGCTCAAAGGATTTGGTTTTGAAATCATGTCGAAGGCAAAAAAAAAAAAAAAAAAGCTCATTTATTTTTATTAGGTAAAAAGGCGGAAAAGAGCAAACAAAAGAATTTGCAAGTTTTTTTTAGTCGAATCCCGTGCAACTTCACGCGCTCAAGGGGGGCAGAGATTGCTAAAATCGGCAGAAAGAAAAAAAAACAAATTCCACAAAAGGCATCAGTCCCGCAATTTACCTGAAGTTTCCCGGAAATTTATGTTCGGACAAGCCTCCATCTTCCCACCTCTCTCTCCTCCTCCTCCTCCTCCTCCTGAAAAGGACGTCGATTAGCTCATGCATTGTGCAAGCAAGGGGACTGCAAGTGCTTTCAGCCCTTCAAGAGCCGAACAACTGTTTACACTCCGATCATCTTGGCCTAGCCATATCTTGAACAATCCCACTTCTTCTTCTTCTTGTTGCNCCCCCCTCTCTCTCTCTCTCTCCCCATCTTCCATATAATTTGCTTCTGTTTTGCGACCAACGCAGAATTTTAGAAGATGGAGTATTATCTGTTTGCAGAGATATTCACGGACGAGTCGAACGAGGTCTCACGGTGTCACGTAAAAGCATTTCGAATTCCATTTATCATATTTTTTATTAAAAAATTGATGTTCACGGACGAGTTGGACGAGGCCTCGTGATGTCACATAAGAACATTTCGAATTCCTTTTGTCATAATTTTTTATTAAAAAATTATCTGTCTGCGAAGATGTTCACAGACGAGTTGAACGAGGCCTCGCGACGTCACGTAACAATATTTTGAATTTCTTTTGTCATAATTTTTTATTAAACAATTATCTGTTTGCGAAGATGTTCACGAACGGGTTGGATGAGATCTCGCGACATCACATAAGAACATTTTGAATTTCCTTTGTCATAATTTTTTATTAAAAAATTATCTGTCTGCGGAGATGTTCACGGACGGCTTGGACAAGATCTCGCGACATCACATAAGAACATTTTGAATTCCTTTTGTCATAATTTTTTATTAAAAAATTATCTATCTGCGGAGATGTTCACGGACGGGTTAGACGAGGACTCGCGGCGTCACGGTTCACGGACGGGTTAGATGAGATCTCACGGCGTCACGTAAGAGTATTTCGAATTCCCTTTATAATATTTTTTATTAAAAAATTATAATATTTTTTAATAAAAAACCCGAAACCCGACCTGACCCGAACCGACCCGACCCGACCCGACCCATTGACACCCCTACCTGTTATTACTTGATGAAAAACATAAGGACAAAAGAAAAGGAAAGAGGCGGAGTACCTTTCCCCATCGCCTCAGCAATTGGAGGATTTTTAATCTGTAATTACTTTCTTAAGAAAAAAAAGGTCGTCGCATAAATTATTATTCAATTTAATTTGAATAGGATGGCCATCCCCATCACCTGTAGAATGTAAGCAGTCAAATGTCATTTTGCTAAGCTTGCAGCATGTGCTTTCATTTGCACAAGAAATAAATTTTAATCAATTCAATGCAAGCAAACAAAGAGAAAATTACCTCGCATTAAAGATTTTGTTGCTTCTATCATATTAACTTAAATTGAATTGGTTTGTTGACTTTTTAAATTGGTGAATTCGTATTCTAATTCATAGACAATTGCATCTTTACCTAAATTTTCTAGGAAATTGAAAAACCCTCCTTAGGCTTCGTCATGTTCTCTCGCTAGAAAAAAAAGAAAGCAGTCCATTGATTCATCTCTTTTCTCTCTATCACACAACAATAGAACAGATGATTGGCGACATTAGCGACAACTCATTAGTTATTCTCTTTCCCTAATACAATCATTTATGTTGTTCACAATAAATGATTTTAAATCAATCTTTGTAACACGTTTGAGGTTGGGTGATAAGCTGTACCAAAAACTCAATTTAGTCGTAAATGCAATCTCTAATGTCTCCAAAAGCATGAAATACTATAATGAGGTTATTACAATGACCTTTTAGTTGCCTTTTCACCAGCTATAATCGACTATAGATGAGGTATCTGGCAAGATTTGGTTTTTATGAAGGTTGCTCGACGGTCATCTGCAATTTGTAAAAGTTAGATGTTTTATACTGTTGATTTTATATGAATCCACATTTGGGAAAAACTAATTCGGACTTGTTTATCTAAGTAATCGAAAAACTATCTATGATTGACAGTTCTTATGAAAACGGCACGTCGGAAATCACTCAATCATCCCTTTGCAATAGCAAACTTATGCAAAGCACGGGTAAGAAAACTAGTGATTTTTTATAATCAAAATACTTTTACCTGAGTACTCTACATGTAACATTCTAAACATGTCAAGAAAAACCTTATTAAGTATTAGACCAAGCAAAAATAAAACGTTTTGGCATCATTAATTTGATGGAGAGCCATATTAACTCACCTCTAATTTTCATAGGATCGATGTAGAGCATACATATTTTCTTGATAGATAACTCTATTATGAATTTTTTAGTTGTTACAAATTATGGTCACGCATGATTAATATGCGATTAAATGAATTTTCTAGTTGCTTGTTTAAAGCCACATATAGATGATAATTGATATTCGAGCATGTCACCCATTGATAGGAGATCGAGCTCAAAGGATTTGGTTTTAAAATCATGTCGAAGGCCCAAAAAAAAGAAAATAGCTCATTTATTTTTATTAGGCAAAAAGGCGGAAAAGAGCAAACAAAAAAATTTGCAAGTTTTTTTTAGTCGAATCCCCTGCAACTTCACACGCTCAAGGGGGGTAGAGATTGCTAAAATCGGCAGAAAGAAAAAAAACAAATTCCAAAAAAGGCATCAGTCCCGCAATGTACCTGAAGTTTCCGGGAAATTTATGTTCGGACAAGCCTCCATCTTCCCACCTCTCTCTCTCTCTCTCTCCTCCTCCTCCTCCTCCTCTCCTCCTCCTCCTCCTGAAAATTTGGACGTCGATTAGCTCATGCATCGTGCAAGCAAGGGGACTGCATGTGCTCTCAGCCCTTCAAGAGCCGAACAACTGTTTACACTCCGATCATCTTGGCCTAGCAATATCTTGAACAATCCCACTTCTTCTTCTTCTTCTTCTTCTTCTTGTTGCAAGNGGGGGGGGGACTGCAAGTTTTCTTAGCCCTTCAAGAACCGAACAACTATTTATACTCCCATAATCTTGGCCAAGGCACATCTTAAAGTGAACCATCCCACTTCTTCTATATACTCAAGATCTTCTTCTTCTTTCATACATTGATAGAGGGACTGGGACAAAACAAGCATGACACAGAAACTCACACGTCCCTCGCGTCCTCCAAGATCCCGCGAGACAGTCCATTATATGGAGAAGAATTTGGATCCGTTGGACAAGTAATCTCTTCATTTCCCCTCTGTTTTTTGCTGCTTGGATTTGCATTTCCATGGGTTGTAAGCATGCTTTGGTGTCTTTGGTTTTTTGGTCCGTCCATTTCCAAGACCTTCTATTCCATCCGGGACTCTTGTTTGGTTCCATGAACTTGAGAATAGCTCCCGATCAGTTCCAATGGCCCACCTTTCTTCATCTATAACAGCTACGAGTAGATTTACTTTCCTCTTCAGTTGTTTGGATATCAAGAAAATTTGGCCTCTTAGAACAGAAAACTTCTCACCAAACAGTGGTTGGCGACCATTTGTGGTTATAGGGATCAACGACTGGCGGCAACCAACAGCAGTGGCGGTGATGGTGATGGAGTTGGGATTTTTATAGTTTTGTAGCCGTAGGAATATGGAATTTTAATTTCAATACTATCGTGCTAGGTAATCCAGTTGAACACCCCTTGAGAATTAATCAATGGGAAATCCAAATTCACATTTTGATTTCTCTTCGAACATGGAAGATGCAGAAATTGGATTACATTCCTCGAGGAACCCAATTCTGCATTGAACCAAAAGCTTTAAGCCTTCACATGTGAAATATGTTCTGGATTTTGATCTCCGCCAACGGTACTACCTCCAAGTTCTTTCATTTCTTTTGGAAGAAACTTGAATAAAACAAGGTTCTTCGCCAATTCAAACTTTGTCAACTATTCACACTTCAGCTGGCGCTTCGCCTCAGGCATTCCTCCTAGTGACTCCAGAATGTTTCTGGCTTGTTTAATCTTGTCCAAAAATTTCTTCCAAAGAGGTCACATCAGTGTCGAAACATGATATGCAGAGTCATGGTTTGTTGTGTTATGCATAAATATAGACCGATCTTCTCGAACCGTATATTATGTGAAGAGTGAAGTATATTCGGCCATTTGGCTACTGTTTCCTGTAAACGTGCTTCCTAAAAGACTGATTATGGTTCTGCAGTGAGGTGTCAAGAGCACGTCTTGAAAGTGATGACGTGCTCAAGAGTTGCTTGACCAGACAGGAAATCCATTTAATGGTAAGATGAGTAGAAATTGCCATATTTTCGTCATGCAAACTATTTATCAGTGCCATTTCAGAGTCATTTGCTGATAGGGATCAAATGATCCTTTGAATTTTCATCTGCTGGTCTGTTTTTTATCAGATGCAGGACATTAGAGGTACCCGAGTACCTGACAATTCATTTTTATTTATTGGAGTGATGCCACGCTTTGTGGCATGTTTTTTAGGCTGGTGATTACGTGTTCATGTCAGTTCTAAAATAATGCTGATTGTGAGATATTCCAATGAAGCAAACTTTTGTTTCTATATGTCGTACGTCAGCTATGAAACTGATGAGATGTTGTGCCTAACAAATTGCTTGAGGGAGGAGGGGAAAAAGAATTAGAGATAGGAATGGAACTTCTATAAAATGGATTCCCTAGTGTGATAGATGATGCTTGAGAGTATTCTCATTCTCACTCTCATTGATTGTCAATGTTAAACAGATCTGGGAAGAACTGAAGCTTGCAGTACCTGGCATAGCTGATCATCTCTGGAGGTACTAATGCTTTTCATTTGGAGGAACAGCAACTGTCTTTGTTTATCGTGGCCATTATGCTGTGAAATTTTTTGTGGCACTTCATCAAGATTTATGAATAGAACACATTTTCTTGGGTTCCTATATTAGATGGAAAATGGTAGAGTTGAAAGGTATCATAGACTATAGGTCCAGAAACCCGTTTACTTCCCAACGTAATCACATTTGAGCTTTTCCTACTATAATGGGGTTTGGCGACCTCATCTTTATATGCCTCTGCATCCTAATTACTTCTCTGTACTTTTTAAGATGTTCATTTCTTCTTAGACCTCTGATTATCCATTTCACCTGTTGCAAAGTCACAAAAATCAACTGGGTTCCATCCGACATGAACCCAAGTGACATGAATTCAGGAGAATTCTTCCAAATCTAGTCTAAAACTTGATTTCAGTCATGCACACTCGAAGTGCAAGATCTTGGAGGTTCAACAGCATCCATTTCATGAAACTGAAGCTGTTTTTGTCTATAGCATTGAGGAATATTGACAAGACGGTGTTAAGAGTTATTCATATATTTGTTTGCACCATAACAACTCGATTGGATTCCCATTGCTGTGCTAATTTTCTTCATGCAGTCGCATCTCCGACCTTGTCAAAGATAAAAAAGTGCAACCGATTCAATCATCAGTGAAGGATGATGATACTATTCCAGGAGAGGTAAGAATCATGTAGATTACTGCTTTGTAGACCGTACATATTTTTGGAGTTCACATTCACCTATTGACTATGAAGGGGCTAGAATTGCATTACCAACTCCTTAATTGCCAATTAAAATGCTGCAATATAGGGAAAGCTGTTGTCATGAATCTTCTGTTTGGACTAATGGCAATTTTGAGATCCAGATTCTAGTATCTGAATGACATCTTTTAAGAGGTTGTATGTACAATGAATCTTCTCCTGGAAAATGCTCTAGGATATACATGCATCATCTTAACCATTTTGATAACCATGTGCACATTGACAATGACGTGCTTGAACGTGCAAAATGTATCCCTTCAAGTTGCCTAAATGTGCTGCTAAGTAATTAATCAATCAAATTTGAGCCATGGACATATAGAGAAAAGGGAAACCTCAATTTCCAGCCACCCTCAAAGCAGATGGGTTTACAATATACAAAGAGGTTCAGGTGCTATGGCACTGATATAACCCATGCCATAATCCCTGAACAAGCACAAATGACATTTCGATAAAAGACTGCCTCCACCCAAAACCAACAGAAGTGTGTATGTAGCGAATACCTAGAGATGCGAGACAATTCTTTGTTGCTAGATATGTTGTGTTCAACAAGTTGCTAGTAGAAAAGTTCGGAAATGTTAAATAAGGATGCCTCCAAAAAAAAAATGAAAAAAAGAAAAAGAAAAAGAAAAAAGAAAAAGAAGAAAGTTCTTCGTAGCTTTGTTGTATGCTATTGCACGTCCTCCTTATTGGTGAATTTTCATCAGGTAAGGGAAGAGTCGGAGCACTCAAGTTCTCAATCTGTTCAACCTGTAAGGTTAGAGTATACTTTAATTGCTCTGGTGGCATTGATATACTTTTGATGTTTCTTATCTATTGAGCTGTCAAGCTGATTTGTCAATGACATGTTCACACAAAATACATATTTCTGGGATCCCCTAAGCCCATAACATTGAAATAAGTGTACATGAGTAGTACACCGGGTTTATTCTTTTATAATGTCAAACATGGATAGAAAACATTAAAGGAAATTCATTGCTATTGGTTGTAGGTAAATGAACCTGTATTTGGGCTCATGTCACTCTTGGGTGCACCATCGTAGCTCAGGTGATGTCAGGCTAAAAGACATTAAGCTTTCTTGATGTTGATTTGGCCTGTGACTAGTGCAAACACTGTTACCTCATGGCTGAGTTCAAAAATACAGCAATGTCATTTGAATAAATTTAGCACTCATTCGCAAAAGGTCATTTGGCCAGTAACAATACTTTGCACTGACCATAGGTGTTGTAGTTTTTGCTCAAGCACTCTAAAAACCAATCTTGTTAAAATGGAATGGTTCATCAAACAAGATTGTGGAACGATTTCCATTCATCCTTGTTTGAACCAAGGTCAATAAAAACACAGTAAATTTTGAAGAAAAACTTTCAGCCTTATCACATTGCTATGGTAAGTTTTAGATCACTTCCTTATTTCCAAGCAGCACCTTTTTCTTGCTTGAGCTTGGGTCTTTCGATGCTTTATAATGCTAATTGATGAGTTAATACAGATCTTCTGGCAAACGTCAAAAGAAGGATGGAGTGAGAAACTGGCAACTTCAATTCAAAAATGGGCTCCCCACTTCTGTCTATACTGATGAGAAACTAACCATTGATGTCCAGTTAGTCGATGCAAACACGAAGCATATTGTCGAATTAGGTCCAGAGTACTCTGTTGACGTAGAAGTTGTGCCGCTTGAAGGTGATTACAGGACAGGTGGTCGTGATAACAGAACCCAGGAAGGACTTGAGAAAACTGTAGCGAGAGCACGTGAAGGGAAGAGGCCTCTGCTTGTTGGACAACTAGTAGCCAATCTTGAGGGAGGCACTGGGGTGGTTGGTGATGTATGTTTCACTGCCGTATCAAGGAATAGTAGGAGCGGGCAGTTCAGGCTAGCAGTACGGGCTAAAAATCGTGAGGACATTCGTGAAGCGATATCGGAGCAGATCACTGTGAAGGCAAGTAAAGGAAAGGGTAAGTCCATGGTAGTCTTTATCTTTTAGCTCTAAGAAATAAATATGTTCAGATTCTACTACCCTTAAGGTAATTACAAAATAAAGCTTCATTTCTTAGTGAAGCCTTACTTTATCTGAAAGCAGGAGCCAACTAACAATTCGACTGACCTGTAACTAATCTGATATATAATTTAATCGACCTGTTTCTAGACTGTTTCCTGAAGAAAGGAGTAAGGCCTTCTTAATCTTAATCTATCTCAGTACTTCCGACAGTAGTAAAGAGACTTTTAGTTGCACAAAAAGTCCTGTTTGACCTGTTGATCTTAGCGTTACTGCAATTTTTCCTCTAATATGTTCTTTTCGCTTTATAGCACATGAGAAACATCATCCCCCTCAACCTGAGGATGAGCTCTGGAGATTGGAAAAAATTGGAAAGGATGGATCATTTCACATGAACCTGAAAAAAGAAGGAATAAGCACCGTGAGAGAGTTTCGACAGAAACTCGACAGGGAACCTCTGAAACTGAGAGAGGTGAGATTTTTAGCACAGGGTTCTCAAATTTGGATTGAACTCCCTGAAACCAAGAAGAATGATGTTGTGTTTGTTCATTGCAGAGTCTCGGACCGACGATGACAAATAAAAACTGGGAAGTCCTCATAGCACATGCAAAAACTTGCCCTCTGAATGGGAACCGTTACGAGGATAATCAAAGTGACAGTGGCCGTCAACTCACTGACCATAATGGAGATCGGGTGCATCGTGCTGATGACAAATTTTCTCCCAAGCAGGAGGTAACTGGGAAATTCTCCTCTCTCCGATATTTGCTATGCAATCTGTGAGGGGTAGCCCGTGACCTCAGAATATCAGTTAAATTTACTCTATATTGTCAGCTCATATCACACCTTTTCTTGCGGTGTACAAATGAATTGAGGTAGTTCAATATAGCATACGATGGATCAAGGTACAGTTTCTAACAATTAGTGCATTTGATTATGTCGCATTAATGTTCGTTCTCTGTTGATGATTGCAATTTTGGGTTCCTAACAAGGCGTCTTAGTTGCTAAGGGAATGCCAAGGGAAAAACGAAGACAAACGCATAAGAGAGTATGCCTGATGATATTCGCCGATCCTTTTTTGATTGGTAAAAGGAAATACTACTAAAGGGACCAAGGGAGGAAAAAGCTTAAAACTAAGCTCATTGACAAGACAAGTAATCTACAATGTTTACATGTACACTTAACTTTCCATCATACCAGAAATGTAAGATTTTCGACCTACTTTCAATAATATAAAAACGGTCATTTCCTCTCCAATGAAAAAGTCTCCAAAGTTGAGGATAGTGACCTTGGGAATCTAAGTGGCCATACTGTATTACGTAGTAATAATTATATAACCAAGCACAAGTTAGAAAGCACTTTCAAGCTGTTGATTCGGTGTCATTCATGAAAATCCGAGGCCCTCGTCATCATGTTGTAGTTTAAAGAATTGATACATTCACGTTGCAACTATTACTTTCCGAGTTTAATCCCGTTAGAGTTGATGCATTTTAATTCTTCAGTTGTCCTTTCAAAATCAACTTTGCATCTTTGCCCTGAGGACCCTTGCCTTGATTGTACTGTCCTCTCCATTACATCTTTCGAGCACCTGGCCTTCGTATGGTGGAGAAATGGCCAGCCATAGGCGTAAAGTGAATTGAGGTTCTTTCAATATTTTTTTATCCTTTTTTCTCTATGCTGCCCTTCGTACTTTGAATGCGAGTTCATCCATTGCTATGCAATTGTAGCTTGAAGTCAGAGCAGTGTACCTTCAATAGTGGAGATAAATACTTCCATCAGTCCAGCTTGAGTGATATACTGAGTGTTTTTCTTCCAGAACAATGAAGATACAATCGGGAAAGCCTCAAGCTCTTTTCCATCTCAAGTCTCTGAACAACAAACTGGAAATCCCGCCCCTGCTCAACATAATATGGCTCCAAGTACGTGTCCAGTTGGTGTGGAAGCTCCTCGGGCAAATGTGGGCTCCACTGCTGAAGGTACGTGCTCCAAAACACAAAACTCTCTCTTCCGTTAAGCACATACGAAGATGTGGCCTGTGAAATAATGATGAAAATAGGATTTTCAACTCGATTGTTTAGCTTTAATTAATAAAAGCAACGTGTTTCAGATCCTAATGATTTCGTATTCGCGTTTCATGGAGACATTTATTTGTCCAGCTACCCTATCAATTGAACTTGCATCTGAAAATGCTGGGAGAAATAGTTGTTGCTGATGATGAACAAACAAGAAGAGTATAGGTTGCTGCAGGTCACTACTGAAAGCAGTAATAGAATAGATTCTGTACGAAGGCAGGGCAATAATTAAGGACTTACATTTTGTCAAGGTTCATTTTCAAAGATGCAACTTCAATTTGGACATGAAAGATTTAAGAGTGTAAGTAACAAAATGACTGATAAGGACATGCAATATCGAGAACATTCAATATCCAAATGCTGATTGAACACCAAAAGATATATTCTATAAGATGTGCTTGTTGCAAAATGAGTTCAGTCCAAAAAAAAAAAAAATTGTTGCAAAATGAGCCTCATTCAATACACTCTCCATTTGGCCATATATATATATAGAATCTATGAATGTATGTTTTCAGTCCAATCAATTAAAATGCAATCAGAAAGTTAGCTAGATATAGCTATAATAAGCACACTGTGACATGTTTGTGTGGGCGTTTTTATCAAATGGTGACCAAAAGATTATATTAGAAACGAAGTTTGGTTGGTTAGACTTGTATGTCTGAAATTGAGATGTAAAATGTTCAATGTGTGAACGGAAACAGCCTTGTCAATTGAAGCACTTGAAAGATTACAAAGATCACTGGCAAGAAAAATTAAAGAGATGTACAGGGTGGGGAATAGTAAATGCTCATAACCATTCATGTGTAAAATTATTGTAAGATTGTCCACTTGTGTTCATGTAGGCCCATATTTACTAATCTCTTCGATGTTCTACTTCTTTCTCCAGGACATGATGATGCAACTGCTTTGCCATCGTCAATAAAATCCCAAGATACCACGAAGGATCCTGCTAATGAAGCTAGCCCTCCTCGTCAGCCCACACGTGAATCCCAAACGAGGGATCTAGTTTCTCCATTCAATTCCCAAGCTACCATGCCTAGCCATGGGATCGGTTCATCAAGCCAAATGGACTATACATCAAAAGAAAATGTTCCTCCCTCTGGACCACCCTGTGCCACAGTACAAAGCTTCCAAAATGGTAGAAGCTCATAATCATTCATTCGATTTTTTTTATTTTATAAGATCGTACATCCGTGCTCATGTCGGCCCATATTTGCTAATCACATTTATGTTCTAGCTCTTTTTCCAAGACATAATGGTGCAACTGCTTCGCCATTGCTATCCCAGTCCCAGAGTACCTCTTTCGAAAATCCCATGATGTCTCCAGCTAATGAAAGTGTTCCTCTTGCTCTGCATCAGCTCATATCTACAGACTGCTTGAGTGCTATATTTTCACGAGGCGATAATGGTATCGCTACTATGGGATTGCCAAAGCAGCCCCATGATACCAATTCCCAAGCTACCACGCCTGGCCAAGAAATCGGTTCATCAAGCCGAATGGACTATACATCGAATGAAAATGTCCCCCTCTCTGGACCACCCCGTGCCTCAATACCAAACTTCCAAAATGGTAAAAGCTCATAACCATCCATTCGATTTTTTTTTATAAGGTCGTACACCCGTGCCCATATCGGCCCATATTTACTAACCACATTAATGGTCTAGTTCTTTCTCCAGGATATAATGGTGCAACTGCTTCGCGATTGCTACCACAATCCCAAAACACCTATTTTGGAAATCCCACGAAGTCTCCAGCTAACAGAAGTGTTCCACTTGCTCCAAGTCAGCCCACTTCTACAGACTGCTTGAGTGCTATATTTTCTCTAGGAGATAATGGTATTAATACTGTCGGATTGCCAAACCAGCCCCATGATACCAATTCCCAACCTACCATGCCTGGCCAAGAAATCGGTTCATCAAGCCAAATGGACTATACATCGGATGAAAATGTTCCTCCCTCTGGACCACCCTGTGCCTCAATACCAAACTTCCAAAATGGTAAAAGCTCATAACTATTCATTCAAATTTTTTTATAATAAGATCGTATACCCATGCTCATGTCAGCCCATATATACTATTTACATTGATATTCTAGTTCTTTCTCCAGGACATATTGATGTAACATTGCTACCACAGTCACAAAATACCTATTCTGGATATCCCATGGGGTTTTCAGCTTATGGAAGCGTTCCCAACACTCTGCGTCAACCCACACCTACAGACCGCTTTACTAATGTTGGATTGCCAAACCAACCCCATGATACCAATATCCAAGCTACCATGCGTAACCATGTGACCAATTCATCAAGCCAAATGGACTATACATTGAATGAAAATGTTTCTCTCTCTGGATCACCCCGTGCCTCAATACCAAGCTTCCAAAATGGTAAAAGCTCATAACCATTCACTCGAATTTTTATTTTATTTTGTAAGATTGTATATTTACTAACCACATTAATGTTCTAGTTCTTTCTCCAGGACATAATGGACTTACTTCTCTCCCTTCACATCAGCCCACATCTGCAAACAATTGTAGTAGTCTAATTTCTGCAGGAGATAACTACATTACTACCTGCGGATTGCTAGCACATTCCCATGGTATCGATTTACAATATGCCATGGGGCAACTGGTAAATCAGCCTGTTCTTCCCTCTGGCCAAACCTGTGCCTCAACATCAAGCTTTCAATCTAGTGGTACACTTCCTGTTCTAGAAGGCAATCCCGAGATGGAAGATGACCAATCAGACCTTGCAAGTTGGCAGGCATTGTACGATGCCGCTTCTCGGGGGAGGCTCTGCCCCCAGGATGTTGACACGTTCTTAGGTACCCCACCATCGGGTCGATGGTTTTATTAGAGGTCCCAGCAAAGGTGTTAATAGCTGGGTCAAGACAAAGGCAGAGTTGCAGTAGGGGCGCTTCATCAGGAAGAGGGGCGTCAGAATTGTGCAGTTAGGTGGACTACCAATTGAAGTCCAGGCTTTCAGAAAACACCCCCCACCCAAAAAAATAAAAAAATTAAAAGAACTAAAAAATTAAAAAAATTAAAGTTCAGGCTTAATTCGATCGTTCTTACTATCGTATTAGGTAAGAGTACTCTTGGATTATTGTCTGATAGAATCGATGGCAATTTTTTCATAGACGAGGGCATATTAGTTACTTATACATTGGACCCTGTCATCATTGATAATTGTACTCATTTGGGTATTGTACAGCTTCTTTTAACGCCTTGTTAAGCTGACTGCTTCTTTCACCGGAAATTTTCATTCTACTTCAATTCTCTTAACATCTTTCTTCAAAAGTTCTATGGTTTTTTCACATGTAAGGAATGCATGGGCAATGAAGCTACTTTCAGAACACAAGGCACTGTTAAATTATGATGCTTAAGTTCCTTCGACATTCTCTATTCATCCGGACTGTTAGTTTTATAATGAAGTCAGAGTTACAAATTAATAGCTACTGAAGGAGAAGAAGTAAGAAGAAGGAGAAGTAAATTTCACAAGAAGACCGATCAAAATCGCAAGCATGTAGGGCTAAATGCCCTCGTGGGGGCAACAACCCTGACTTACCCATCCTTTAACTCTGTATCCATGTACAGTGCAACATTGTACCGTAGAAAATTTCTCTTGAACATAGACAAAATAACCACAACACATCCATACCCGTAATGATCATAAAAAACATAAATCAGGCTTGGGGCACGGAAAACGCCAACCTTAAGCTTTAAGCCCCTCCGAGCATTTGCAGCTCCCTTGAGCGCCAGTAGAGGTGGCAAAATGGGTCCATACCCATTTTGTGACCCATTTTTTTTTTAATGGGTCGAAAATGGGTCAGACTATCTAACCCATTTTCGACCCATATTCAACCCAACTGTAAAATACCTGAGTCTTTTTGACCCATCTTCCACCCACTTCTAACCCAACTTGTTTTTCTTCGTCGCCCCAAGGAGCCGCTCCACCCCCGTCTCCTCCCTCAACCTCGCCTCCATCCTCCGCGTTCGGCTCCACCTCCGTCTCCTCCCCCAACCTCGGCTCCATCCTTCACCATCGAAGCTCTCCAACCAAGGACATTTGGCTCCACCCTCGTCTCCTCCCCCACCACCTCGCCTCCATCCTCCGCCACTCGAAGCTCTCCAACGAGAGGGAACAGAAGCAATCTGATCTGGTCGCCTCCTCCCCAACCTTTGTCAGTAAGTTTCCCCTCCTCCCTCATTGATTCCCCTTGTTCTAATTCAATTCCCTCAAAACCCATCTTTTGATTCTTGTCGTAGGGGAAGCGCGCGACCGGGTCTAAGAGACAATCTTGAAGCATCACGGGCTGTTGGGTTGTTTCACTGAGATCGTCATGAACCTGGCTTTCATAGATGCAAAAGAGATTGAAGGTGACATTGTTTAACTCACTAATTCCGGGTGCAAGCTGGAGTTTCAGATTTGCGACTGGGTAAGGTTGAATGTTTTGTGCTTGTTTAGGGCCCGGAAACCTTAATCTGTGCTGAACGATTGACATTTTGAATGCCCGTTTGAATTTGACGTTTCTCTGTATTACTTCTATCGGGTTTGTTTTTTCTATTGCCTATTTTTGTGAGAAATGCTTACCATTCGTGTAGCTAGGGACTGCTGCCATGTCAGTCTCATTTTCAGGACAGTTTATGATGGATATGTTTTCTAATTCGTGCATTGTGGACTATATAGACTTCTGTGCTTTCACTTTGTGTGTGAGGGAGTGAACAAAAAGTCATGGTTCGAGAAAAGATGCTACTTTTGGGTGGATGGTTTGTGCAGTGTAGTGTACTGTGGAATAAATTTCAGCATCTAAGAGACGCCATGGAAGAGATTTGATGTTTGGATTGGCTTAGTCTTGGGTTAAGGCATATTAATTATTAGGAAAGATGGATAGTGAAGGTATATGATGGATCTAAATTTGAGAAGTAACTTGGAATATGAAAAGCAATCTGTGTGGAAAGATTTTGTGAAGCCAACCTTAGATGATGAAGGCTTGCCGAGTTGAGTTTATTTTAGCGATAACAACTTTAGTCCTTGGGCTAAAAATAGAGAAAAACTAGTAGTCGGTGTGATAGTTTCATTTGATGACATAAACCACAGTAAATTGTGACAGTTGAAACCTTTTGGTTCACCTTTCTGTCAGTGAACAGTGTTTGGTTCAAGGTGATCTAGTAATGTCTAATGGGAGTTCAGAAATGAATAGGGTTTCTTTCATGTTTTTCGCAAAGCTGAGCCCAACTGACCTTCAATCACCCTGAATGGTGCGTGCATGGCTCACACTAACATGTGCAAGTAACATGGAATGTAGAGAATGGTAGAAGCACTGTTAAAAATTCCACCGTATGTTTTAGTAGTCTGGTGAGCATTAAACTTAGACGAATTCACTATATCACACTTGAAGCACAAGACATTGATGATGCTTGTCAAGTGTCATGGGCACTGGTTAATACTTGTGCAGGTGTACCTCTTGCGGATATCTAGTGACATTTTTCTCTAATGGAGTTCTGATGTTATTACGGTCTAACGGTTTCATTGTGCTCTTGCTGTAACATCCTGAAATTCGAGCCATTTGAGGGAGGAATGAACGTTAATTTTGCCAGTGCATTGTTAGTTGATCTCACTCGGAACTGATCACTCTTGAGATACTGACCTTGAGGGGAAAGGCTAGTGAGGACAGAACTCGTGTGACTAAAGAACTTGATCTGGGAAAACGACTCGACCGTGAGACTTGCGTAAGGACGATCCTTTAGTCATGCAGGCCGATTTCAGGGACGACTATAAGTCGATTCACGGACAGAAATAATGGAACGACGGGTGATTCCGTCTACTGTTATCGAACCTGCAAATGGCCCTATGTCAATCATTGGTAATCATGTGCTTTGAAATAAGAATCGATCCTTCGCAATTTCATGTAGTCAAGGACGTCCATATGTCGAGAAGTCTTGAACGTGAATTGACACGAGTCGGTTACACGTGAATCCTCGAAGCCGCCTGTCAGTCAGAGTAGTACCAAAATGGCATTCGAGCGAAATTGACATGGCATGAGAATCCAGTATTGGACTTCAAATTTTCAGGAATGTTCGAGAAGGACTTTTGGACGATGCTTCTTAGACAGTCGATAGTGCCAGTTAAGTCGAGTATTTGGAAAAGAGACTTACGGACCGAGGAAACGAGCCTACGAGGACGTGGGCCGGGCAAGAACAGTGCTGGCCTCACGCCCAAGGTGGGACAGCCGCCATGGAAGGCCCAAGGCAGGCAAGTGAGCCCGTTGAGCCAAACCGACAATTTACCCTCCCGAGCCCATTGTCTAAACCCGAGCCGATTCGAGCCCAATAAATTCCCGAACCCATTCCTATTCATTTTCCGGCCTTTTCCCTAGGCCCGCCCTTCATTTTCAGCCCAATGGCACGTTGGGAAGTGTGCAAGGTGGAAATGACCAAAATGCCCTTGGATATTTTGAAGAAAAGTCAAAAAGGAAGAGGGAGAAGATGAGGTCATTTGCTTGGCAAGTGGGGGCAGCCATTAATGGCCTTAATTGAGGCCTATCTTTAGCCTCACTTCACTCTCTCTCTCCTCTTCATCTTCTCCAAAACCGCACCACTTCTCCCTAGTTTTTCTTCCTTCCTTCAGTTTTTCAGTTCTGACCTTTCATCGAAATCTGAGCTGTTCATTGCCTTCCCTTTTGAATCTCAGCTCGTGCCACCCACCATCGCGTTCAGAAGAGAATTTCCGTTCAAATAGCGTTGGCTGATCGCCGGAAGGAGCTGCCGGTCAACCCGTATTCCGGCCGAAAGACGGCTGTTGCCGGACCGTCACTGTTCCGCCTATCCTTGCTTGTTCCGCCTGTTTCAGCCATTTTCCTTCGGTTTCGACCCAATCACCACCCATACCAGCTACTAGTGGTTCCCCCTCGACCCCCAGGTGCCGTTGGTCACTAGCCCGCTGCTCGCCGGAGCTCCAGGCAGCCCGTTCAACTCTGATCAGCTTCTTTCCTCCTGTGCAGTCAGTTTTTCAGAGTTGCAGAGGGATTCCGATGCTGTTGCTTCTGTGTTGAGCCCAGGACCGCCTTGGATCTCTATGGTAGAGGTCCCCGGGTGTTGGGTTCGTCGCCGCCACTGCGTCCGTGTCGCCGGCTCGCTTAACGGGTGAATTTAGCTCCTAATCCCTATTTAGTGCCTAAACTTGCTTAGGGTTGGTTAGTTATTGTTAATTTTGGTATAAGGGGTTTAATTAAGTTGTATTAGCCCTAAGATATGTGGTTAGATAGATGATTAAGATTAGATTAGCTTAATTTTGCTTATTAAGCTTAATTGTGCTTAATTTGGGATTAATTGTGTTTATGTGATTAATTAAGCATGATTTGCTTTAATTGAATTGATTAATTGTTTTAATTAATGTTTTGTTTAATTTCTAGATTAAATATTTTAATTAATTGAATTTCACGGCACTATTCATGCAGAGGCTAAATTTAGTCTTATTTTGATGTGCTCTTGATTGTTATGATTAATTGAAGTGCCGATTGTTAATTATACTTGTGATTGATGATGAAATGCGTGATCGAGTGTTGGTTGGATTTGAATTTTGGAATTGGTGAGTGATACCGCATGACATATTGCGTGGGTGATTTGAAATGGCATGTCGTATGAGCATGAGCGCATGAGTGATGTTGCATTCACGACTAAGCAAAAGCAAAGACAAGAATGAATTGTTTGCTGATGTGTTGCATGGTCAGATTAAAGTTGATAGCCCGGTTGAGCCAGATGACTGCCAATCTCCATTAGGGTTGTGCCGTGACCATTGGGTCGTTTGACAGTGGTCAGATGCGAGGCTGCGGTAGTGAGCGGGCCCCATGCTCCATACGGAATGCCATCGATGGGAGAGAGCCCGTGATGTCGCTGTGCCTCATAGGGGAGGATGATGCCTGGTCTTCGACCGGTAGACCGCCAACCATAAGATTATGCTGTGGCTTCAGTGGTCATAATAATCGGAGCATATGTGTGGATATGAGGCATGAGAAAGTTGTGTGAGATGCTCTGATTATTCGCATGCTCTTAATGTCGTGATGATTTATGGTACGCACGCATAAGTTGACAGTCGTGCAGGGTGTGGCAATGGCCAGGTGAGATCACTTGTGACGTGATTCGCATGTGATTGGTGAACTGTTTCATCTAACGGCCGTGTGTCTTGCTTGAATTGTATGAGATTTGACGCGTAGGGTATGGCATACCGGGTAAGGTTGCATGCGAACCGAATATTGATTGTGGGTTGCCCTGTCTGTTGTTGGCTGTTGTTTGGTTTTGGTTGTTTATTGTGGGTTGAGTGACGGGTGGTTCTGGAGAGATACCCCGGGTTGAGTTGACGAACTAACCGGGGCTTAGGGGGAAGAACTCGCTGAGATTTTATCTCAACCCGTTGTGGTTAAACATTTTCAGGTCTTTAGAATGGCGTACCTGCAATGGAAAATCTTGCCCCCGCTTCTCCAGTGATCGACTCGATGGAGCTTAAGTCCGATGGGTCCAAGTGACCGTGGTGTTGAACCCGATGGTTCTTTGTGTACGGTTGGATTAGCCTAGTTCTTTTTGGTTTCGCTTAGAGGATGAATCGGCCCTTTTTGTTGGGCTTGTAATTTGGAAACGATCCTCCGTTTGTTAATCCAGTAAGATGTATAAATGAATAGTTGTTGTTGTCATTGTTGTTCATCCCTCTATCCCTGTTTGATTGTTTGTTTGTCTGGGGATGGTTTGTCTTCCGCTTGCGCTTAACGAAAGATAAAATAAATGGTCGTCGACAGGTCCTAGGACGTCGCTTTCAATCGACCAAGGTAATGGGGTTGCCGTGAGCTCGAGAGTCGGGGCGTGACACTTGCTGCATGATTAGAAGTCTTTTTCCTACAGACAATGACATTGAGAATTTTTCAGCTTCTTGTTAAGCAAGTGCACTGTCTAAGCAATGTTGTCCTCTTCAGGCATAGTGGAGAACCAGAATAGTTCCAAGTTCTAGAAGTGGGACCTGTTCTTGTGGTTTATAAACTACCAGTTGACGAAAGGTAACTGTGATTGATCCAATGTGCTCTTATACCTGTCATCTTCAAATACTTTGCCTCTTAAATTTTATGAATGCTAGACCTTTGTTTGCAATGGGAAAAAAATACCATCTTGGTAAGAGTGAGGCGTGGTTTCTTTTTCAAAGCATGATAAGTAGACCATTAAACCAACCAGTAATTTAAGGAGATCGACTTGGAGCCTTTCATTCCTTTGACAAAGAAATCATTTAATATCTCATCAATTGGAAGATGTTTTCTGAGTGTCAGAGTATTTAAAAAGGCTAAATCTCCATTCAACGAATGAACAGTTTGTGGAATCTCAGGTCTGAGAATTAATGCAGGTAACATCCGTTAGTTTCATTCAAATAACTAGGCATGACTATTCTGTCCTGCTTGGAATGAATTACAGGAGGCTTTACTTTTCTTTTGTCAACATCTATGTACACACGTGTAGGCGTGGTACATGCATGTGCATGTGTGGTGCATTATTTCTGGTTTCGTCTTGCTTAGCACAATCAACGGAAACTAGTTGAGATAGGTGGGGGGTTTGAGACAAAGGTGGAAGCAAAGCGATGCATCTTTTGTTCTGATATTAGTTTTGTCATTAGTTCATATCTTTTGACCAATTGGCATAACTTTTAATCAAATATCTCGCATTGTTTTGTTAAAAGTCTTCATGTTCCTTTCCATGGTACAGGTGGGTTTTTGAGTTTGTTTTCCTTCTTGGCTCTTCTTGGCTCTTCTCTCCTCCTTTGATTATGCACCCGACACGGAGCCCTCGACAATAAACTTCTTTTAAGTGGGAGCAAAGACTCTACTCTGAAGGTTAGTTGCACAAAGCATATAGCTTTTGAAGGATTTCCATGAAGTAGTTGGCATGTCAAGATCTAACGAGGAAGAAGAATATTCAACTACAGAACGATCTAAGAGATGTAGAGCTGTATCCTTAGCTCATGATGATGAGGAAAATACCTCTACTTGCTCTAAAAAATCGAAAAGATGCACTTCTACTGTATGATTTGAATTTGAAAAATTCACAGATGAGGATGGCAAGGAATAGGCCAAGTGTAAGTGGTGTGAATCAACTTATATGGCTGGTCATGGGACAAAAAATTTGTTGCGTCACTTACATACTTGTCCCAAACGAGAGGCCAATATTGATGATTCAATGGAACGATTTGATCAAGCTGTGTTTAGAAGTAAGCTAGCAAAAGCGATAATCAAACACAATTACACCTATTCTTTTGTAGAGCATGAGGCCACTAGAGAGTTGCTTAGTTATCTTAATCCCAATGTGAAGCACATCTCAAGAAATACAGCAAGAAATGATGTGGTAAAAGTTTATGAGAAAGAGAAGAAAAATTTGAAATCAAATGTTGTCTCACTTTCTAGCATAATATGTTTAACTTCTGACTTGTGGACTTCTGTGACAACTGATCATTATATGACCGTCACTGCCCATTACATTAATGAAAATTGGCAATTACATGCAAAGGTTTTGTGCTTCTCCTACGTGCCACCTCCATACAGTGGTGCTATTTTATTGGAAAAATTGCTGACTTTATTGAGAGAGTGGGGTATTGAGAGGAAAATTTTCAGCATTACATTGGATAATGCATCATACAATGACAATATGGTTGATATTTGGAGAAGTACACCTTCTTTGAGATCTTCTTTGTTGTGTGATGGACAGTTTTTTCATGTGCATTGTGGTGCACATATACTGAATCTTATTGTACAAGAAGGTCCGAAGGTGATTGATAAATCATTACAAAATATTAGGGAATCTATTAAATATGTGAGAGCTACACAAGGGAGGAGAGCAAAATTTGTTGAATGTATATCACAATCTTGTTTGAAGACGGGTAAAAAGGTACGTCAAGATATAGCTACTAGATGGAACTCTACGTACCTAATGCTTGAAGGTGCATTGGTCTTTGAACAAGCATTTTCTCATTTGAAATTGATGGATTGTAACTTTCTCACATGTCCATCACTTGAGGATCGGGATAGAGCCAAGAAAATTGCATTCTTGTTACAACCTTTCCATGATATTTCTACTCTCTTCTCTGGAGTTAGATATCCCACGGCAAATTTATATTTTTATGGAGTGTGGCAAATTTAGCTTCGTTTGATAAAGGCGAGGAATAGCGATGATGTAGCTATTAGATCTATAGCTATGGCAATGCTAACAAAGTTTGAAAAATATCAGAAGTGCTATAGTGTTATCTTGTCTTTTGCGGTTATATTAGATCCTCACTATAAGCTACACTTGTTAGAATTTTGCTATTCGAAGTTGGAGATAGATGATCATGTGGGATATGTACGGAGCATTCAAGAAAAGCTTTATATGTTTTTTGATGAATATGTGACCTCTATGTCAAGAGATGATCGCTTTACATCTTCAACTAGTCGAGGGAACATTTCAATTGAGGACATTGTCGAAAATATCGGGGACAATCTTAATGAGTATGATGCATTTGAGAGTGAACACTTTGGCTCGCAATCTACAAAGTCACAATTGGATTTGTATTTAGAGGATAATAGGGTTTGATAGAAAAAATTTCCAAATCTTAATGTCCTTGATTATTGGAAAGCTCATTCTCATAGGTATCTCGAGTTGTCTCTCATGGCACGTGATATATTGAGTATTCCTATCACTACTGTTGCCTCAGAGTCAGCTTTTAGTATAGGAGGACGCATCCTAAATAAATATCGTAGTTCCCTTTCCCCTAAAAATGTAGAGGCTGAGTTGTGCACTAGAGATTGGTTATTTGGAGTTCCGCCTGACGAAGATTTTGATGATGAGTCTCTTATTGTCGACTTTCAACTCTTGGTTTACTCACATGTTTACTCAAGTGATTTAATGCGCTTGATTATTTAAGGTTTGTGTGTATGTGTGTTTGCTGCTTCTACTAATGGTTGTTGTTGTTTTTTGCTAGGTCATGGGGTTGAAATGTTCTTGTGCACTGTCTAGTGAAGAATAATGTTGTCTCTTCTATCAAAATCTTCTCGAGAGTCTCTTGGACTAAACTTGAAGAATAATGTTGTCATTATAGATGAGGCTCACAATTTGGTTGATTCTCTCATCAGCATGTATGATGCAAAAGTGACCTTTTCATAGATGAGTGAATAAAGAACCTCAGCCGTTACTGTGCAAGTTCAATCACTCAACATGGGTTCTAGTTCTACCTCCAGGTCATGACTAAAAGTTGATTGTTTTTACATAGATTGACCATCATTTTCTTATCAACCTTAGGACAACAATCAACCTTGCTTTATTAGTGATAGGTTGACAAACCGCCTTGCTTTTCAGTATGCATATGTGGAGATCAGCAGCTTGCATATGCAACATATACTAGACATCTAATACCGAAGCCAAAATAGTCTTAATGGAACTCTTTTTGTAGGAAGCTTTTCATGGTTATTCTCTTACCTGCATAGCAACTTAATTTACTCAGTTTATTGTCTTTTATAGTTAGAGGATGTGCATTGCCATCTAGAGATGTACCTAGAAAGATTTTTCAACCTCTTGGGACCTGGCAATCGAAGATATATCCAAACACTGATGGTCATTACTCGGGCTTTCATTGGAGCTCTAAATGAGAAGAATAGAGATGATTTAAATACATCCAAAAAAGCAGATAATCTTGAATTGCCAACTCTTCAGCTCCTGTTATTTTTGGGTGAGGTGACATGACTTTTTCAGAATTCTGTGTTCTGCACTTTGGATTTAAACACAATCATTGAATTTAAGAAGATTATATAGGAACTTATAATGTATTGTTTTTGGGAACTAGAACAAATTATGGCTACTTTATGTGACTTCAAGTATGATGTCAGCAAATTACTTTTTCAAGCAATGGCTAGGTAGGCTTATCCCGACAAATGATTTATTCAATCAATAGAATGATTTCCTTAAATGATTGAGCTAAAAAGTCATTTACTTATATTGGCATTTCTTTGGTTTTTGTGTTAACATGGCAAACTCATATGAGGTCCTTTTAGTACACCTGTCAAAATGGGTGTATAACCCATTTATGACCCATTTAAATATTAAATGGGTCATAAATGGGTCAAGCTTTCTTTTAATAAAACCCATTTATGACCCATTTAAAGAAAGCTTGACCCATTTATGACCCATTTATGACCCATTTAATATTTAAATGGGTCATAAATGGGTTATACACCTATTTTGACAGGTGTATTTATAATGGGTTTAAAAATTAAAAAGACTAAAATACATGAGTAGTTAATGAACTTGAATAAGTTTAAAATCTTTAAAAAAGATTATAAGAATAAGTTTTTCTAAGTTTAGTTAGATAGATAAATGTTTTAACAATATGGGTCCGGTCGGGTATGGGTTGGGTATGGGTTGGGTATGGGTTGGGTTGGATATGGATCAAAAATTTTATACTATACTTAAATGGGTCATAAACGGGTTAATGGGTCAATTTGGGTGGGACCATTTATGACCCGACCCAAACCCGACCCAACCCACCCGTTTAACAGGTCTACCTTTTAGGTAAATTTATAGGTTTTTTACATTTTTTTTTTATTTACTATTTTTTTATTTTTTTTATTTTGATTTATTTGATTTACTATTTTTAATTTTTTAATTTTTTTAATTTGATTTGAATTTTTATTCATTTAGCATAAAATTTAGAGTGAGCTTAGGTTTCTTTATAATAATAATGGCTTTTAGCAATACGGGTCGGGTCGGGTATGGGTCGGGTCAGGTATGGATCATTGTATTTATATTACATGAATATGGGTTAAAACGGGTTAAATGGGTCAATATAAGTCGGACCATTTTCAACCTGACCCAAACCCGACCCGACCCACCCATTTGACAGGTCTAAGCGCCAGTCATGGTAGTTCGAGCTTCGTCGAGCGATAAAACCGCTGGTAAGCGAAGATTAAGCTCAACCTACCTTTACTTATGTGACCCTCAAATTGTTGAGTTTCAAGATCGAGGGCTTTATCTTTTAGATATGTTCTACATTTAAGTTCCCTCGTCCCCGGTCCCAAATAGTCAAATCTAATGTGTTGATCAGTGATGACCAAAAGCTCGATACTGGCTGTCCACTATTTTCTACAATTTACTTAATTGTATCTTCCGTTATTGTTCCCACAGCTTTTTTTCACTCAAAAATGACTACACTGTCACGCTGATTTTTTTTTTTCTAACATCATAGTTTTTGCTACTATTGATAGACACGCGCCGCCTGGGCGAGCTCGAGCCTCGTCGGGCTGGGCGAGCCTCACTCGGCCACAGACGAGGCTCGGTCTCGCCCAGATCTACGAGGCCAAGCCTCGCTGGTGGCCGGGCAAGCCTCTGGCGAGCTTGCTGAACCTCACCTTGGCCTGGCGAGGCTCCGGCGAGCTCGCCCGGCCACTCACCGACCACCACTGGTGGCGGCGGCCAAGAGGAAGAAGGGGAGAAAAAAGAAAAAAGGAAAATTATAACAAAGACATTAAAAATTAAAAGAATTAAAAGATCAAAAATTTTTACTAAACCCATTTTTATTCCCAGAGTAAAAATTTTAAACAATTTATCAAACATCTTAAATACTTAAAAATTGTTCTTAGGAGCATAATATAAAAAAATATTATTTCTAATCAGAAATTGTTCTCAGGAGTACGAAACATCAGCTTGGTGAAAGAGAGATTGTGATAGCTAGAAGGACCAAATTAGATGAGCTTGGGATTCCGTCGGGGCACTTTGGTCATTCCACTGTCCATGGAAGGATCAATTTGTTGAACATTTATAAAAAGAGTTAATAACATTAAAAACCCTAAATTAAAGTATCTATAATAAATTTACTCCAAAAATCCCACATTAATATATTGGTAACAAATTTACCTTTCGTTAGTTTTCATTAAATTGAATTAATAATTTCAAAAATTATAAACCAATACATCTATAATAAATAAAAGGTAAAACATCAAATTGGTATATCCATCAATTATCACATGTCATTTAACTCAGTAATTTGACAATAAAATTTAACAAAAATCAACGAAAGATAAATTTGTTATAGGTGTATTAGTTTGGGATTTTTTGTGGTCTGAATATTAGTATGGCGTAAATTGTTACATGTGTATCGATATAAAGTTTTATAGTACTAACCATTGTTAAAATGCATAAAACTTACTTTATTCAAGCCTATATTATATTGGTAATTGGATTTAGGCATAAATAACTATTGAGTCACCTAGGACTTTCTCTGCCCCTGGGGTTTTCATGTGCCATCTA
This sequence comes from Corymbia citriodora subsp. variegata, assembly GCA_014858505.1. Taxonomy (NCBI): domain Eukaryota; kingdom Viridiplantae; phylum Streptophyta; class Magnoliopsida; order Myrtales; family Myrtaceae; genus Corymbia; species Corymbia citriodora. The sequence goes on from CM026414.1 coordinate 43,624,126, forward strand.
TATATAATTTCTTTCTTTTGTAACTGAGAAATGAAATAGAGACGTGAGAGATGGTAATTATAGAAGAGTCTTAAGTTAGATATAGCCCCAGTTTAAGAGTGGATTAGGATAAATCTTATATCTTGATTTTTCTTATGTCTTGATTTCTCTTTCTGGCATTTATTCTCTATTTCTTTGTGTTCTGTGCCTAATCCTAACAAACTTAACATACACACTTTACCACCATTGTCTCTACGTGCCCTGAAACTCCGCCCCAATTCGTCACATTAAGATATCAACTAATTAATCATCTACCAACTCTTAATCTTGCTTGACATTGAAAAGTACAAACTTATCTTTATAATTCAAAGATTACTAACTACTTTAATAATCCCGCCATGTTTATTCTCGTGACTAATTAACGCCTTTGAAGTTATTGACTTTTACTTGAAATGACCGATCTTAATTTGACTGACGTACTAACATTTGTCACATCAAATACCAACTAATTTTAGTCACAAAATGACTTTTTTATCTTGCTAATTTCGAAAGGTTCCAACATTTCTAGAGATATTCTGTGAAACCACCCACCTATTGTTTTAAAAGTGTGAGGTGGCTAGCTGTTAGATGATGAAGGCCTAATTTATTTTCCATTTCAAATGTGAGTTCACTCGCTCGACTCCATTCAGGAGCATCAAGTTTCATGTTCTCCGCTCAACTTAATTAATTAGCGATGGTAACATGGGAAGTAGGGTGGGATCGTTAGCTTAGTTCTCATCACATCACGCTTGCATTTACAGTATTTTTCACTCTGACTCAACTCAATGCTCCATCAAGTTCTGTATCCTCTCTGCTCAAGCCTATAGAGATACAAGAAATCTTAAAATCCATAGAAATCCATCGCCGAAATCCACCTTCAGTATTATATCGAGTGGCGCCGGCTTTCCCTCAGATCCCCAGCTGACAATTCTCCTGAAAGGAAACCGCCAAGGCCCTGTGTTGGTCAGAGTAGTTTTATTAGTCAGACCAATGGTGACATGGCGCTTATGCCTCCTGGCTTGCGAAGGACGTAGTTCACAAAAGATGTCATATCGATCGCTGAACCACAACAACGTCATTGGCTTACCTTGGAAAAATGGACTTTATCAGAGCAGAGCAAGTCCCCGTTCAATTTGCATTCCCTCTGTAATACTTGTTTCTTAACAGTGATTTCCATCGAGTTTGATGAAGACCATGGAGACCTTTAAAGTTCTCTGTCAGGGCCGCAGCTTATTCAGTTCCTTTAATTCCATGATTCTAACTGTAGCCATTGAAAACTTCTTAAGTTGAAAAAACTAGAAAAGCTTACGGATACTGTTTAATATGCTTGAGAAACATGTGAATCTCTCCGAATGATCCGGTTGGGGGAGGAAACCCGTATTTTCTGGAGCGCCGGACCTGCAAAAGCAAGGCATCATTAAGCTCAATGAGTTGCATCAGTTCATATGACATGATGATAGGCAGTTGAAATGGATCTATTTAATAGTCAAGGTGGATAATTCCAGCGACCAAATGCTGTCGAACCTAAGATTGATCACTAATTGCACGTTTTAGAATCCAGTTCAACACTCGAGAAACCAAAAATATAATTTGGTCAGTATGTGCAGGAGTTCTAACGAGATTATCATCTATGCGATTGTCTGTCAGAAACTCCTTCCAGTGGACCTTCCAGTTTTATGTTTGAGAACAAACAAAACAAGGGAAACGGCGATGTCTAGTCCGTACAATTTGAGAGTAGTAAGTCGAAGAGCACCTTGTATGTCTCCAGCTTGTAGTACGTCGTCTCCATTCATCGAGGCCCTCAATGACCTGCAGCTCCGGGAACTCCTGGATTCGTAAATCCTTCAGGTTCTTCAAACTTGATAAACCGTCTAGCCTCCTCATAGAATGGCACTCTTCAACTGAAAGCTTCTCCAACGATTCCATTGCACCAAGAAATTGAATTTCAACTAGCCTAGCACAAGAAGATACCTTGGCTTCTTTCAGTGTCGCTATGGTTGACAGAATACACAATCTCTTGAAGGAGTTCACACTTCGACACGGTCAACTTTTCCAACTGTGGAAGGCCATCAAGATATATTTCATTCACCTGAGAATCATAGAGCCTCAATTCTATCAAACTTCTCAAGTTCGACGAGAGCGAATCTATTGAGTTGACATTTTTCAGTTCCAACTCCAGCAGCGAAGATGGAAGTTTCCTGACGGTTTGCAGGTCTAGTCCAGTTGAAATAAGCTGGCTGAGCAAAGGAAGGGAACTCAACTCTGTGGGCAGCGAGGGGACATTTAAAATGCACAATGTCAACTTTTTCAGTTTGGATAACTTCCTAATCCACCGTAAGTCACAAGTTTGAATTATATTTGAAGGGTACCCATTTTCAGAGCCATTAGATAGGAGCAATTCAACTAAATCAGTAAGGTTCGAGAGGTTAGGGACTATTTGCAATGACTCGGATTTCAGACGCAGAATGATTAAACTGTTGGGAAGCTCCGGCAGCCCTTGAATCTCATCACAACCTTCTAAGTCCAGTTTTCAGAGGCGACAAAGCTTGCCGATAGTCCCAGGCACCCTAACGATCTGACTATACTTTAAGCTTAAGATTCTTAGGAAGGACAATTCTCCAATTTCAGGAGGAACTTCAACCACTAGTTTTGGAAAATAATCCACGTATAACTCTTCTAGATTCCTCAACCTTCCGATAATGCTAGGTAACTCCCATTGTCCTGCAAAATGACCCCCACGTACCAACTTGAATACTAGTAACGACTCTAAGTTTACGAGGTGCGGACCTCTGGAGTGCCAAAAGTTGGCACAAATGGACACTTAAGTGCCAAAAGTTACAAAAGGTACACTTAAGTGCCAAAATCGGAGCAAAAGGGATCACTTAAGTGCCAACGGCGAAAAATTCCGGCCAAATTGCCACGTGTCAATTTTCCGGCGACTTAATTTGCTGATGGAGCATTTTTTTTAAATAAAAAATCCACGTGGCATTTTTTTCAAAATAAAAAATCCACGTGGCAATTTTTTTTTTATAAAAATATCCACGTCAGATTTTTAAAAATTAAAATCGATTTTATTAAAAAAAAAAAAAAGGAGACCTCGCCCTAGATCTGGGCGAGGGCACACAGGCCCTCGCCGGAGGCCGGCCGGGGTCGCCGGCCACTGGCCGGGGCCCGGCGACCCCGGCCGACCCTCGCCCACCGTCGCCGGCCCTTCCCGGCGAGGTGGGGCGGCGAGGGCGGCGGCGGCGAGGGCTGCACAGCCCTCGCCGATCCCCTCTTCCCCCCCCCCCCTTTTTTATAAATAAAATCGATTTTATAATAAAATACATTTTATAATTAATAATTTTTAAAATCCACGTCAGCCAAAACGATGTCGTTTTGGCTGATTTTTGGCCGATTCAGTTTCCGGTGAGCCACGTAGGCAAGAAAATTAATAAAAAATTGCCACGTAGGATTTACGGCGGGTTCCGGCAACTTGGCACTTAAGTGATCCATTTTTTTTAAAAAGTGGCACTTAAGTGTACCTTTTGTAATTTTTGGCACTTAAGTGTCTTTTTGTGCCAACTTTTGGCACTCCCGCTGTACTTTTGCCCTAAGTTTACCATGAAGTTGGGGCGTTCCTCAATCACATTATGACTTACATGGGAAGATAATAGTCTCTATGACCCATAGATAGAGTTTGGAAGTTCAGCAATTGGTGTGAATGAGATCTTGAGAGCTATCAAACGTGTTAGTCTACCGATAGAATCAGGTAATTTTGTAATCATTGTGGATGATAATTCCAGATTCATCAATGATGTTAATCGCGAAACCGAGTGGGGGAGGTCACTCAAGCTTGAACAATCCCTTATATAGAAGTATTGAAGATATGTTAGAGGACGGCAGCCCATTTGCATTAAATGTTTTCCCTTCTCGCCTTTTGTTTTCTTTGTCAATGGCCATGTGAACGGGCAGGAAGCAAGAAGAAAATGAGCAGCTTCTTGGGCTTTGTTCTCTAAGAAAGGAGAACAGTGAGGGCTCATTATTAGCCATCACTGTTGACTTTGACCGAGAAGAGAAGAAATGAAGAGCTGAGGAGAGCTCTTCGTGCATCAAGGAAAAAAGCCATCAAAGAAAAGGGCCAAATGGAGCTCGTGATTTCCTCCGAGAAAGACGGGTCTTGCGATGAATGATGGGAGGGTTCTGTTGGTTATAAGTAGAGGAGCCACCGGGATTAGGAAAGCGCCAAGGTCCTTGGTGACCAGAGAGAGAACTCTGAGATTGCCTAGAAAGGAGTCTGTACCTCGAGGGTTTGAACAGTTAAAATTTTTGTGAGTAGAATTTGCATAATTTCTCAAATGAGATTTCATTAAAAATTATGAGATATTAAATATTATGTGAGTTTTTTGACATAATTAGAATCTGAAAAATATCAATAAAGCGTTTGAATATTCAAGTGATTATAATCTCCATAGTATCGTTTGTTTATATAATGAAATTTTGTACTACTCTTTATGTAAATATAGATTATAATATTCGGATTGAACCATTTAAATTCAATATCTGATTTTTTTTCTTTCCTTTCAACTATTTTATTCAATTTGCTTGCCCTTTTGGTCGTGGAGCTTGAAGTATCTTACTTTGATGCGTAATTCCAATAATTCCTCTCTCTCCAAATGACGAATCCTCCAGAGAGCCCAATCAATTTACTAAGGTGTTGTCAACTCGTCGGGGCCACGACTCCTTCATCGAGGTCCACAATGTCCTCCTCATCGTTGCCACGCGTGCGATAAATAATTTTTTACATCTTTCATGCACTGCATCTGGAATCATTACTAGTATCAGGAGACCATGAGACAAGTTGCTAATTTTGGAAGGTCCCTCGCACTTTTGAGCTTTTTAACATAGTGGCCAATAAAATTCCTCCTTCTGAAATGAAGAATGCATGCAAGTAACATTTCACAGAACCTATCTACCGAAATTTTATCTACATTTATTGTAATTCTATCTAATCTTTTTTTATATATTTTGGATAAGAAACAAATCAATTCAAATAAAGCAAATCAAATAAAGATAACACTAAATCACCAAAGCACATCCAATACATTCAAATTTAGTAACAAATAAAATGGATGAATGTATTCAACAACTAGTGGATAGAATTGACCAATTTACGTGTAATCACGAATCGTATTTCAGGCATAAGATTGAATAGCTAACTTATATATGTTGTCAAATTAGAAATAATCCTAATTTAAAAGATACGTCTATCACTTGAATCTTTTGAATTAGAAAACAGTATCAACCAAATTAAATTACAGAAATTTCAAATCAATATTGACAAGATTATTACCTGATTTGAAATATTATGCAAATAGGTTTCCAATTTTAAATCAGCGGACGATGGTGTATCATAATTGGCTGTTCGTGACAGTTCGGCTTGGTTGTCCTCAGCAACTAACGGCTTGCGCCTGAGGGCAGCCGCGGTGGTATGTGGTGCGACCAAATTGGCCCTTTGGCAGCATGGGTGGCTTGACAAAGATTCCTCGCCAGACAACCTGTGAAACAGAAATAAAATTCGTCATCAGGGGCAAAGCGAACTGTCGCTCGTCTAGGGTTAGCAACAGGGACCGCGGTGAACTCGCGGTGCAATAAGTCACGAATTGATCAACATAGGGAGAAGCAGGTCACGGCTCGATGCAGGGTAGTGGCTTCTCGGCTTGGCAGCACTGGTGTAGTAGGTGGACACCATCACAAACAGGAGGCAGCAGGATCGGTTGTCTCAGTGCAGCTGATGGAACAAGGCCAGGACAGGGGCGGTTTGATCAGCGACGTCGCGGGATCCGCAGCTCAAAGAGCAAGCGACGGGTACAGTTGACAAGGAGCAACAACCGTCATCAAGTCGTGTGGCTCGGCTGTCCCCGGGGGGGTAGGGGTTGGGGCTAGCCTTTAGTGGTTCTCATGGCTAGAACAGGAAGCAGCATGGCATGGCAGCTACATCGACCGTGGACAGAAAGGCAGGTCCAGTAGCCTCATCGGCACAGCTATTAGCCATGGACGGCGCAGGTTAGGGGCTTCGGCCACAAAGGGACTTGGCTGAAATCCCTCCTTTTGCTCTTTTTCTCTGTGTTTTTCTATGTACGCTTTGAATTATAATTTCCTTGTGAAGACCTAATTCCATCATATAATGTTAACCTAAGTCTTTCACGGACTCTTAATTTTGGCCTTAATTAAATAATGGACTTAAATTACTAGGGCTTAAATCTAATTGAACTTAAATGAGCTGAAACTGATTAAACTGAGCTCAATTAGGCCCCCTTTCTGTAGCGAAATTCAGCCTGCCCTTAGTGCATGGGCTTGGCCGATTTTTCCTTTTCGTAGGCTTAGTTTGTGATAGGCTTGATCTCTATAGGCTTATTCTGATTGAGCTCAAAACTTTTTAGCTCTATGGGCTAAACCCAACTTAATTAAAGCTTAATTATTCTGATTTTGGGCTTGAAAATTTGGGCTATCCCCCCAAATTGAGTTGTAAAACTTTTAGATTCCGAGGTTGTTGACATCATCTGCACTCAACATTACAGATGAAGTGGTCAAAGCCAAATTGCTTGAGTTCCACGAAGCTTATGGATTTATTAAAGGAACTGTGTGGGAGTGATATCGTTTCTCAAAGTTGCCCAGATTCAGGAAGCAATGTGAAGATTTTCTAGCCAACTTCCTCAGCGGGATAGAGACTAACCGACGAAATTACGAGAAAGTCATTTCTCTGTAATCTCAGTGAAAGATTACAGATATCCCCACCACTCCGTCGAGAAGCTAGTCAAAATTTGAAGGTCATGTTGCGTTATTCATAATCAATTGATCTGAGGTGAATTGATTGAATTAAACCATTGGCGAGAACTTGACCCATGGCATCTTACTCAAAATTAAATTCAAGTCCATATCCACTGATATACCATTAAATTATCAATCAATTCAGAGAGATCAAATCCTTCAATTGACAATATCATCCTCTGAGCAAGGGTGCATAATCACGGTGGATACAGGGCATGTCATTGCATCAGGCCTGGAAGCCTCCATCAAGTTGGACGTCGTAGTGCTTGAAGGTGACTTCAACAAAGACGATGAAGATTACTGGATCCAAGAAGAGTTTGAGAACTATGAGGTTAATGAACGAGAAGGAAAGAGGCCGCTTTTGACAGGCAATCTCCAGGTAATGCTCAAGGGAGGTGTTGGGAAGCTGGGAGATATGATATTTACCGGCAATTCCAGCTGGAATAGGAGGAAAAGTTTCAGGATAGGGTTCAAACTGACATCGAGTTGTGGTGGGAATACACGAATCTGTGAAGGAAAAGCAGATGCCTTCTCCATCAAGGAACACAGGACAAGGGATGTTTAATTTTTACAGTATTGCATAAAATGGATTTAGACATCCACATTTTCAAAAAGTATAATTAAGTTGTAAAACTTTCAAAAAACTACAATCAAATCATAAAATTTGTCAAATTAGTACAATCATGCTCCCATATAAGCTCCATTCAATTTGTCTAATGGAAAAGGCCGAAATAGTTTTTTTTTTATTACCATCTTAAGAGCAAGCCCCGCATCAGAAATAAACTCGAAAGTTTAAAAAGAAAAAAAAGGATGAGGATAAAACAAGGTTAAAAATCTAAAACTACCACCATAAGGTTCAACTGCACCACCGCGACTGCTTCTGCAATGGTGCCACCACCCCTGCCACTTCATAGAGTTCGTGGACATGGCCACTCAAGAGCTTCAATTCACACGGACTGTTGCAACTTGAACAATAAATTGTCCTGCTTCTGAAGAGCTTATCTATTACTAGCAATAAAAGTGTCCTGCTTCTGAAGAGCTTATATACTACTAGCGATAATAGTAATAAAGTGTCCTGCTTCTGAGGAACTTACCTATCATTAGCGAATGTCGACACTTTGGATCATTTTCAGAAGAGGTTTGCACCCACATCAGATGTTTGAAGCTACTCATTCATCTAATAGCAACTGAGACCTTGCTGAATTTGTTCTCAAGACTGCCAAAGATGGGAAATCTCACTAAACTGGATGAAGCTGGAGTAAGGGCTTCCTCAGCTAGTCTGTCTCAGTACTTCGTATCATAGTTTAGAGAGTTTTTAGTTTCACAAGAAGTTTTGTTTGGCCTGTTGATCTTAGTGTTACTGCAATTTTCATCCTCTATTCACTTTACAGCATACGAGAAACACTAGCCACCAGCATCTGATGATGAGGTCTGGAGATGGGAAAGTATTGCAAAGGCCGGATCACTTCACAAGAGGCTGAATGAAGCAGGAATACATAAGGTGGGAGAGTTTTTATGACAACTCTCCATGGAGTCTGAAATTCTTCCATCTTAGTCTGCCAAAGATACTATTTCCTGTCTCCATTCTTTGATAAAATTTTGGTTACCTCTCTTGGCCCCATCATTCAATCCCCTGACAATCCAAGATATAATTTTGACTTTATATAAACAAAGAAGTGCCCTTTCCACTGCTACCACTGACAGCCTCCTTGTTCTATCAGGAGTTTTATCATTATTGGCAGAACACTGAAGGCGTTTCAATTCCTTGACTTTTCAAGGGCTTAAACCTCTCAGGGCCATCATTTCCATTCTCAAGCTCCTCAAAATGACTCATTGCTGTATCTTCGAACCCTTGAAAAGAGACTCCAAGGGCCTGGCCAACAGCCTTGATACTGTTAAGTACCCAAAAGGAGACATCCTCCTCACTGTTTACCTCAAAACAGTTCAACAATGAAACTGATAAAAAGAGGATCTTGCCTCATCAACCCCCATCAGCACCAAGACCAATGATTCTCCATCCACGTCCAATTCAAACTCCTCCAAAAGCTGCCCACTTCTTTTGCTCTCACCCTTTGGGAAAACATCACTGAAAGCACCCTCCATGGGACCACAGCCACCATCTGCAACATCAGGAATGCAGTTAGCAGCTCATGAGCACTCTATTCTCATACAGAGTTCTAAGTTTTTGACTCATTCACCATGTTATGGTACTTTCAAGTGGAGATGCTTTTTGTTGCTTTCATAACATTCTGGGGACTTGATGTCCATCATTTCCTCATTGGTATTTTGACCACTAACTTTGTATCTTCCTACCCTGTTTGATCTGTCTGAGAAAAAAAGGGAACATATTAGACACGTCTTCTTAGTGCCTTTGATATCCATACAAGTTCAGCTTGAATTCTTTGAGTCGCAAACCTAGGGGGTAAGATAAAGCGACTGGTTGAGGAAGTAGTAATTTTCAAGTCCACCAGGTCTATGCAGATAGATTGGTGAAAAAGGCCTATGAGATAGACAATACAATGCTGAGGCTTCTTCAAGATAGTTATCCATGTGAAGTAGTAGGAGATCAACAATGCCTCCAACCAGTTCTCAACAATATGCCTCTGCTGTGATTAAAGTACCTCCTAGAACTTCAGCATCCACAGTGGAAGGTATGTTCTCTGACTTGCTATGAGGAAAAGAAAAGTTGCTTATAAAACACCAGCCGTGATGTAGCCACTTCTTTTTGTGGTTTTAGATTATCAAAGTGATACGTTGCAATTAAAAAACGTTCAGAGTAGCATACACCTTTGGGAGTGAAATATGCAAGCTCCCAATGGGGTTGGAGGTGATTAAAATCAACTGTTCCATTAGTAGCATACAGTCGGTCAAGAATATGCTGAAATATTTTACAGGGGAGGAGCACTGGTATTTATTCTCATTTCTCGTGAAGCACGTGATTGCAATGTCCTAAATTAGGACTAATTCTTTAAAATGAATGGTGGAGATTTAAGCGACAGCACATAGTGTAACATTCCTAATTTGGACAAATTTGATCAGGTGAGACCGAATTGAGAAGTGGTTTTTAAGCTAGGCAACTTGGACATACAAGATGATAGGTTGCTTAGGGTGCATTTGTTAACATTTTTATTCCCATGAACAATTTCTTTTCAAAAATAGTTCTTTCTGATTTCTATTTCTTGAAACAAGTTCTTAGTAAAATAAAATATTTAGTATATATATTGGTGTGACCCATAAAATTTATATTATCTTCTTCTTTTGGTGGCTGCGGCGGTGGCGGTGACTAGCGACAGTTGGTGACCGACGACTGGTGATCGCTGGTGGCAGCGGCCGGAGGTGGGCAGCAATGGTCACAAGTAGTGGCGACCGGCAATGGAAGAGGAGGAAGAGGAAAAAAAGAAACACTTGTTTTACAAATTATTCTCAAGAATAGAAATATTAGTGGACATTATCAAACGAATTTATATTCTTTTTCTATTCTAAAGAGTAAAAGAACAGAAAAATGAAAATGTTAACAAATGGTGCCTTAGACATTTTATGGTTTCATAAAGCTTAAAAATTAAGAGTGTAGTCAACTTACTCGTACGATGAAAATTCTTACGACTTCCTCGTACGATGATTCACGTGAAGTCTCCTAGACAACATCATCGCAGTTCCCATCCAAATTTCATTCGAGGCGTGTAACTTCAGTTCACATTCTTGTTTATTGTATGAGTAATTTCTGCACTAGTTCTGTCTCTCTTCCCCTCGCTCTCCAATGACAAACCTCCCGACAGCCATCATGAATGGCGTGTAGTCAACTGAAGTCGTTTTTCCATGATCGCTCAAACCCATTTGAACGATACGTCATCGATGATTGATCGTTTGAATAAGTTTAATCAGGATAATTTACGAAAATGCTGATGAGATCAACGACACTTTGCAAAGTTCTGGCATTTGCTTCAATTTTCTCAAGAAATTAATCGTAAATGCATGAATAACCGATTTTTGCAAATAAGATAAATAATACCTTGCATTAAATATTTTTCATTAGTATTATATTGACGTAAATTGACTTGATTATTGGTGGTTCCCCCCTTAAATCAGCAATTTCGATCTACATATCTTAAGAAATTTAATTGATCAATTAGTTAATTAGTATCATATATGTTGTTTACAATAAATGATTTCATGTCAATCTCTTTAGCATTTTCGAAGTTGGGTGGTAATCTGAACCATGGGGGAATACGATACTTAATTTAGTCTTATCTATAATCTTTAATGCCTTAAGAGTGCAAAATACAACGATAAAGCTATTAAAATAGACCTTTTAGTCACCTTTTCATTACATATAATTGACCGTAAATGACTCTGAATTTTTTTTCAGTTGTTTTAGCAAGATTTGGTCTTTGTGAAGGTTGTTGCTTCACGGTTTTCTACATTTTGTAGGTTACGTTGCAGATTTCAAGGAATCCATATTTGGGAAAATAATTCACAATTATGTATTTGAGTAGTTGAAAATTTAACAAAGATTGACAATGATACATCAAGAGTCACTTATCCATCTCTTTGCAAAGAAATTATGTGCAAAGCGCAGAAGAAAACTAGTGAGTTCATAATCGAAATACATTTACCCGAGTATGATATGACATATGTTTTACACTTTATTCCAAAAATATGAGTATTTTTTTCGTAAGTTTAACAAATGCACAGGAGATGGAAGCGTTTTTTTTTTGTTGGAAATTATGTAGGGATGTGTACTTAATCTTGGATCCTCGGTATTCGATTAAGAGGGTACGTTACCAAGATTAAGAGTTTCCTTCCATGAGAGCCTTCTGCTCATGTTCGTTTGATTGTAGGGACAGTGAGTTGTCATGATACTTTATTTATTTTTATCTATTAGTGCCCACACGCTTTACACCATTCAATTGGGTCAGTATTTTTATTGAGCCTTGATCCTAGCTTTACTCTCTAATTGCTTTACATCTCGGGGATTCCAAGATCCAAATGAGGCCCATGATGAAACCTTTTAACAACTTGTTTAGGTTGAAAGGTAAGAGTCTGCGTATTTCACTAATCGAGGTAAAATCTTGGGAAGAGAGAAAAGGTCCTTTGGATAAGATTTATAAAAGTATCATTATGTTGTCCACAAAACTCAAGAAGACATTTTATGGACAATAATATCATGATGAAATGGAAAGAAACAAGTAAACTTTTTCAACATTAAAAGCAAAATTGGTTGAGATTTGTATAATATTGGCATTGTGATCTACCAATTATGATGTATCAACAATAGATCGTTTTGACATTATCAAAATTTGATGAAGAACCATACTAATTTGCCTTTCATATTCCCCGAGTCGATATAGAGTGCACATATTTTCTCAATACATAACTATAGCATACACTCGTAGTCACATGAGAGTAGAAGTGATTTATTAAAGTTTTCTTATCGCTTGTTCAAAAGCTGCTCCTAGATGATAATTTATAGGAGATCAAATTGAAAAGATTAACCTCAAGCTCTGCGTTGAAGGCAAAAATATAAAAAAAAAAAAAAGAAGAAGTACCTGCAGCTTCTTAAGGTTAAGGTGGGGTATTAGCAAAATTGGAGAAAAGAAAAGAAAGAATAAAAATCTAAAACCCGCAACGTTTCCCGGAAACGTACACGAAGACGAAGTCACTTTCTTGGAAAATGATGTGCCTCCTCCTTCAGACATTACAAAAAGAAACACGCTCCATTGATTACAAACTCGTTACTTTGAGTTTTGAGTTCGCGGAGAAACTGTCTTCCCGTTCTTTTCTCTGCAACATTCTTTCAACAACCAAATACTCCCAAAATTCAGACCCTTTATTACTTCTTGGCAAGCGATGCAAAAGAGAGCTTTGGCTGCCACTTCTTCAGGTCAACCAAGTCGACCCAAGAAGCCACGCTTGGCTCCAACCAAGTAATTTCACTCTACCCTCTTAATGTCTCAAAGCTTGATTAATTTGTTTGATGATCACGTTAGTTTTAGCTTTACTTGAGAGAGATTCAATGAAGAGTTCTTGAGTTGAAGATTCTTGAAATGAGAAAAATGGCGAAGCCTGTGTTCAAGTATAACATTGATTAGCTTTTGCCTCATGTGGTTCGAAATCGCTCTCGTTCAGTTTTTGGTTTGTGGGTTTGTGCTGTGGCTTTAATGCAAAGAATTAAAGACCTCAAATGTTGTCATCTCGAATGTGTTATGCATATTTGTGTTGGCCAATCGCAGTGTTTCCTCCATATTTGAATTGACTTCTGGTTGAAATTTTACCCAGCAAGTAAGCTGTTATCGTTTTACTTGCTGTTCTGTTTGCTAAGTTATCCTATCTTGATTGCAATTTTGTGCAAATATCCACACAGTCAAGTATGGCACCTGTGTGAGAGGAATCTTGCGGTGAGGAGCTTTTTGACAGAGGAGGATGTCCGGATAGTGGTAAGACAAATGAAGTAGCCAACTTGGACAAAAAAAATAAAGTCTTCATTTTATTTCAATTGCCGATCCCTTTGATTAGAAGCGGCTGATGCATTTCTGACCAACTAGTCAATTTCTGAATAGAAATTCACATGAGAAATTGCATCAAGATGTACAGAGAAATATTGTTTAAGTAGTAAAAATGATCTGCTCACTTTTCTAGGCTTTCCCTATCAAGCAATTCCATGAAAAACATGGTTCTGGCTTTTCAAATCGTTTTGGATGGTATGAATCACAAAAGGATATGAATTTTCAATGAAGTGCCTTGGACATGATTGTCTCCTTGAATCTTGGTTTAGCTGGTTGATGACAATTTGCATGTCAAACATGCCTGTGATGTGGAAACTTGAATGTGATGAGTATGTGACAAATGACAACATGACATCATAGTCTCCTGCATCTACACTACAAGTACCAACAGCAAAATACTAACTAGAATAACAAGATGCAAACTCAAAACCATGCCAGATAACAGAGCAAGCCTTATTTCCTTCCCCAACCATAGCGTCTAAAGAGACATTTACAGAGAAAAACAACTGCATCAAGGACACCACAAGCTGGAGGGGATACATTTTCATGCTTCAATAAGTTCTTCCTCCAGTGCTTATAAATTACTAGGACATTGGAGTAGCTGTAAAACTGGTTCCCAAAGTCTGCTTTGAGATTCTTCTTGTTGTCTGCGATGAGTATGTGACAGATGATTCTTGCAATGTAATTCTTCGCTATTGCTCTTTGGTGGACAGGTGAGAGAAGTGCTGGATCATGCCAAAGCTCACTCTGCTGAATATTGTCAAAGGTGAATATGGTTCATTTGGTCTGTTGTCAGTATCTTATCTGCATCAACTGATTCCTCTAGTAGAATTTCCATGTGTATTGTCTTGCCAACTAGAAATGTCATCAAGTATCATATGCCATTAATTGATGATTCTGTTTGTAACAGTGTGCTACCTGCACATACATTTTTTACTAATCACTGAAAAGATGTGCATTTGAGATAGCTGCTAATTAACTTCAATTGCTTCTGCAATCAATGTACTGGATAAATTTGTATTTCAGCTTCAAGTTGACGTTTCTATGTCCTCATAGATTAGAGGAATGTATTTGATGAGTGTGGTATGTATGTTTCTCTACTGTAATTAGGTCTGACATTTATTTGTACCAGTAACTCATGTTATATATGGATATTTGCCTATTTGTTGCTAATAAGTCCACAAGACAGCAGTTGTTCACGCTGTCAATTTTCATGGTGTAGTTGCAATGGGAATGCTCTCGAAGATATAATGCAACAGATAAGCTCAATGAAGAATGCTGTTCAGAAATTGGTAAGATAAACAGAGCTTATAACATTTCAAGTTTGTAGCAGACATATCTCCATCAGCACTTCAGATATGAGTTGTTTATCTGCTTGTCATGAAGTGATCAAATGAACTTATTGACGGACAAGTGTGTTGCTAGCTAATTTATTTATGCTGATTGTTTGAACAGCATTCATTGAGCATGAACTTTGCATAATTTCTTTTTTATTCTTACAAGTAAACATCCATTTTATTGCCCAACCTGTGGAAAGAAACACATGGGAGGAGTACACCCCATACAAGTCATTTATTGTCCCACATAAACAGCCAACATCGAGGTGCCCAACGTTCTTGTGATGTGAACTCTTGGGGAAAGATCAGCTGTTATCTCTAGGATAACTTTTATCCATCAAGCAACAGCCCTTTCACTTGGCACCGACGGATCACTAAGGCCAACTTTTGTCCCTGCTTGGCGTGAAGGATTTGAACAACCTATTAAAATAGGGCAATCTTATATCTTAAAATATTTTGATCAAGTTGACTTTGAATCGAATGACACCACACACCAAATGACAGCATGACAATATAGTCTTGGCATCAACACTACCAGTGCCAACAGCAAAATACTATTCAGAAAAGCAAGATGCAAACTCAAAACCCATGCCTCCAGTTTACAGCAAAATTAGCTAACAAGAACTCACCTATTTCTCCACAAACACTTAGCATCAGCAGGAAGTGTCTTGCTTCCCTCCTGAATCGTAGCTTCTAGAGAGACTTTAGCAGGAAAAAACAACTGCATCAAGGTCATGACAAGCTTGAGGGGATATATTTTCATGCTTCATTGAGTTCCTCCCTCTTCAGATATAATAAATTGTTGCATTCCTAGCTAATCATCCTTCCAATCACTTGCAGATCAAGGAATTGAGAGTAGCTGTAAACCTTGTTCCCAAAATCTGCTTTGAGAATACGCACTTAAAGAACAATTGCATTCAAGTTTCTTCATGTTGTCTGCATGGCACACAATTGCTATCAATGTCAGACCAAGTTTTCACCCTGTCTAATGTGTGCAACCTTTTGTGAATGACTAGCCAAGTTATAATGCCACATTTTGGCACATTAGGCTTAGACCATACAAGCCTAAGCCAAGTAACTTTGTTCAAGCCTAAGCCAAGTAACTTTGTTCATACATTTCCTCACTAGCTTCAAGCCTCCTTTACAGAGAAAGGGCCCCTAGACGATCCAGTAAATACCACTTTGTCTATGAAGCCAAAATTTGGAGCAATCAACCCAAACAAAACCATCTGAGCAGATCATCAAATATTGCAGGAGGCCATCTCCATTCATTTTTGACTCAATAACATCCACAACTGTGGTTTCATCACCGAAAGTTGAATCATAACCATTCCAAAGCACATGTAAAATTTTACATGGACATTGAATGAAAAGGGATTTTAAAATGCTTAGGATCATATTAGCTATATACACAACTGCTGTTTGGCAAATTCTGTGATTTGAAATTTGCCTGAAGAACTTAGCTCAATAAGGTGTTCGATATGTTGTTTTTAAGAAGGAAGCTTTCAAAACCCTTCTGATGGAATGGATTAGTTTTCTATCCCTTCTGCTTCATTTTTTTGATATCTCCAACTTTGGCAACTCTTCTCTTGGTGGTTTTGAACAGACGGAAACAGTGGAGCTTGCAAATAATCACTCTCCCCACCTTGGAAGGTATGAATGCACTTCACTTCTGATGCTGGCTTTCTGTGTAGTATTGACTGGTATGCATTGTTGATTTTTTGGAAAATAGTGGTCCCATTTACCATTAAACCCCAAGGCAGGCAGTCAGAGATCATGATAGTCAGGCCAGAGTGACTAGGTCGTGCACCAAATTGTCAATGCTCCAATTTAGAACTTAACCATCTGTAGTTTGAGAGCAGTGCAGCATTTTATTTTGTTTTATTCTATTTAAAAAAATTTGCACGTTTATACTCTCTAAGACAATGCATCTATTAATCTTTGTCGTTTCCCTGGCAGTGAGATTTGCCCAAATGAGATGTTTGGTAGTTTGTCTTTCTGTGTCAGTACTTTTCCAATTTTCTGCTTTCATACCTGTTCCTATTTCTAATAGTTGATTTCCGGAGAGAATACAGGGCTAATGCTAAATCTACGGGAAAGAATGATGTGAGAAAGTTACGGCTTCAATTTCAAACCAAACTGTCAGATCATCTATTTACTGGAAAGAAACTAAAAGGAGAAGGGGGTGCTCGCATTTCCATTTCCTTGATGGATGCGAATACTGGGGATGTTGTCACATCAGGCCCAGAATCCTCCATTAAGTTGGACGTTGTCGTGCTTGAAGGTGACTTCAACAAAGATGATGAGGATGACTGGGCTCAAGAAGAGTTTGAGAACTACGTGGTTAAAGAACGTGAACAGAAGGGGCCACTTTTGATAGGAGATCTCCTAGTGATGCTCAAGGGAGGTGTTGGGGGGTTGGGAGATCTGTTATTTACTGACAATTCCAGCTGGAATAGGAGTAAAAGATTCAGAATAGGGCTCAAGGTGGCATCAGGTTATTGTGGGAATGCACGAATCCGAGAAGCTAAAACAGATGCCTTCCGTGTCAAGGAACATAGAGGCCAAAGTAAGTCTTTCTTGTTCCTTTACAGAACATATAAACCTTGTGCTTTATGACTGACCATAAACATGGTTTTGGACATCCAGTCTTCAATTTTTAATTGAGAGATTAATTTCATACAAGACTTTACATCCTGAAAGGAAATTCTGATAAATAAAAACGGTTGGCTTCTTTCTTATTGCAAATGCTGACACTCAGGATCAGTTTCAGGAGAGAGTCTGCAAGCTTACAGAAGTTTTCTTCCACTCACAAATCTAATAGTGACTGGAACCTTATTGAATATGTTCTGTCCATTTACAGCATCCAAGAAACATGATTTGCCTGCATCTGATGATGAGGTCTGGAGGTTGAAAATGATCGCCAAGGATGGAAAATATCATCAAAAACTGAGTGAAGCTGGAATACATAAAGTGGAGGACTTTCTACTGCAATTGTTCATGGACCCCATGAAACTGAAAGAGGTAGGCACTTAGAAAATGATTTTCAATTAGGGTTTAATTAACTACCAAGAATTTAAGTCTTGTGTGTTCACTCATCATAGATTCTTGGGATGAGCTCAAATTCGACGAACTGGGATACCCTTGAAAATCATGCAAAGAGTTGTAAAACAAATTGGAAACTTTACTTGTACTATCCTGAAGGCGTTAAGAAGCCTGGTGCTGTCTTCAACACTGATCGTCAACTGATCGGCCTAATCAAAGATAGGATATATTGTGCTACTCGTCGGCTTTCTGCTGATGAGAAGGTAAGTAACTAGGAGTTCTTACTAAGTTTTGCCAAGGCAGTTCATGCGCTACACACTATCATGCTTAATTCATATAATTTGTCTTGATATTTAAGGTAGTTGTGTGGCTTAATAAGTTTTAAAATTAGTCAGAGATATGGAAACTTGAAAGGAGGAGTTGGTTGGACATCTAGATGCTTTTGTTTTTGCTTTTTGTCAGTGAAAGTAGTATGAAGTGCCTGTGGAGAGAATAAAAAGACAATCTAGATGCTTTGTTTAGATCCATATTTGAAACTTCTTATTAATAGATTAATTTTGAGCTTTGCTCGTTGCAATACGAAGTTGAGGATAGTGAAATTGTATATCTGAGTGGCCCTTGGACTTTGCAGTTAAAACTATACAAAAAAGCATGAGTAACTTGGGGAGCACTTTCAGCAGAGATTCAGTGTCATCCGTATAGATATAAGGCACTCATCATCCTAATGTCTTTTGAACGATTAACACATTTATGTTGCAACTATTACTTTTTCCAGTTTGAAATTATGAAAATCTTAATTACTCGCACAATACAAGTTGGTGCGTTTCTTTATTTCTTCATCGGTCCTTTCTCAAACTTTGCATCTTTGCCCTGACCATCCTTGCCTTGACTGTATTCTCCATGACATCTTTCAAGCACCTGACCTTTATGGGGGTGGATAAATGGGCAGTGATAGGCATGAAGTGAATTGAGGTTTTTTCAATGTTTCTTTTATTCTTCTTTCTCTGTGCTGCACTTACGTACTTACTCTAAGTACAAGTCATCCATTGGATTGCAACATCATTTGCTGAACAAAGATATTGCTGCTTGAAGTCAGAGCATGTATCTTCAATAGGGGAGATAAGTAATTCCATTAATCCAGCTTGAGTGATATACGGAGGGTTTTTCTTCCAGGAACATGGAGATACAATCGTGAAAAAGGCCTTTGATAACTGGAATGATGTTATGGAGTTCAATGGAGAGACTTTTTCTAGTTCAATGCAGAAGAAAAGCTCAAGCTCTTTTCAATCTCAAGTCTTACAAATTGGAAGTTTCACCCCTGTTCAATGTAAATTGACTCCATGAATCTGTGCTGCTCCAGTTGGTCTGGAAGTTCCTCTGGCAAATGTGGGCTCTGCTGCTGAATGTTCGTGCTCTAAAACACAAAACTGTCTCTCCCTTTAAGTACGAAACTATATCCGAAAGCTGTGATTGTTGCAAAATGAGCCTCATTCAACACACCATCCATTTGGCTGTATATGTATGAATTTATGTATGTGTTCTGTCCAAGCAATAAAAAAGCAACTAAAAATTAGTTGATAGCATGTGCCTGTTTGAGTGGGCAACTGGGGGAGGTGGAGGGCAGATTTCCACAATTCCTTCTGTTAAAAACGGCATTTTGTTCCATGAATGATAAACAAGTATGCCAATAGTGAATTTTAATATAGATGGTAAGTTGGTGACCAGTAATTTATTAGTCCGGTCAACTATTGTAAGACATGAATATCACAGTTTTACCATCCACAAACCTGATAGTAGATTATCACTTATTTTTAATTTTTACAATTACCCACCTCTTTCTCTGTTATTGCCCTTTGAGAAGACATCACCAAAAGCACACTCCATGGGACCACAACTACCATATGCAGCATCGGGAGTGCGGTTAGCATCTTAGAAGCACTCTATGCTCTACAGAGTTCAAAGTTTTGACTCATTCACCATGTAATGGTACTTTCAACTGGAGATGCTTTTTGTTTCCTAAGTTCAAATTCTATGAAATTGATGTCCATGATTTCCTTATTGGTATTTTGACCACTTACTTTGCATCTTCCTACCTTGTTTGATCTGTGAGTAAAAAAAAGAAACATATTAAACACATCTTCTTTGTGTCTTTGTTCTCCATACAAGTCCGGCCTGAATTCTTGGAGTCACCTAGGGTGTAAGATAAGCCCAATAAAGTGACTGGTTGAGGAAGTAGTAATTTTCTAGCCTGCTGGTCTACGCAGATAGGTTGGTGAAAAAGGCCTAAGAGAGTTGGAATGATATTTTACAGTTTGAGGATGAGGCTTCTTGACATTCCATGTCGTAGGAGATCTCATGTTCTTTTTCTATCTGAAGTTCTAGGGAGCCACAATATTGCCATCCAGTTCATGACAATATGCCTCCGCTAAGATTGGATAGTCAAATTTGTTTGAAAGGGCCTCCTAAAAGTTCAGCATCCACAGTGGAAGGTATGTGCTCTAACCAGCTATGAGGTTAAAAAAAAAATTGCTCGTAATTAAATCACTAGCCGAGATGTAGCCACTTCATTTGTGGTTTTAGATTATCAAGGTGACGTGATGCAGCTAAAACATTTCACAGTACCATACACCTTTGGTAGGGAAATATGCAGGCTTCCAATGATATGGCTTTGGAGGTGATTAAAATCAACTGTTCCATATAGAGTCAGACATCAAACACCACATCCTTTTCTTGGTCCTTTTATTTTGTTTATGTGCAGTGATTTTACACCACTTTGAGATAATGCTTTTTCCCACTTCATTTCTTGTTTATCTCCATATCCTTCCTTTAACAGGTTTATTCTAATGAGAAACGCTACATCGATTTTCTGGTATACGTGATATGAAACCAACCTCGACATTATGATGTACCATTTTTGAACAACTATATAACCTATATGCAAAGAGATAAAGTAAAGCAACATGAGCATCTTGTGAATTACAAATACACGCCGGATTGTCTTACTTGACATAAGAGGAAAATACAGAAAGTTATATGCTGCAGATGTCCAAGTGGTGCCTTCAGAGATGAAAATGCACAGCCATTCAGACAACCATATGGATCATCATCAAGTTTCCTAGCTTTCAGTACGTTGAATTTCTCCACTGTAATGTCAATTGCTTCGTGTTATGGTATTGTTTTATCCCATCTTGTCGAAGAATTGAGAAGAAAGTTTAGGACTTCTATATTGAAAACATGCAGAATTATATTAGCTGTGATGATGAATGTGGCATGGGTGAAACTTGCTGGATCAGAAGTAGAATGTTACCACCTCTACAGCTTCAGTTTTGGGTCATAATCCTTTTCATTGGACAGATTCGTGTGTGTAGAAGAGTAGGTGGGGGATCAAATGCTGATCGTTTAAATGTTCTTCCTCCCTCTCTCTCTCTAGGATATACTGGCATTACAGATGCTGGATTGCCAACACAATCAACAAAGTCTTAATTCCCAAAATGCCATGTGGAACCAAAGTGACAGTTTGAACCAAGTGGTGCCTTCAGCAGATGATAATGTACAGCCATTCGGACAAAGTGTACAGATTACCATCAAGTTTCATAGCCTTCAGTATGTTCAATTTCTCCCTGTAATGTCGACTGCCTCGCAATATGGTACTGTTTTATCCTGTCTTGTTGAAAAATTGGGAAGAAAGTTTAGGACTTCTATACTGAAAATATGCAGAATTAATATCTACTGTGATGATGAATGTGGTGTGTGTGAAACAGCTGGATTGAAAGTAGAATGTTATCACAT
This sequence comes from Corymbia citriodora subsp. variegata, assembly GCA_014858505.1. Taxonomy (NCBI): domain Eukaryota; kingdom Viridiplantae; phylum Streptophyta; class Magnoliopsida; order Myrtales; family Myrtaceae; genus Corymbia; species Corymbia citriodora. Next base: position 43,645,628 of record CM026414.1, read on the forward strand.
CTACGGCTTCATTTTTGGGTCGTAATTCTTTTCATTGGACAAATTTGTCTGTGTAGAAGAGTAGGAGTTTCATCAGCTCATTTCTTCTCATTAAGGAAAGCAGTTTGTTCTTTTTCTCTCTGTTTTTTGGCCAAGAAATGGACAAAGAGCAACCATAGAGAAAGTGCCAATGAAAACCCAACACCCCACAACTCCGAAATGGTCAAATTAGCATTAGGAAGCCATTAAATGAGTTTACAACATGGATATTTTTGTGATATCTGCCGTGATTGGTCCCCTTCAGGAGCTTTACAAGTAAATGTGAAGCTGGCTCAAATGGAATGCTAAATCATTCGGCATCTCAAGTATGATACTCGAATCCATTTTGTCGCACTGCTATTCTCGTATTGGGGGTTTGGTCAGGTCTTGTGAACTGTTGTAACAGAATAAAGAGAGAGTTATATATGTGCTTTCTAATATATATCCTCTGATCATGCCTCTGTCTGCATTAACTCAGATATGAATCATTGATAAGGGCTAATCAAGTGATCAAAGTATAATATTGTGGCAAATGCATACTGACTTCTCCGAAACCTGAAGTGGACATAGTGATGGCCTCATTAGAAGTGTAAGATTTGACGAATGTTCATCTACGCAGTATATGAAGGGTGGTCACATTTTGATGTTATATGTATTGCTCTTCAGATACTGAAGACGATATGATTGATTGGCCATGAGGGGAATGAGGGCTTGAATCTCGTGGCTTGCTCACGGACAACCTTTTCGGGTGTGATGTTCAGGGCATTGGCCAGAGACTTCCTCTTTATCTCAATAATGTGAATTGAGTCATGTTTATTGTATGATGAGTTTGTGAGTTTCTGAATGAAACGATGACTTCTATTCCAATTAATCGAACTATAAGTAATTAAGGTAATCAACGAGATACAGAGGCATGGCTTCATTTACAAAATTTACTGAGCTGAATCTGGAATTTTTCTTTTGCTTATTAAGAAATCAAAGAGACTTCATTAATTAAGGTATCAAGTTTTCTTTCGACGCAGGTGTCAAAAATTTCAAGTTTTTCTAGTAAAAGTTAAAGGATGTTGTTTGAAAAAACTTCTAAGAAGAGTTTATTTGTAGGTTTTCATTCACAGAACATGTTTCAATTATTACAAAATCTAAATTTCAAGGAATGCAAGTGTAGATATCACGTCCTTTCATGTTCACTAGGCCTAATTTCTTGGACTTTCTTGTGCATATTAGATCTGTTTGGGGGACCCGTATCAAAAACATTTTGCAAAATGGGCGAAATCAATCTACTATGACAAAATTCAGAATCTTCTCAGGGTTCTTGTGTGTATTAGAAATGTTTATACTTCTGCGATACACATATTGTACAGTATAACTTAAATTATCCAATTGTACGGTCAGCCGAGGAGTCGAAAATCTAGCTCATGGGGAGCAAGATTTCTAGTATATTTGAGTTTGACTTATAATTCTTAGTTTTGGTAACATCAAGTAATAACTGTTAAGAAAACTCTCCTAGTTTTGATGCTAACAAATCATTTTAGGCAAGCAACACTTCAAATACAAACTGAGGAAGATCAAACATACGTTGACATATTCTTCAAAGTCTACTTCTTACGAAAGGAGGAGTAAAGAGACACAAAATCTCATTTTGTCAAGGACCAGAATCAAAACCAGAACGAGGACAAGATCACCAACGGCTACGAATTTCACTTACCTTACTCATATTGATTTTGGTAAATCAAATTGATTGACAAGATCAATCATAAAGTCAATTTCCAAAGAAGGATAGAATGCTTATGGAAACCTAGATTCTGTTTGTATGGGTGATCAGAATCAAATAGGATTCAATATGTCTTCAAGGGTCAAGAAACATTTCCTCATGAAGTCTGTCCAAGAAAGGAAATAGAAGGTAAATCTCTTAAGGTGATAGCCAACGGTCAATTTTGGCTCGAAGAGTATATAAGAAGAGGATACGACTAGAAAAAACAAGAGAGTATACAACATTCCAAAGTCTGATTTTGTTATTTACTAATTATTTGAGAAAGTGCAAAAATCGAGTGATCCAAGTGTATTGCCAAGAAGAGTACTTAGTGAGAGACATCATCACCGAGTACTTACACTCAAGAACATGTAATCACTTTTGATCACATAGTAAAATTCAGCCAATTGGCTAACCGCATGGGAGAGTGGATTTAGGTTTGACAAAAGCCGAACTACTATAACTTTGTTTGTGATCTTTTCTTCCCTCACTCTTTTATTTTTGATTACCTCATCCAGATTGTGTTCAATATTGATATTCAGTTTCTGTCACTATCAGACTTTATACTGGTTGTTTTAGTGCATAAATTTTGGGTGCGTTTGGTTCGGCTTTGGGGAAAAGCACTTGGGAAAATGCAAATATTTTTGGGTTAAAGCGGTTTCTCGAAATGCAAATATTGTTTGGTAAATTTTGCATTGTGAAACAACTTTGACTTAAGTGCCTTTTGGTGAATACCACATTTTGCTAACGGACTTTAGCAAAATTTTGTATTTAAAAAAATTGTAAATAAATTTTTTTTTGAAATTCACTTTCCGACAGCAAATTTGGCCGTCGAAAGGCTTTGCCTAAGGTGGCACGACCTCAGGCAGGGCGACAATGGTCGCGCGATCGCCTGGGTTCGCAACCCAGGCGATGGTCGCCCGACCCAGGCGATGGTCGCGCGACTACCTGGGTCACTTGACCCACAACCCAGGTTGCTTGGGTTAGCGACCCAAGCAGGCGACGGGCAACAACTGCTTGGGGCGGCGACCCAGGCACGCAACCGCGTGGCGACCCAGGCACGCGACCGCCTGGGTCGCCTAATCGAGGCGAGGCGGCGACCCAGGCGATTGCCCCCTTGGCCAACATCACCAGTAGTCATCGACGGTGTTAGCCACGTAAGGAAGATGAACAGTAGTTCTCAAGTTGCATTTCGAAAATGCAACTTGTAAATGCACCTCTAGATCTGCATTCAGCTAAGGGATTTTGAGGATACTTGGAGATATAATTGCATCTCTCCAAAGCTAAGCCAAACAGGTTTGCATTTTCCCAATGGGCTTTCGGGGCTAAAAGCCCATTGGGAATGCTGAACCAAATGGCCCATTCATTTACACCTATTCACCCCTCTAGGTGTTGGTACTAGCAATATTAATAACTACTAAATCAATCAGTCAATAAGAGAAAAAAAAACAAGATATTAATGGAAATGTAATATGCAATCAAAATGAAAAACTTGAACTTAGATTTTAATAAAACGCAAGAATTGATTTTCTTTAAGAAAAATGTGGAATGTCTTAAGAGTTAACTAGGGACGACTGAATAATGTTTACATTGATCAAACTTCCTAAATGTATTCAAAATAAGCATAGATGCACCCAAAGAACCATTATTGCTAGCTTTTATCAATATATTTGGCAAGATTTTATCACCAGTTTTTTATTTTTTATTTAACTCATTCCTTATTCACCAGATGAAGTGGGTTTTTGACTCAATGTAATCATCTAAATCGGTTCCATTTAAAGTCTATCAAACAAGCTTAATCTCATGGAAGTGTTGAATATTTGAATTTTAATACTTAATTGAACTATCAAACCGGCCCTACATACTATTCCCTTGGAAGAATCTCTACGAGTTCAATCATTAGCACACACTTGTCTAAGAATCCATGATCGACCCGATCCGACCGAAAAGGCCTATAAACCATTGCCATTTCCCGCTTCGACCAGAGCTCTTTTGCAGTAGTAGCAGACCACTTAGTTCCTGGGCAAAACAATGTCTAAGTAAAACCTACCGAACATGCTGGTTTTTTTGCTCGTTGCACGTTTGACTGACTAGACGTGAAATCACATGAAAGGCGAAAAATTCCAGAAATCAGAAGCATGAAGCATTTTTAAGGAAAATTAACAGGATCTGATTTTCGTGAAAAATTAAGTGTGTTAGTCCCGCCGCTGTACGTTATGTAGCTTCCTATGATCCACCGCATCGATTCTCATATATTGACCAAATGTCTTCCTCTATTCACTTCAACTAAATCTCCTAGACAGCCTCATCACAATCCACATGCAAATATGTCATTATATTTGCTAGGAGAAAGGTTTTGTTAATTTTTTTTTTTTTGTAAAATCTCAATCTTAAGTTGAAGACTTTGTGGTGTATTTAATAAAGGATGACTAGTCATTCGCTATTGAAAGCGTCCCTGATTCCATTGATAAAGAGTGGGACCAAATAATTCAATGTGGGTATAGGGGTAATTGCTGAACCATACCACATAGTTCTAGCAATAACAAAAGCTGCTAAAAAAACAACAGCAATACTACTAGAAAGGATGATTTCAATATTGCTAAAACAATTTGGTTTGTAGGAACAAAGAGAAGCATATCTATTATGTATCCGATAAGTACTGATACGCAATGGGAGTTGATCCCATTTCATATGAATGAATGCATACATATTTATTAATCATTCAAAAAACCTTTTCATAAGAATTTTTTTTCCCAATCTACGAATACCTATTAAACTGATAACAAGAATACCAGTTACAATACCTATTATCTAAAGAGGAATCCTTCTAGTAGTATGGGCCATTTATGCCGCTTCTCTCCATCATTTTTTTCATCAAAGTTGTCATGTTAAAGATCTAAACGGTCATAGATAATTATAAGACGTGATCCTAGGTTCTAGATATGAATTTATGATGTGTCGGTACTGGTAGGTACCAAATGGGCGAACTATGGAACTTTCAAAAGTCAACCCAAGAAAGAAAGATGACTTATAAAAAATTAAAGAAATAATGATCCCTAATAGCCTTAACTTTACATTCTATTTAGGTATAACTTTGGCCTCCCTTGATTAGCCGCTTGAAATTGTCTTTATTTGGTTACATGGGCGGAGAGTATAGCAACAAACTTCTGATTATTGGAAAGGCAAAAGTCCGTAATTTTCTTTTCTAGAAGTAACAAATAAAAGAAAAAATTATTACAGTAACATGAAAGATTATGGAAGGAATTTCTCCGAACGAAAATGGGAACAACGCCTTGATATTTGGTAATAACCCATTTTTGGTGAAACTGGAAAACTACTGAATTGTTCTTCTGGGAGATTGTGAGCTTTTCTAATTGCAGATAAAGGCAAGAGAAACAATATCTCTTTAGACACATGCAACGGAGCAAAAGTAGGGTTCAATACATTTTTGGAAGCAAGCGTTAGGAGAGCATCTCTCTTTTCGACCTTTTCTTCGTTTTATAGGTGTTGACTGGATCGATTTCTTGATGAGAAAGACCTTAATGAAAAGAAAAAAGGATAGGAAAGGGTCAAGAGAGATAAGTAGAACGTCATCACAAGTTGAATATTAGAGTCGAAGCGTGCATTAATTTCTTAAACACCATGATTGAAGCACAAATGGATTGCTCAAGAGCTTAGGTATTTTAAGTTGCAGATTTCATAGAAGTCAATGTTTGAGAACAATAATTCCCAATTATCTATTTAGGTAGCTGAAAAGCAATCAAGATTGAGAGTTCTTATGAAAATAATACATCAAGAATCACTTAATCATCTCTTTGCAAAGAAAACCTATGCAGGCCACGAGTAAGAAAACTGGTAAGTTCATAATCGAAGTACTTTTACCCAAAAGTAATTCAACATACGTTTCACACGAGTATGATTTGTCTTTTTTAAAGGAGTGCTTTTCCGTTAGTTCAACAAATGTGCGGGAGATGGAAGTGTTTTATTTATTTATTTATTTAAAATACGTCGGTATGTTTACTTGACACAAAAGTACGAATATTTATTAACCAAGGTAAAATCTTTGAGAGAAAAATACCTAAAGATAAGATTCGTAAAAGTTTCATCATGTTTTGATTCATAACATATTGAAAATTCACGTGTGCAAACAAAGTAATGTTATCCGACAAGCTTGAAATTATATTTTATAGATAAATAATATCGAGAGATAGTGAAATGGGAAATTTGTTGAGATTTGTATTATATTAGCATTATGATTGACCAATCATGACATATCAAATCAAGCAAAACCATAAAATACTTTGACGCCATCAATTTAATGAAGAGCCATACTAATTTGTCTCAGAAGACAATTATAGCACACATTTGTCCGTGTCGTAACTTATTAGTTATAGTCTCGTGTAATTAGAAGCTAATTTGCGAGGCAGCAATAATCATGCGCATTTGAGCTTCTTAAACATGGTGGCCAGCATAAATCTTCCAACTACAATGAAGCATGCATGCAAGTAACCTTTCATTGAACTTTCATATGATCCACAACCATCATTTCTTATATCCCAAGCAAAATTACCTCACCATTTGCTTCAACTCAAGGTCTATTAGAGGATCATGGGCATCCAGTGATGAGCAGTTGAAGACCACTCTACTAACATATCCTCCTTAAGGGATGTTTTCACCTACGAGAACCTCCTGTGATAGTTCCTCTAGCAAGAACGTTCAGTCAGATTGCGTTCTTTATTTTAACATATCAGTATCTACTTGTCTTGCACCTTTTATTGATAAGAGAATATTTGTCTTTTTCTCTACTTTGAAATATCCCCGAATTTTATGTCCTAAAGTTTAGATGAAGTTGTTAAAGGACTTGCTTAGGTCCAATCACTTCTTATGTACTGACCAAAATTACTTCACCTTTTACTTCAAGTAAATCTCCTAGACAACATCATTAGTACACATCGAAATTTATTCAAGGAGTAATTTTAGTTCACATTTTTAGTTGTTGTAGGTGTAATTTCAGTTATCTCTCTCTATTGAAGATTGTACTTTGTACGTCCAAGTTGGCTGTTTTATTCATCTTACCTCCCTTCACACATCCTCCTCCGTCAAACAGCTCCCGGCACAAAATTCCTTTTGAAACTGTTCCATCCTTGACTGTAAATATCAGCACCAACATACAGGCAAGATAGGGTAATTTATCAAACGGGAGAGCAAGTTAACAGGGTAACGATGACAGCACACTTTTTTTTGGGTCGAAAATGATAGGTAAAAGATTTCTAATAGAGTTGAATTGTTCAATTTAAACAAGGATATAGTACTATGATTGGCTTACGTGAACTCGCATAAAAGATTCGAGACGGCAACATATATGGTCTTTTATACTTCACATTAAAGCCACAATACCAACCCACAAACAAAAAACGGAACGAAAGCGATATAGAATAGTCATCCGGCTAAGGCTAATCAGTGTTATATTTTTCTAATTCAAGAATCCTCAACTCAAGAACCCCAGATTGAACTTCCCTCAAGTAAAGCTAAACTAACATGGTCATCAAACAATTAAACAAGAATTGAAACTTTAAATGGAGTGATGATCGGTTTACGTGAATTCGCAAAAAATATTCGAGACGGCAACATTTATGGTCTTTTATACTTCGCATTAAAGCCACAACACCAACCCACAAACAAAAAACGGAACGACAGCGATATAGAATAGTCATCCGGCAAAGGCTAATTAGGGTTATATTTTTTTAATTCAAGAATCCTCAACTCAAGAACCCCGGATTGAACTTCCCTCAAGTAAATCTAAACTAACACGGTTATCAAACAATTAAACAAGAATTGAAACTTTAAATGGGAAGAGTGAACTTACTTGAGTGGAGCGAAGCATGGCCTCTTGGGCTGACTTGGGGGAAGCCGAAGCTCTCTTTTGCCATGATCTTTCTTTTTGGCTGTGGAGTTTACAGTGTGTGAATTTTTTTGGGAGAATTACCAAAAATATTCTAAACATTTTCAACAGATGTCAATTTAATACTAAATTTTTCATTTTGATTAATTTAGCTCTTAGTCATTGTTGACGTGCAATTCATTCAATCGCCTAATGTGTGTCTTAGGATTAAAGGGGAAGAATCATCCTTTAAGTTTTCTAAATTTTTTAATAAGTTTTTCCTTTCTTTTTATTAGTTTTCTAGAAGAAGCGTCGCTGGATGATTTAAGGTTGGGGTGGAGGAACGGTGGACGGAAGAAGATGAACAGCAGAGGAAATAAAATTAATAAACGATAAAAAAAAAAAAAAAAGAAGATTGACAGAGTAAGTCAAAATTATGTTGTTTGATTTAAGGTAAGGGTGAGTAACCATTAAATTGTTCTAGTGGCCATTTTTCTTATTTGAGAAAGGAGATATGGGGAGTTCGATTCCCCATCTTCTTAGAGGGGCTGGCATGGTGACATGCAAGTGAGGTAGCAGGTTTCATAACCTGCACATACGGTGGCTTGTAAAATAAATATAGGATGGAATCAAACCTAAGAAAGAAAAAATTTTTAGGGAAGGGGTGCAGGAATCAAACCGAAAAATTGAACCAAACTCTTGTTCATTTTCAGTTTGATTCAATTTAAGTTTCAGTTCAGATAATGAAATAATAACCATTTTTAATTTTATTTTGGTACAGTTTGATTAATAGAACTGCGTTGCAATCCGCCTCTCTTTTTGGTATTACAATTTACATAGTTGCTCTCTTCTTCTTCTTCTTCTTTTTACTAAACTACTTAGTATTTCAAAAAAATAAATCAAAAAACTAAATCGATCCGATCCACTTCAAATTATGGTTCAAAGCTAATGCACACTCAAGTGGTTCAATTTGGTTCAAATTTTCTAAAAATTTAAACTGGTAAAACCCCTAGTTTAACATCCACATCAAATGCCCAATTAGATGTTCACATTAGAATTCCCCAGTCTAAATTGTTTGGATAGATTATATAGGAAAATCATGAAAAAATTTATGATTAAATTGACTAAACTGTAAAATTTAGGACTAAATTGATATTTATATAATAAGTTTAGGATCAATTAAGTGATTCTCCCTTATTTAGTTACAAAGGTCAGTGTTCAAAAAGAAAAGCTAGTTGATAAAATTTAAGTTGATAATTTGTTATTAAAAATAGAAGATATAAAGAAGACAAAGGAAAAGGAAAGAGTCGGAGAGATATAAATAAGGTTCGTCACATAAATTATTAATCAATTTAAGTTGAATACGATGGTCATCCCATCACCTTTAGAGTTCATGCAGACAAATGTCATTTTCCAAAGCTTTTAGTAAGTCCAAAGTGGTACATTTATGACACATTTACTTTTTATTAATTTCCATTAAATTTTGTAATCTTGAGTGAAATAAATAATGCGACTTGAGTTGGACGACACATAACAGTTGACAGATGTATCAGTTTGAGATTTTACCCTCAGTTTATCACATATGTATCAATTTGTGATTTTTCATGATATTAATGTATTAGTTTGAGGGTTTTTTGTAGTCAGAAAATTAATTTGGAGTGGATTTATTACAAATGTATCAGTTTGGGATGCTTAGACATTTTGCGGGATCTTTTTTCACAACACTTAATTAGAGTGATTTAATTAAAGGGTTAATATCACAAAAAATCCTAAACCAGTACATCCATTAATTGTCACATGTCATTCAACTCAATAATTTTATAGTGAAATTCTAATTTGTGATTTCTCATGGTATTAATTCAATTTAACAAAAACTAACGGAAATCAAATTTGGCACAAATGTATCGACTTAGGGTTTTGTGTGATTAAAAAATTAGTTTAGAATAAATTTATCACATGTGTACCAGTTTGAAATTTTAGATGGTCAAAAAAATTAATTTGGGCTATTTATTACAAGTATACTGTTTTAAGATTTTTTATGATATTAACCCTTAATTAAACTTTTAAAGCTGTTAATTTGAATTTTATGTCGCTTGTTCGGGCACATGCCCATTGATTAGAGATGGGGTAGAGAAAATTCCTTTAGTGAACGCTGAAGGCAAAAATTGCTCAATGAGAATAAGAAAAGGCTTGACAACATGACGTCCGACGATTGTAAAATCATCGAAGGGAAGAACTGATTCTTTTAGATGAATGGTGAAGATTTAAGCAACAACTCGTGGTGTAACATTATTAATTTGGACAAATTAGATTATGTGAGACCAAATTAAGAGGTGGGTTTCAAGTTAGGTGATGCGGACATGCAAGATAGATTGGTTGCTTCAATATTTTATGGATTTATCACACCTAAAAATTAGAGTGTAGTCAAATTACTCATGCGATAACAAATTTCTTACAACTTTCATTCTCGTGAAATGCACGTTTGATCATTACATATATCAAAAGAAACAATCCACAGCAACCGCTTTCCATATCATGACCAAGTGTCGTACTATTAACTTCAAGTCAATCTTCTAGACCACATCATCGCAGAGGAGCAATTTCATTTCACATTCTTATTTATTGTAGGTGTCACACCCCAAAACTTCAAGAAAAGGGAATATGACACGGCCGTTCTTCCACACGAAGGACGCAGTCAATATATATATAACTCAAACCCAAATATATATATATATAAAATAGACCAACATATTGGCTATACATCAGAGTTTCTATAATCCTCCAAAATAATATTAACAATCAGAACTCAGCCAACCCAAAAGATAACAAACACTAAATAAATTTCTTTCTCAAGTCATACCCAAAAAGAATCAAAAATTTCCCCCCAACAACGCTCTCACTTTACTCGCTGCTAACCAAGGAACCTGAAAACATAAATGATGAGTGGAATGAGCAGCCACCACCCAGTGAGTAATACATATCTTCTAAGCAGATCGGACAAGCACTATGCATGGATTCAAAGAAATCCCATAACCTTTAAACTCCATTCAATATAAATTTACTTTTATACTCATATGAAAAACTCATTTAAATAACCATCACAATACAAGAATCAATAGTCAAGTCCATTGAATAATCTTCATTCAAAAATCACAAGTCAATGGTCCATCCATTGACTAATCTATTGCTCAATCTCTTACCATAGTCACAACACAACACCTTGTGACAAGGCTACCAAGATTCTCCCTTGGCAAGGTCTCCACCTATAATGCCGGTGGCTCGGCCCAGAAGGATATCCTACCCGGTATGCATACCAACATGCCCCTCAATGGGTTCACAGCAATAATGAGCAAAATAACCATCATCCAATACCAGAAAGTCAATCTAGAAATCAATATAATAAACCAAATAAATACATTTTTTACAATATTGTCATCCACCATTTCTCATCAATTCCTCAAGTCATCCACATACTTTTCCATAAACCATTTTCAAAGCATTTATAAATATATTTTGTCTTCCAATACTTTGCATAATATGCTTTCCAAACCTTTGTAAACAATCAAAAAGTAGTCCATGTCTGATCCGATTTTTATACAATAACAATGTCATTTCATAATCTCATAACATATATAATCCATATAATTTTCTTACATGAATTTTACAAATTCAAAAAAGATATAGTACCACTCACCTCGTCGCCTACGATCTAATAAAATGATATTTGAATCGTCAAATTCGCGGTCTTAACAAATAAGTGAGGAATGAGTTAAAACACGATAAAACTCTACCTCAATTATTAAGACAACTAAATCACACCTTAACACTAATAAAATGATTCCTAAGAGCTAACAAAATGCCTAACAAAAGCAATTTATTCAAAGTCGTTCAAAAAACAAGACTAGGGTGCAAAAATTGATTATGCCATAACTTTCTCATCCGAACTCCGATTCAAGCAATCTTGTAGTCAAAACGAAGATAATCCCGAGCACTAGAAGACCCATAAGTTGGACAACCCAATTTCGAGCCGAAACCGACAAAATCAGACTCCACAGTCACCGCGCGCATACTGTTCATCCGGCAAGTAGAAGTTCAAAATTTCATTTCGGACAAACCACAAGCTCAAATCTAATTCTGTAAAATCCTATGGGTCCATGACGTCCTAAACTACCATTCTTATAAATTTTCATGGCTCAATAAGTCAAAAATCGGACTTCGCCACTCAATATTTCCAATATTGCGAATTTAAGCCCTAAACCAGAAAAATGCTTCGATTGGAGAAATAAAAGGCACGTGTACTCACCGGGTATTGTATAAAATAGTCGGGTCGGCTTTGCGAGGCTCCCGCGGCGCGCATGTGCGAAATTCCCTCGTTCTTTCACTTGCTTCTTCTCTCCCTCTCTTCTCTTCTCTCTTTTTTTTTTCTTTTCTCCTTCGCGACTGCTTCTGGTTCATGAAGGTGGGAGACAAAGCCCCACTTATTCTCTCTCCTCTCCTTTTGACTTTTTAACTCTCTTTCTTTTCTTTTTCTTTTTTTTTTAAATCCAAGTGGATCCCACCAGTCAAAGGGAGCTGAAATATTACAGTAGGAGTAATGCCAGTAATAACTTCTCTCTTTTGGTCCATCTCTCCCTCTCTTTCACCAATGGCAAACCCTCTAGACAGCCCAATCAATGTACTTAATGCGAATGTGTTGTTCTGCAGGATAAAAAAAATTTCTACAACCACTTCCATGCATTGCATGTGGACTGCAGCTTTAATCATTGCTAGTACAAAAATATTTGGGAGGTAGCTTATTTTCAAACGGGTGAGCTTGAGATAATATTGAATACCGCTGAGATGCCGGCAAACAAAATCTTACTCATTCATCGGGCGCGGGCCCCACCACTTTGATAATCTCTCTTTGACCTTGGTAATGAAGCATGCATGCAAGTGACATTTCGGGGAAACTTCCTACGATCCGCGACCACTACTTCTCATGTATTGACCAAATGTCCATTATTAGAGTAACTTGAAAGATTATGGACGGAATTTCTCCGAACAAAAATGAGACCTCATATGGCAATTACATTTGTAATTTTTTCCAATACGACTTACTTATAGAGAAACGTCAGATGTAGAAAAATATGACCAAAGTTATGGCGATTATGTTTAGGAAAAACTGTAAAACAAACGGAGTGGTGATTTCTTCATCAAATGGAATTTGAACGGGCCAAGAAGAGAATTATATATGGTGTGGGTGTGCGTAAAAAGTCTACCGAAGGCATTTTTCTAGGACCACTTGCACCGTTCAGAAGCTGTGCGATTAATTGGAGTTTTATGGCACTTGCTCAAAAGCTGCACCTAGATGATGATCGATATTTGAGCATGTGACCCACTCATTACAGATCGGGTGAGAAGATTTACCTTAGTATGTTGAGGTAAAAATAGCTCGATATGTTGAAGGCAAAACTAGCTCAATTATTTATACAGTTGATGGTTGGAATTTACACACGTTTACCTTACCAAAAAGAAAAATTAGCTCAATTATTTAATAGGCAAAAGCAGAAAAACTAAAAAATAAAAAAGAAGTACATACAGCTTCATATCTCGTAAGGTTGAGGGGACAATCTAGCAAAGTTAGAGAAAACAAAAAAGAAAAATTCTAAAACCGGCAATTAAATGTTCATTAATAAATCGTTTTGGCGTCATCAGCTGGAGGGAGAGCCATATTAATTTGCCTCCGACATTCTTCGAATGCATATATATTTTCTCAATAAATAACTATAACACACATCGAACCAGTAACTTCGTCCCAAATCACTAGTCCCTTTCTACCAGCTCATTATCGAGAGAGCCCAACAGTTGTTACAGTTTATACATAGTAGTCAAGTGTAATAAATAGTAATTAATTAAAGGGATAAGTATACTAGAAGTGCTAAAACTTATCATGAAAGTGTAGTTGAGTTCTGAAATTTTTAAAATGTGCAATGAAGTCCCAAATATTATTATCATTTCCGTTTGTTAAGTTGAATGGAATTAATAGAAGGACTTAATTGCACAAATTTGATAAAATTTGAGATTTGATTGCATTTTTTTTTTTAAGTCTTAAGATTCAATTATACTTTTTTCACAAATTTTAGAACCTTTAGTATATTTGTCCCTTAATTAAAAAAATATTTTCACTTGCTCAAGATATTGGAGAATGCGATCCACTGGATCAAAGATCAGGTCGAAAAGATTTACCTTAAACTCGGGTTGAAGGCAAAAAAAAAAAAAACTAAATTTATTTAATGGGCAAGGAAATTGCACGGGCAGCTTTATAAGGTTGAGGGGGCAAATTGCTAGAATCTAAGAAAAGAAAATTAAAAAAGGCAACTCTAAAACCGGCATCTAAGTAGCACCGACATAGATATGCGACACGCAACATGACACGACATAACATGGCGATATATTGTTTCTCAAAAAATAAAGAAGCTTGACACGTTGGGACACGTTGTTTATTAAATATATATTTTAATATATTCATGATATATTATCATTTTTATAATTATTTCAATCATATTAATTTGATTTAAATTCATAAATAAATAAATAAATAATAAAAAAGAGTCTAGAATGAATTTACACTAAAAACATTAATTCACAATTTATTAATATCATTCATTATTTTAATTTAACATATTCAACTCAATTTCAATAATCCTTAAAACTTGGAGGAAAAAAATAAACAATCCATATTCTATACTCTCGTGTCAAGGTGTGTTGGAAGAAAAGAGCAAAAAACAAACTTGAATAGGTAAATTGTATATCACAGAAAGTAAGAGTCAGAAGAGAAAAGAAGAAAATACTAAGGTTTTCATTTTTCCCCATTATTATTATTATTATTATTATATATTTACATTTTAACCTATCATTTATTTTTTATCAACCCCTTTCATGTCAAAATCACGTCTTGGAATTCCAACACAAGTGTCGAAGAAAGTTGACTGTGTTGATTGAGTGTTGAAGAATGTCGAAGAGTGTCAGACATTCCAACACGCGTTTGATACGACACGAAAGCTCTCGAAAAGTGTAAATCTTTTTTTAGAACGGCCCCATTTCCTTGGAAATGCACTACACTTTTCTAGGGAATGATTTGCCTAGACGACATTATAAGACACATTCCAGTGATTGCAAACTCATTACTTTTGAGTGTGAGCTTGGGCTCGTGCATGAACTGTTCATCGTCTCCTTCATTTCTGTGCTACATTTGTTCCCGTTAGTTCAGCAACCAAATCCTTCCAAGTTCTTGATAAGCTCCACAAAAGTATAGAAAATCATGTCACCGCAAAAGAGAGCTTTGGCTTGCACTTCTTCAGGTCAAGGAAGTCTACTCAAGAGGCCGCGCATCGCTCGAATAAAGTAAATTCACTCCTCTCTCAACGTTTCGATGCTTGATTGATTGTTTGATGATCGTGTTCGTTTTAGCTTTATTCAAGGGATATTCAAGGGATATTCAATGAAGGCTCTTGAGTTGAAGATTCTTGGAATGAGAAACATGGCAAAGCCTGTGTTGAAGCATCACCTTGATTAGCTTTCTGTCGAGTGACAGTTCTAAATAGATTCCGTTCCGTTTTTGTTCGTGGGTTTACGCTGTGATTTAGATACGAAGCATTAAAGACGTCCAATATTGCCGTCTTGAATCTCTTACGCAATTTCGGCGTGGGCCAATTGCAGTATTTCCTCCTTATTCGAATTAAACTCTGTTGGAAACTTTTACCTAGCCAGTGAGCAGTTATTGTTACTGGGTTACTTTGTTGTCCTGTTTGCTAAATTTTCCTATCTTGATTGTACTTTTTTGGTGATCTTCATGCAGTGGACTATGGTACCAGTCCGGGAGGAATCTCATGCCGAGGAGCTGGTTGATGGAGAAGGTTGTCCGGAGAGTGGTAAGATGGGTACAGTAGCCAAATTGGGCATACAAAGTACAGTCTTTATTGTACTTCAGCTGCTGATCTCTTTGATCAGAAGCAGTTGGATGCATTTCTGACCTTCGGTCAGTCTCTGGATAGAATCTGGATGAGAAATTGCTGCAACATGCATAGAGAATTATGTTTGAGTGGTAAAAATGACCCACTGGCTGTGCTAGGCTTTTCCCATGAAGCAATTCCATTAAGAACGTGATTTAGGCTTTTCATGTCGTTTCAGACAGTATGGATCACAAAAAGATCCACATTTTCAATGAAGTGGCTTGGACATAATTTTTTCCTTGAATCTTCGAAAATGTTGTCAATGACAAATTGCATCTCAAAGAAGGACAATGAAGATACCTGTCATGTGAAACTTGTATGAGATGAAGACGTGACAAAGTGCAATGTAATTCTTTGCTATTGCTCCTTGCTGAACAGGTCAGGGAAGAGCTGGAGCGTGCTAAATCTGACTCTGCTGAATACTGTCAAAGGTGAATATATTTTATTTGGTTTGTTGTCTGTAGCTCATCTGCATCAACTGATTCTTCTAGGAGAATTTCCATGTGTATTGTCTCAACTACTAGAAATATCATCGAGTCTCATAAGCCATCAATCCATGATTCTCAGCAAAGTGTAATAACTGCACATACATTATTTTGTCAATCACTGAAAGGACGGTGCATTTGGAGATGCTGCTAATTAACTTTACTTGCTTCTGTTATTAATGTACTGGATAAATATGTATTCCAGATTTGCATTGACTTTTCAATGTTGCCTTAGATTAAAGGAATGCATTTGATGAGTCTGGTCGACTGGTATCCATCTTTTTATACTGTAATCAGGTCTGACATTTATATGTATAATTGACTAAAATGTTACATATGGATATTTGTCTATTTGTTACAAATAAGACCACAATACAGCCGTTGTTCAAGGTGTAGTTGCATTGGGGATGCTCTCAAAGATGTAGTACAACAGGTGTGCTCTACAGAGGATGCTGTTCAAAAACCGGTAAGATAAACAAGGTTTATCGAATTTACACTTTGCCTTTAGACGTATCCCTTCTGCTTCACATTTTTATGAGGTCTCCAACTTTGGCAATTCTGCTCTTGGCTTTATTTGCCAGACAGAAGCATTGGAGCTTGCAAACAATGACTCTCCCCACCTTGCAAGGTACGAATGCATATACCTTGTTGGTAATTTGCCTCTCTTTATAGCTACCTTTTCAATTTCCCGCTTCTGTACCTGTTCCTATTCATAATGGTTGTTTTCTCGAGAGGACGCAGGTCTATTGGTAAATCTATGGTGAAAAATGATACAAGAAACTTACATCTTCAACTTCGAAATAAACTGTCGCTTCCTCTGTTTACTGGAAAGAAACTAGAAGGAGACGGTGGTGCTCCAATTTCCGTTGCCTTGATTGATGCGGATTCAGGGGATGCTGTTACATCAGGCCCCGAAGCCTCGATCAAGTTGGATGTCGTTGTGCTCGAAGGTGACTTCAACAAAGACGATGGGGAAAACTGGGCTCGAGAAGAGTTTGAGAACTATGAGGTTAAAGAACGAGAAGGAAAGAGGCCGCTTTTGACAGGAAATCTCCAAGTAAAGCTCAAGGCAGGTGTTGGGGAGCTGGGAGATATGATATTTACCGACAATTCCAGCTGGACTAGGAGCAAAAGTTTCAGGATAGGGCTCAAAGTGGCATCGAGTTATGGTAAGAATACACGAATCCGAGAAGCAAAAACAGATGCCTTCTCGGTCAAGGAATATAGGGGACAAGGTATGAATTATTTTTAACAGCATTGCATAAAATGGTTTTGGACCTTCGCACTTTTCAAAAAGTGGAATCCGATTATAAAACTGTTAAATTGATGTGATCAAGTCCCTAAATTAGCTCCATTTAATTTGTCTAACATAAAAAGCTAAAGTAGTTTTTTATTTATTACAATCTTAATAACAAGCGCTGCATCAGAAATAAACTTGAAAATTTAAAACGAAAAAAGAGAAAGAAAAAAAAAAGGATAAGAATAAAGCAGGGTTGAAAATCTAAAACTACCACCAGAAGGTTCAACTGCATTGCCGCCACTGCTTCCGCAATGGAGCCGCCACTGCTTCCGCAATGGGGCCGCCACCCCTGCCGATTCGTAGTGCTCATGGACATGGCCACTCAAGAGCTTAATTTCAGAGGCTAGTAGATATCAGAGACTTATCAATATATGTATCCGGCGAAGTGTCTTAGTCCAGTAATAGGGGAAGGTGAGCATTGTAAGAATTTAGCTTTCCGACCTGGAATAAAAAGAAATGAATTTTACTATTACTAAAGGTCAAGTTAGGATTCTGTAATAGCAATGAGTGTCGGGCTTCTGAAGTGTTTATCTATTGCTAGCGAATGTCGACACTTTGGATCCTTTTCAGTAGAGGTTTGCACACCATCAGACGTTTGCTGCTACTCATTAATCTAATACCGACTGAGACCTTACTGAATTTGTTCTCTTTTTGCAGGATACAAAAACATCATCCGCAAGTATGGATGATGAAGTCTGGCGGTTAAAGAACATAGCCAAAGACGGGAAATCTCACTAAACTGTGCAAAGCCGGAATAAGGGCTTCCTTAGCTAATCTGACTCAGTTCTTTACATGACAGTTTAGAGAGTTTTTAGTTGCACCAGAAGTTTGTTTGGCCTATTGATCTTAGAGTTACTGCAATTTTCATCCTCTATTTGCTTTACAGCATACAAGAAACACTATCCACCAGCATCTAACGATGAGGTCTGGAGATTGGAAAGTATAGCAAAGGATGGATCATTTCACAGGCGGCTGATTGAAGCAGGAATACATAAGGTGGAAGAGTTTTTACGACAACTCTACATGGACTCTGGGAAACTGAGAAATGTGAGATTTTGCACATGGTTTTCCTTTTGGGTTGAACTCCCTAAACCAAGAAGAGTAATGTGGTGTTTTTTCATTGCAGATTCTCGGCATGACAGAGAAGAAGTGGAAAGCCCTCCTAGATCATGCAAAAACTTGCACTCTAAATGGTAAACTCTACATTTACATCACATAATGAAAAAGATCACGGTGTTATATTCAACAGCATTGGTTGAGTCAGTGGCCTTACTGCAGGTGGCTGAATTATGCAGCTGACAGATTTTCTCCCCGCAGAAGGTAACTGGCAAATTCTACCTTTCTTGGTATCTGCCATGCAATCTGCAGGGAAACCCTGACCTCAGATCATCAATTAAACTTTGTCTACATTGTCAATATAGCATAGGTATGATAGTTAATCAGGGAGCTGATTCTAAAAATTAGGTGCATTCAATTATGTTGCATTAGTGATTATTTTCTTATGATGATCACAGTTTCGACTTCCTAACAGGGTTTTCATTATGCTAAGCTGTTTTAATCAGCTTTGCAAGTGCCAGGGAAAAGCAAAACAAACACAAAGAGAGTTTCTCTGATGATTATCTTCTACATTTTTTTTTTAGGTAAAAGAATATATCACTAAAGGTCACCCGGGGGAAGATTGGGGGGGGGGGGGGACCTGTGCAGAGAAAAGCTTAGCACCAAAAGAGCTCATTTACAAGAAAATCATTTACAATGTCGTTTAAAGCATTTACCTGCACACATAACTTTTATTATACCGAAGTCTCAGAATAGAGTTTCCTGGCAACATCCAACTGACAATCTTCCATTTTAGTCTCCTGAAGACAATATGTCCCTTCTCCATTCTTTGATAAATTTTTATCATCACTCTCTTGTCCCCATCATTCAACCCCTTGACAATCCAAGGCATAACTTTGACCTTTATATAAATAAAGAAGAGCCCTTTCAACTGCTACCACTCACAACCTCCTTGTTCTGTCAGGAGTTTTATCATATTGGTGGAACACTGAAGGCGTTTCAATTCCTTGATCAAGGGCTGAAATCTCTCAGGGCCATCATTTCCATTCTCAAGCTCCTCATATAGACTCATTGCTGTATCTTCGAACCCTTGGAAAGAGACTCCAAGGCCTGGCCAACAGCTTTGATATTGTTAAGTACCCAAAGGGAGTCATCCTCCTCACTGTTTACCTCGAAACGATTCAACAATGGAGCTGATAAAAAGAGGATCTTGCCTCATCAACCCCCATCAGCACCAAGACCAATGACTCTCCATCCATGTCCAACTCAAACTCCTCCAAAAGCTTTGCTCTCACTCTTTGAAAGACATCACCGGAAGCACCGTCCATGGGACCACAGCCACTATCTGCAACATCGGGAGTGCAGTTAGCAGCTCATGAGCAATATATGCTCATACAGAGTTCTAAGTTTTTGACTCATTCACCATGTTCAAGGGGAGATACCTTTTGTTGGTTTCATCCAATTCTGTGGGCTTGATGTCCATGATTTCCTCATTGATATTTGATTACTAACTATGCATCTTCCTACCTTGTTTCATCTGTCTGAGAAAAAAACATATTAGACACATCTTCTTAGTGCCTTTGATATCCATACAAGTCCAGCCTGAATTCTTTGAGTCACCCAGGGTGTAAGATAAAGCGACTGGTTGAGGAAGTAGTAATTTTTAAGTCTTCCAGGTTTATGCAGATGGATATGAGAATTGGAATGATGATAGACAGTACGATGCTGTGGCTTCTTCAAGTTCCATGTTGGAGAATATTTCACATTCTTTTCCATCTCAAGTTCTAGGAGATCAACAATGCCTCCATCCAGTTCACAACAATATGCCTCCGCCGAAATTGGGCAGTGATGTTGGTTTGAAAGTACCTCCTAGAACTTCAGCATTCATAGTGGAAGGTACGTGCTCTAACTGGCTACGAGGAAAAGAAAAAGTTGCCTATAATTAGACACTAGCTGAGGTGTAGCCACTTCTTTTGTGGTTTTAGATATCACATTGACATGGTGAAACTAAAACGTTTCACAGTACCATACACCTTTGGGAGGGAAATATCCAGGCTTCCAATGATATGGCTTTGGAGGTGATTAAAATCAACTGTTTCATAAGTAGCGGAGAGTCAGACAAGAAAATGCTGAAACATTATATAGGGAGAATTATTGGTGTCTGTTCTCATAACTGATAAAGCACATGTTTGCAATGTCCTAATTATTGGTAATTTCAGATGGGATTTGGGACCTAAATTTATTTGGTTGAACTGTCCGTATAACTCACAGCATTAGGAATTTGTGGGCTCAATGTTGATCCCACGTCTGGGAGACTTGCTTCTCCTGGCTTGTGCATATTCATGGTATGCATCAACGGTCAAATCAAAACCCAATGCGCTTCTGAAAGTGCCTAAAGATTGTCACATCTACACTCGTGTGTAAGAGGTACTTATGAAAAACGCGACGTGTCCTTTTAACCTCATTGATCTTTGGCCATTAAGGCTTGTAAAACAACAGGTTCACTTAGTCACACACAGAGTAAGTTCACTTGACTATCTGTAGGATATTACTTTCTGTATATTCCTCCTTTTTTGTGGAGTAAGACATCCGGCACATACTTGTGATTCACAAAGAGTTCAATGCAGCTTTGCTTATCTCTTTGCATTTAGCTTATATGGTTGTTTGAAAATGGTACATCATAATGCTGAGGTTGGTTTCATGTCGCGTATACTGGAAATTTGATGTATCATTTATCATTCAGAGTAAAAATGTTAAATGGAAGGATATAACGGTAAACAAGAAATGAAGTGGGATTAAGCATGCTGTCAAAGTGGTGAACAATCACAATGCATCAAGATAATCAAAGAACAAAGAAAAGGGTGTGGGGTTTGTCGGCTTTGTTAGCAGGAAGTAGAAAATAGCCTGAAGAACCCATTTTTGAATTCTTTAATAGCTCACATCCATGTCTATATGCAGCAAAATGCTGATCCGTTAAATGCTCTCTCTCTCTCTCTCTCTCTCTCTCCAGGAAATAGTGGTATTCCTGCTGCTCCAATGGCAATACAACCACAAAGTCTCAATCTTCTTAATACCACGTGGAACCAAATTATTGACAGTTCGAACCAAAAGGAGCCTATAGCAGATACAAATGTACAGCCATTCGGACAACCCGACGGGCCACCATCGAGCTGCCTAGCTTCCAGTACGTTGAATTTTCTCCCTGTAATGTTGTCGATTGTGTTGCGGTATGGTACTGTTTTATCCTGTCTAGTGGAAGAATTGACAAAAAAATTTGTGACTGTTACACTGAAGCTATGCAGAATTAATATATGCCAGAAATTGCATCAGCTCATTTCTTCTCATTAAGTAAAGCATTTTTGTCCATTTTCTCTGTTTTTTTTAATGGATTAAGACCAACTATAGAGATAGTGCCAGTAAAAACCAACACCTTACAACTCCAGAACGGTCAAATTAGCATTAGAAACCCATTAAGCAATTTTAAAATATAGATATTTATGTGATATCTGCTATGATCAGTCCCATTTGGGAACTAAACAAGTGAATTTGAAGCTGGCTCAAATGAAACGCTAAATCATTTGGCATCTCAAGTATGACACTGTCGACTCCTTTTTGTCACACTTACAAGCTCTTATTAGGGGTTTGATTGAGTCCAGTCAACTTATCAACTGTTGTAACTGCATACAAAGAAAGTTATATAGGTGCTTTCTAAGATATTCCTTCGGATCATCTCTCAGCAGCAGCTGCATTATCTCATTTATATGAATTACCTGATGAAAGGACTAATCAAAGTGTAAATTCCATGGCAAATGCATAACGACTTCTCAGAAAACCTATAGTGGACATAGTGATGGCCTCAGTAGTAGCGTGACATTCAACTATTTCCTCCATGGGTCCAGAGATATTAGCAAACATAGTGTTTGAAGTATGGTCACATCCTGATCTTATCTATATTGCTCCTCAGACACTGAAGGTGGCTGGATTGGTGAGCTGATTGGTCAGCTAATAAGGGATGACTGAGGGCTTGAATCTTGTGGCTACTGATCAAGCACTGCTTGCTCTTGGACAAACTTAAGGATTTGATGTCCAGGGCACTGGCCGGGGAGACTTCTTACTATCTCAATAACATGAGTTTAATCATGGTTAGTATATCAGAAGCTTGTGAGTTCCTGAATGAAACATGATTTCTATTCCTGTTAATCAAATTATGAGCACTACGCTTTTTGGTATCCTAAATTTTAATGCACACATCTGGGTGCAACCGATTGTATATCCGTTTGTCATTCTAGTTCTACTGTGCCACGGGCTGAAAAAGGGATTAAATTTGTGGACGAAATTATTGGCGGTAACTGGTTTTTACTAGATTGCTTTACTGGTAGACGATAATCTAGTAAGTTAGTAGACTCGCATATAGCAAGACACAAACTGAAAACTTAAGGAATGTATCATTGATAGAAACGTTAGCAAAATCAATGGTCATAAAGAAAACTAAAATATCATTCACTTGTTTTATTTAGTCAATAAATTGCTAAGAAAGAATGTGCAAGCAATGAAATTAAGGTAGTCAATGAGATGTAGAGGTTTAGCTTCTTTTAGAGGATTTCATGAGCTGAAATTTGAAATTTTCCGTTAGTGAAGAAATCAAAGAGACCTCTTTAATTTTAAATATCAAGTTCTTTTTTTATGCAAATGTTAAAAATATCAAGTTCTTCTTAGCAAAAAGGTTAAGGATGCAGTTTAAAGAAAGTTAGCACGAATCATGAATGATTTTCTCTTTTCCCCTCCTCACCCAGATCTTGCTACTGCCTAAAAAAACCAAGAATTCATGTTGGTTATAGCTTATTATGTTTGGTCATGAAATCCCAGAGCGTTGCTTCTAGAAAATTTTGCAAACTAGGCTAAACGAATACTATTATGACAGTACAGAATCGATTAGTTAGTAATGCCCCACTAGTCTCTCTCTCCACCTCATTTCTACGATACACCAACTGTTCGATACAACTTTACGAGGTGGAGTTGTAACTAAGTGTAAAAACATTGTCCACACATAGATCATGATGTTACCCCATAAATTTTACTCGTGCCGGCAACACCCTCTCCCTTTTTCGGTCTCACTCCTCGATTGCTCATGGGAATCAAACCTTGGACGAGGTAGTCTGGAGCTCCACCCTCCAATCCCTTTACCAGCAGGGCTGCATCCCCGTCTGGCCATCTTCCCTCTTCATCCATAGACAAATTACCATCTTGGCCAATCGAGTTGGTGGGCTGATGGTTCCCCGTTCGTACATAGCCCAAATGCTCAAAGCAACGTGTTGACACCTAAATTTTGGCGATTTGTTTTAGTATTTGTTAATTACATTGGAAAATTAGAGATTAGTTTCTAATCTCTTAACAAAAATTTCTTTCATTGAAATTGCATTACATATAGCCATAATAGGGGCATTTGCATCAATAGCTTTAAAATTGAAAATTCAAAAAAAATTAAAAAATTAATTAATTAAAGAAAATCGAAAAAATAAAAGAAAAAAAGAGGGGCTGGGCCAAGGCTGGGCCCGCTCGGCCCCCATGTGGCCATTTCACTTTCCTCGCATGGGCTTGGCCCATTTCCTTTTCTTTTTCTTCTCCATTTTGTTTCGGCTCGGCCCACCCGTTTCCTCCTTCTTCTCTTCTTCCACGCGCGGCAAAGCAGAAGGTAGCAAGTCAAAGTTGCAGGTTGCAGCAGAGAAGAAAGCAGAGGAGCAGCAGCAAAGCAACCGCAGGAAGTCAGCAGAGAGGAGCAGCAGCAAAGCAACCGCAGGAAGTCAGCAGAGGGGAGCAGCAGCAAAAGCAGAAAAGCAGCAACAGCAGCAAGGCAGAAGCAGGAAGTCAGCAGGTCAAACGCAGCAGCAAATCAGAGCACGAGGGAGAGCAGAAAAAACAGACCAGCAGAGGGAGAGCTGAGGGGGGCTCGAGAGAAAAAAACCGAGAACCAAGAGAGGAAAGAAGGGGGGGAGGCAGAACACAGACACGGAAAAAAAAACTGAGAGACCAGCAGAGAAGAGAAGAGAAAACGGAGGAAAGGAGAAATGGCCGGCCGCCGCGACTGACCCGCCGCCGTCAACCCTCCGCCGTGCTTCAACTCCGGCGTCGGAAACAAGTTAGCAAGAAAGAAAAACAAAGAAGAAAAGATCTGTTGTTCCGGTTTAAGCCACCCACGAGCCCATCCGGCGACGTCCGAAGGTGAACTCAACGATCGAGAGCCGGAGAAAGAAGAGTTCGGCCACGCACGAGCCTGTCCGACGGCATCCCGGCGTCTTTCTCAAACTAAACAGGTTGGTTTTCCCCCTTTGGTTTTCGGACGAGACGGGCCGGAGCTTGCGGTCGGCTGACTCGCACGAGCTCCGGCCTTTGTCGCCTTTGCGTTCCGCTCCTGCATCCCCCTATGTTTTGTCTGAAGGCCTCTAGAGTACATTAGAGGCTCGGTTGAGCTGGAGATATCCGAATCCGGTAACGCCCATTAGGTGTTTGATGAAATGCATGGAGGAGATCCAGAATTTGCATAATCGGTTTCGTCCTCGATATCTTAGTATTCTAAATGTTTGATCGATTCTCTTAGTATTATGGCCATCCTAGTGAGATTTCTTCTCGGTTTTTGATCGGAGAGGAGTTTTTTTTGCCCCGGCGACGGAGAGCTTCGAGAGTCACCGGAGGCCATCACCGGTGAGGTTTGGTGTCGGCCGGATAGAACGATCGACGCCGGACGAAGCTAGGGCGATTTTATTAGGGCCGATAAGGACTTGCGGTGACGTCGGCGGCGGCGCGGTGGAGGGCGTAGGTTTCCGTCGTGTATGCAGGTGAAGAGGGCGTCGGGCGTGCATGGGGAGGCATGCATGCGTGAAGAAGAAGAAGGCCAGGAAAAAGATTAAAAAATAAAAATAAAAAAAAAAGAAAACATTAAAAAAGGGGAAAAGGGGAAAAAGAAATAAAAAATAGAAAAATCAGAAAAACAAAGAAAAGGCCGAAAATAAAAATAGAGGATGGGCTTCGCCGTGGGTCTGCTTCAGGTGGGTTGAGCTCGGCCGTGGGCTGGTTTTCTTAGTTGGGCTAGAAAAAAATTAGAAATCAAAATTGGGCTTTTTTTTTTTTAAGAAATTCGTGTGGGCCCTTTTGTTTTGTTTTTTTTAGTGGGCTTAAGGCCGGTCCGGGTCCTTTAGCCCAACCCGGACCGGTAGGGTCCGAATCGGGTCTGTAGGGCCGGGTTTCCTGACCCGGTCCGGATCATTTCCTTTAAAAAAAAAATCCAAAAAAAATCATAAATTCAGAAAATCATAAAAAACATAAAAAATATTAAAAAATCAGAAAAAATTCAGAAAATTCAGAAAATTCATGGAAAATTCAGAACCCTGAAAATTTATAAAAAATTATCAAAAAAAAATAAAATAAAATAAAAAATAATTTTTTTTAGTAAAAAAATTAAAAAAAATTAAAATATTGAAAATTCCAAAAAAATTTCAAAAATCCCAAAAAACTCTAAGTTTGTTTTAGAGTTTCCCAAAAAGCTCTAAAATAATTTTTGGACCATTTTCTCTTAAAAAAAAAAAAAAATGTCGGAAAATCATCGGTCTAAAATCGTGCTTAAAAGTAGGCAAGCCCTTACGGTTTTACTTTAGGGTTTTAATTATCCTCGGATACAATTGCCCTTGAATGCACGCTTATGATGCGATGATTATAGTTTCCTCCTTAGTTTAATTAGGATTGTCAGTTATTTATCTCCTAATGCTATGTGTTTATTTTTTTTTTTCCTGCAATTTATTTAACGCTTTCTTGAATTGCTGATTGTCATATTTTGATGATTGCGCACCCGCATGATCACCTCACATGTTAGTGGTTAATTCTAAAATCAATCCGAACTGCCTGACAAAAGTCTTTTGAAATGAACAAGATTAGGTACCGAAAGGGCACTAATTGGTTAATTAGTGTAATCAAGTCCCCGACCCTAGAATCTCCGGTTGCGTAGAAAGTGAGGCACACTCCCATGCCTCGCTTGGTTTCTAGCCGACCCCAATAGGCTAGTGGCGACTCCTCATTTGAAGATTTTCATGAACACCCAACGTCACGCGGGGTATGGGCTTGGGAGAGCTTATGTCCAATGAGGGTCTTGGACCCGCCCTTTGGATAATACCCCTAAACCTATTTATTCAGACATTTCCTTTCCCCCATCGGGGATGGGAAAAATAGGTCGCGACAGCTTGGCGACTCCGCTGGGGACTTGGTTTTAAACCTTAGAGGACTTAGGCCAAAATTAATCTTGTTCAAAAATATTCTTGTTTGGCAGCGAGGATTCCAGGTACGCCCCTAACATGAAAGGTGTTAAATGTTTTTGCAGAATTGGGAGGTATAAGGGGAAGTGTTTGCTTACCTTTGTCTTGCAGGGAGGTGTAGGAATGTATGGTTTATTTTTATGTACGAAGTGTTGTTTACTTATAAATTGTTGTGCATGTATCCTTTGCATTGCACTACACCTTAGCACACACAACCTGCCGCCGGACCTGGGCCGCATAGGATCACTTAGGATGGTGTTGAGATGAATGCCACTCCGACTACCACCATGTAGTACGAGTCGCCCATCTCAATTCCGAAATTCTTCTGACGTCGAGAGCTTCCACCCCGGTTGCAACCGCGCAACACGGGTCGACTCTTTGACAAAGCCAGAGTCATGGGAACCCCGACCCAACCGCGACCATGCTGGTTTAGTCCGGTAATCCCGTGGCTTCATTTGAGCCGTCTAGAGTAGTAATTAACCCACAGTCTCATGCGTATGTATATGTGATTAAGAAGAAAAATAAAAAAAGTCATCATCTTTGGTAAGTACAATTTCTCCTTTTCCTTGTTCATTTTTTATTTGAACTTTCATTTTTAGAATTTGCGGAGATCAATCAAATGCCCTTAGTGTAGGCTTCTAATTGGGAAAGTTGGCCATTACTCTTCATAAGCAAACATTCAGTGTCAATTTGAAAAATCCCTAATTTAGCTTTGCACAACGGATGATTTTGTTGAAGTTGCCAATCATGGGCTTAAAATCACATCTTGTCTTCTCCCAATTATGACTATGTTTTGGGGGCACAAAAAATTGAAATCACACTTTTAATCAAATTCTTTCCCTCTCACATTTTGAGATTGATTTTTCAAATCACATTTTGTATATAGATTTCTCAAAATAAAAATCACCTCATTTTGGCAACAGTGGAAGCACAAATCAGCCTTTCAAAATCAATGCCACATTTTGCATATGAAGCTTTTGGGAATAAAATCGACATTCGATTGATAGCCGTGGATTGATCCTTTAATGATGTCTCCTCTTATGATGAAATCTCGGCAAAATACCAAAATCCCGCAATAAGGACCATGGGGCATGTACCGTCGTCTCAATTTCATTGTAAGAGGCGACATCATTGAAAGATCATTTTCTCATTCATTTACTGACATTATTTCCTTCTTGCAGGATGCGAGTAACATTTACTCTTTGACATCTGCTTGACCATACAAATAAATGAAGTTTCAAACTCAGACGAAAATTGATTTTTACACTCATTTATGTTGACCCGCAAGATAATATTTTGAGATGGTGAGGTTGTGATCGTTCTAGGGGGAAATGAGGATTTAGACCTAAAAGGGAAAAAGAAAGCAACTTGGGACACCGTCGGCGCTTGTAGCCGAGTGGTATCCGGGAAGGAAGTTGCCTGGTCCGATCGGGAGTTCGAATCCCGAAAGCGGCAGTGGCCGCGTAAATAAAAAAAAAAGAGAAAAAAAAAAAAAGGGGCAAAAACCAACTTTTTGCAACTTTTATTTTTGCGCCCTTTCCCCCCTCTCCATCAGCCACTTCTCTCTCTCCCTCTCACTCGGTTCTGGTTTTGACCAAACCATATGCCACTACCGCTACTCCAGCCACCGGTCGTCGAGGGCCGTTGCATCTGCCTCCGTCCACCATCCCCCAACCGAACCGAGCTACTGGATGTCTCCTCTTATGATCAAATCTTGAATGCGTGAAGGCCACTCTTCGAACTTGACCGTGCTAAGAAGTGGACCTTAAATTTAGGATGAGAATCTTTGTATCTCATAGGAGTGTATTGAATTTTCTTTGTGTCTTTATTCTTTTTAAGGATGATGTTTTCAATTCCAAGTCGATTATAAGCCCAATTGACTCAATTCTCTGAGCAAAGAAATTCAAATTTGTAAACATCCTTTGACTTCGAGGGCAATTCGGAAGTTGGTATGCTATTGAATTTCCATGAGTTTTAGAAAGTCAATACATTTTGTTTCTCTCACGTATAGGGAATCTCGAGAAGGAATATCCAGGATGGTAAAATAATGATCGTTCCAATGGAATCAATTTATTCTAAAACTGATTTGTTCATACATTTCTTGCAGGGGAGAACTAAACAATTTTGACATTGGTATTTGAATTAGATCACAAGCAAATACTCGCACGAGTCTTGATCTTGGAATTCAAAAGATGAGAGTCCAACTTTGACATTTGACTCTAGGGCAACATCTCTCCTTCCCCACTGATGACATGTGTTGGGGCAAAAATTCATTGCAAAAGGATGTATCGTTCCCAAATTGAGCCTAATTAAGTATGGAGATAACACAGTTCATCTTCTTTTATCACAGGGCGATCATTGACACAAGTCACCCAAAGCATGATAATTCACTCCCATGAAGCATGATGAAATTGAGTCATCAATCTAGCACAAAAAGGGTGTATTGTTCTTAAGTTAATCCGATTCAATGATTAGAATGCAAATAACATGTCCCATCTTTTGTAGGAAAATGTGCGCATTGACTGTGGGAGCAATGCCTTCCACCAAAGAAGCATGTTAAAGCCTAATCGTCCATTTTGGTGCGATAAATGGGGCAAAGCATCCAAGGAACAATTCCCTCAAATGTTAAGACGGAAACGTCAAATGCACAATGATCGTGGGAGCAGTGCTTTTCATCAAAGAAGCATGTTAAAGCACAACCATCCATTTTGGCATAAAGGATGTATTTCGTTCCTAAATGATTTCTAATTGAGTGTGGAAATAACATGCCCAATTCTTTTCTTCACAGGCGATAAATGGGGCAAAGCATCCAAGAAACAATGCCCTCCAATGTCGAGACATAAATGCTCATACCCGAAGAACAGAAACTTATGAAGGGTAAATTGTATCGATTCCAATTGCTCAGGTTGATATTGATCTTTAACACGATCCCTTTTTCCTTTGATAGGGAAACATCAGATGCAAGAAATACAAGTGAAGGGCAATTTGGGGTTGCCGAATATCCAAGAGGACGATGTTGGCACTTGAGTGATAAATGCAAGTGGAGGGTAATAATGTATCGTCTCCAATTTTCAATCCTTGAATATTGTTGCACTAATACTTTCCTTCTTATTCTTTACAGGGTTACTGAGTCGCCATGTCGCAGGTAAGTACCCTTCTTCTCAAAATCAAGAGGAAAACAAAATTGAGAATTTTCAAAACAAAAAATTTCAGCATTTTACTTGGAGCATGTAAAAAGAAAAAAAAAAGATAAAAATTGAAAAAAATTTCACAAAAGTTTTTGAGCATTGTTTTTGATCTCAAAATTGTATGTCTGCTTGGAGGATCACTCATTTTGAATCAAAACTCCTCATGGAGATTAATCTACTCAGATGATCTCGACTAAATGAAATTGAGATGTTTAATTGTGCCAAGCGAGAGACACTTAGGATGAGGAAAGGCAACCAATTTCCAAACACGTCCTTTAAACACTTTGAGAGTCGAGCGGAAAAAGAAAAGCCGTGTCATTTAAGGACGAGAGATTCATTCGCAGGTGGTACATGGACCAAAATGAAAAGAGGAATTTCTTCTGTGCCCTACACACCGCAAGTGACAATAGTTTGCCCATTTGAGCCTTTAAATTTAGAGAATTTTTTATAAAATACCCCTGTCAAGAACCACCCCCACAATGGGGCAAATTTGGAGGTTTTGGTTGACATCATATGGCGAGAAGAACAAGAAAGACTGCTTTGCTCTCACTCGCATCAACCTTTTGTAGTGGCTTCGGGTGAGTTCTTATGGAAACTCGAAGCATCCCAAAATGAAGAAGAGCATTCATTTCTCTACCTTAACACTTATGCCCTTTGCTTAGCCAAGTTGAGCTTGAACATTCATTCCTAAAACCCGTATGGTGATCATCTCCCCCCCACTGGGGCAAGTCATATGATTTATCACGGCAATTAACATTTACATGAAAATGTGGAAAGTGTCTCGAAAGTCCAAAAGGCTAGAAAAAAAATCAATGCAAACTAGGGGGCATGAAAAAGCAGTGTGCCTAGTAAAAGCAAGGCTGATGCCCAATTTCAAAAAAAGAAGAGACTTTCTTGTGAAAGAAAAGTTGTCAAAGTCAAAATGCTTGCATAAAAAAAATCATTGCAAATGCAAAAGCTATTAGATGAAAGAGCAAAGCTCTCATGTTGAGATGTTTAGGACTTTCGAGACAAAGTTAGATTTCCAAAGTCAAGCACCTTGAGAAAATTGGATGAATTGGTAATGATATCATGATGATCACCAACTCTCAAGCCCCTCTTCAAAAAAATTCTAAGCCTTTTGAGCCTATAACCAAGCCAACATTGCAACCCCTTCCTGAAGTCTCTTCAGATTGGGATGATTCGAGTGAAAGTAAGGACTTCTCAAAGAAGCTACTGCTTAAAGAAGTGAGAGCAAAGTTGTCTTATCTCATGAGGTTTCTTGACTCGTAAACCCGGCGAAGATGTTGATCGATGATTATTTCACTTTATGACCAATGATGTTTTATCCTTGTTGAAACCTTGACCAAATCACATCATGACCCTTCCAAAAGACCTCTTAGATAGGTTAATGTGTACTTACTGCGAATGATTCTCAAAGCCTTTGGCATAGGTTATGTGAGATGCTCCCAATGGTCAGCTATGCTTCCCACATTAAGGGAGGGGACACAAATAGCCATTTTCTCAAGAAGATGTGAGAAGCCCTTTTTGACTAAGAGCCCTTGCTCGGCATGTTTAATGATCATTCTCATAAGTCAGGATCACTTTGATATGGACTTTTCTTCTAAAGGAATTTGAGAATTGATGATATCTTCCAAACTTGATGGCAATTTTGCAATACTAAGCAGTGTCGTGTATTTACCAAATAATTGAATTAACTCGATTTGCTCATGCAATCATTGCTTTCTCATCTTCAACATTTTTCTAAATTGTCTCAAATGACATGTTTTTCAAGTTAATCTTGTCTGGCTCCCCCAGTAAAATCATGTATTTTTCAACGGTTTGTGGTCTACCCTTAAACCACTCGGTTCGTGATATATCCTTAAATCACTTGGTTTGTGGTCCACCCTTAAACCACACGGTTCGTGATATACCCTTAAATCACACGGTTCGTGATATACCCTTAAATCACTCGGTTCGTGATATACCCTTAAATCACTCGGTTTGTGGTCCACCCTTAAACCACACGGTTCGTGATATACCCTTAAATCACACGGTTTGTGGTCCACCCTTAAACCACACGGTTCGTGATATACCCTTAAATCACTCGGTTCGTGATATACCCTTAAATCACATGGTTGGTGGTCTACCCTTAAACCACGGGGTTTGTGGTTATCCGAAACCACACGGTTGGTGGTCTTTCCTTAAACCACGGGGTTTGTGGTTATCCGAAACCACACGGTTGGTGGTCTACCCTTAAACCACGGGGTTTGTGGTTATCCGAAACCACACGGTTGGTGGTCTACCCTTAAACCACGGGGTTTGTGGTTATCCGAAACCACACGGTTGGTGGTCTTTCCTTAAACCACGGGGTTTGTGGTTCATCCTTAAACCACACTTATCTTTCCTAGTCAAAACCCATTTTTACATGGTGAGACATCCCTTCAAGTCAAAACTAGTTACCACATAATAAGACTTTCTCATCTTGGTTTAAAAAAAAAAAAAAAAAAGATCATGCATTCATTCACATCATTATCTCATATGCAACCCCTGATCATTATCGTTCATGGACAAAATTTAAGTGTCTCTCATCTTTGAAAGGAACCTCCTTGAGCTCCCATTCAAAGAGGGGCAGCTGTTGACACTTAAATTTTGGCGATTTGTTTTAGCATTTATTAACTACATTGGAAAATTAGAGATAAGTTTCTAATCTCTTAACAAAAAATTCTTTCATTAAAATTACATTGCATATAGACATTAGGAGCATTTGCATCACTAGTTTTAAAATTAAAAAAAAAAAAAGTCGGTCCGGGCTAAGGTTGGGCCTACCCGGCCCCTTTTCCCTTCTTCTTTTTCCCCCCGCATGGGCTTGGCCCATTTTTCTTCTTTCCTTTTTTCTTCCTTTCCCGGCCCAGCCCGTCCATTTGTCTTCTTCTCCCCTCCTTCTCCCGCGTGTGGGAACAGCAGGCCGGCAGGAGCAGAAGATCGAAGCAGCGTGCAGCATGGCAGCCCGCAGAAGAGGAATAAAAAATGAAGTGCAGGTGCAGGTCAGAGGAGAAGCAGAAAATCAGGAAGGGGTTAGGTCGGCAAGTCAGGGCAGAAGGGGGCAACGGCACGCAAAGAACAAGAAGAAAAAGAAGAAAAGGAAGTCAGAAGAAGAGGAAAAAACTCGGACAGGAGCCGGGAGAAAAATCGGCGAGAGGAGAAAGATCGGGGAGATCCGAGAGAAAAGGGGGAGGCCGTTCGGAGGTAAGGAGATCTGAGAGCGCGGTTTCGAAGCTTAACCCGAGGGAGAACAAACCGAGAGCAGAGAGAAACCCGAGAGAAAAATCGAAGGAGAAAAAGAAGATCGGAGAGACCGAAAGAGAACCGGAGGAAGAAGGAAACCTCGAGGACCAGCTAGCTATCGCCGGAAGCCCGTCCGTCGGCGTCGTCCGTCGCAGCTCGTCCCCGAACGAGGTAGGTCTCTTTGAACCTCAGTAGCTCTATTTTCTGGAGAATGCCGGGCCGGAGCTCGCGGCCGACCGGCTCGCGCAAGCTCCGGCCCTCGTCGCCCTTGAATTTTGTTCCCACGTCCCTTGTATGCCATGTGCGAAGACCCCCAAGGCGTGTTCGAGGCTCGGTCGAGCCGGAAATCTTTGAACTCGGTAGTGCCCGCTAACCGTTCGATGAAATGCCTCAAAGAGAGCCGGCTCGCAATTTTTGTTTTAACTCAAAATCGACTGGTGCCGACTGTTATTTTTGTTAAATCATGTTAGTCTCCGCTGTTTATGCTGTGTTTGTGTATAGTTTATGTTAAATATTCGAATCGACAAAGTTTTTTTTTCGCGACGAAAACGTTCGCCGGATTTCATGGTCGGAGGTGGTTAACACCGGCTGGAGTGGACGACCGGTGGTGGCGGTCATCAGCCGGAGTGTGGGCTACGTCGGGAGTCGCTGGTTTAATAAAAAAAAAAGAAAAAAAGAAAGAAGAAGTTGCAGTCTTCGGGCGGGTGTGCTGCTGTTGCGGGAAGATGAAGACGTCGGGGTTTGCATGGGAGGAAGAAATCTGCAGGAGCAGAAGACCAGAAAAAAATAATAAAAAGAAAGCAGAAAAAGACAAAAAAGAAATGGGAAAAAATCGGAAAATAAAAAAAAATAGAAAAATAGGAAGGTGGGCTTCGTCTCGGGCTTGTGTACGCCGGGCTGGGTTTGTCGCGGGCTGAGATGGCTGGGCCGAGAGACCGAAATTAGAAGTGGGCTCTGTCTCTATTAAAATTTTTTGTGGGCTTTTAATCTTGTTTTCTGGCCCAAGCATGTGGGCTTCTTTTGTTTTTTTAGTGGGTTGGGTCGGCCCGGTATTCTGTGGCCCAATTCGGACCGACCGGGTCCATGTCGGGTCAACAGGGCCGGGTTTCCGGACCCGGTCCGAATCATTTTTTCCCTTTTTTTATAATATAAAAATCCAAAAAATCATAAATTCAGAAAATCATGAAAAACAAAAAAAAAAATATTAAAAAAAAATCATAAAAAAATTCAGAAAATTCAGAATATTCATGGAAAATTCAGAACCCTGAAAATTTATAAAAAATTTTAAATTTTTTAATAAAAGAAAAAGAAATTCAAAAAATATTAAAATATTGAAAATTCCAAAAAATTCAAAAATCCCAAAAACTCCTAGTTTGTTTTAGAGTTTCCCAAAAAGCTCTAAAATAATTCTTGGACCATTTTCTCTTTTAAAAAAAAAATGTCAGAAAATCATCGGTCTAAAATTGTGCTTAAAACTGAGCAAGCCCTTACGGCTTTACTTTAGGGTTTTAAGTATCCTCGGATATAATTGCCCTTGAATGCATGCTTATGATGCGATGATTATGATTTGCCCCTTAGTTTAATTAGGATTTATTTTCGTCTGCAATTTATTTAATGCTTTCTTTAATTGCTGATTGCTATTTTGATGATTGCGCACCCGCATTGTCACCTCATATGTTAGTGGTTAATTCTAAAATCAATCCAAAACTGCCTGACAAAAGTCCTTTTTGAAATGAACAAGATTAGGTACCGAAAGGGCACTAATTGATTAATTAGTGTAATCAAGTCCCCGATCCTAGAATCTCTGGTTACGTAGAAAGTGAGGCATGCTCCCATGCCTCGCTTGGTTTCTAGCCGACCCCAATAGGCTAGTGGCGACTCCTCATTTGAAGATT
Organism: Corymbia citriodora subsp. variegata; assembly: GCA_014858505.1. Taxonomy (NCBI): domain Eukaryota; kingdom Viridiplantae; phylum Streptophyta; class Magnoliopsida; order Myrtales; family Myrtaceae; genus Corymbia; species Corymbia citriodora. The sequence goes on from CM026414.1 coordinate 43,680,759, forward strand.
TTCATGAACACCTAACGTCGCGCGGGGTATAGGCTTGGGAGAGCCCATGTCTAATGAAGGTCCTAGACCCACCCTTTGGACAATACCCCTAAACCTATTTATTTATCGATATTTCCTTTCCCCCATCTGGGACGGAAAAAATAGGTCGCGACAGCTTGGCGACTCCACTGGGGACTTGGTTTTGAACCTTAGAGGACTTAGGCCTAAGTTACTCTTGTTCAAAAATATTTTTGTTTGGCAGCAAGGATTCCAGGTACGCCCCTGACATCAAAGGTGTTAAATGTTTTTGCAGAATGGGAGGTATAAGGGGAAGTGTTTGCTCACCTTTATCTTGCAGGGAGGTGTAGGAATGTATGGTTTATTTTTATGTACGAAGTGTTGTTTGCTTATAAATTGTTGTGCATGCATCCTTTACATTGCACTACACCCTAGCACACACAACCTGCCGCCGGACCTGGGCCGCATAGGATCACTTAGGATGGTGTTGAGGTGGATAACACTCCGACTACAACCATGTAGTACGAGTCGCCCATCTCAATTCCGAAATTCTTTTGACATCGAGAGCTTCCACCCCGGTTGCAACCACGTAACACGGGTCGACTCTTTGATAAAGCCGGAGTCATGGGAACCCCGACCCAACCGCAACCACGCTGGTTCAGTCCGGTAATCCCGTGGCTTCATTTGAGCCGTCTAGAGTAGAAATCGACCCACAGTCTCATGCGTATGTCTATGTGATTGAAAAGAAAAAAATAAGGTCATCATCTTTGGTAAGTACAATTTCTCCTTTTCCTTGTTCATTTTTTATTTGAACTTTCATTTTTAGAATTTGCGGAGATCAATTGAATGCCTTTAGTGTAGGCTTCTAATTGGGAAAGTTGGCAATTACTCTTCATAAGCAAACATTCAGTGTCAATTTCAAAAATCCCTAATTTAGCTTTGCACAACGGATGATTTTGTTGAAGTTGCCAATCATGGGCTTAAAATCACATCTCGTCTTCTTCCCAATTATGACTATGTTTTGGGGGCACAAAAAATTTCACACTTTTAACCAAATTCTTTCCCTCTCACGTTTTGAGGTTGATTTTTCAAATCACATTTTGTGTATAGACTTCTCAAAATAAAAATCACATCTTGGCAACAGTGGAAGCACAAATCAGCCTTTCAAAATTAATGCCACATTTTTGCATATGAAACCTTTTGAGAATAGAGTGGGCATTCAATTGATAATCGCGGATTGGTCTTTTAATGATGTCTCCTCTTATGATCAAATCTTGGCGAAATACTAAAATCCTGTAATAGGAGTTACGGGGCATGTGCCATCGTCTTGATTTCACTGTAAAAGGCGATATCATTGAAAGATCATTTTCTCATTCATATGCTGACATTATTTCATTCTTGCAGGGTGTGAGTAACATTTACTCTTTGACATTTGCTTGACTATGCAAATAAGTGGACTTTGAACTCGAACGAGAATTGATTTTTACACTCATTGATACATGGTTTTCTTGTATTTTATCATTGTTTTCATTCTTATTAAAAGTCATGTTTTCCATTTTGGTTTTCGATTGTAGGCCCAATTGACACTTTTCAAAATCATGAAGCACACATTTGTAGTAATGAAATCCAATTTCAAAAAAAAAAAAAAAAATTGAAGTGTTTCAGACGAACTTTCAAGGTCAAGCTTTTATGCTTTTAGTTTCAAAACGTTTCGAAAAATGAGTTTCTGGAAGAACTCGCGTATGATTTTATCTCTTCTCTTAACCACTTTAGTAGGTTGACCCGCGAGATGATACTTTGAGACAGTAAGGTTGTAATCGTTCCAGTGGGAATCTCTTGTGCAACAACCGACTTGTTCATCCATTTTTTCCTGATTAATCAAGTAAAATGAAGAGGTCATTTGAGGTTGTTGATTACCTCCTCTAAAGGACAAAAGCATAAACCCTTGGAATTCGAGATGAACACAACATGCATGATCATTAATGGAAATGCATCAAGGAAGACACAAGAGGCGAGAAATCCCACCCACTGATTCGCCAGAGCACAAGATGAGAGACCATTAGGACCATTTCTTGCAATTGCATGGATAGAGAATTTACGTAAGGAGGACATGCTTGTTTTTGTTGTTCTGAAAGTTGCAAAGTTCAGGAATGTTCACTTCTTTTGGGTTTTGGAATTAGATAAGGATTTTGGCCTTAAATGGAAAAAGAAAGCAACTTCGGACACCGTCGGCAGCTTTAGCCGAGTGGTATCCGGGGAGGAATCCGCCTGGTCCGATCGGGAGTTCGAATCCCGAAAGCGGCAGTGGCCGCATAAATAAAAAAAAAAGAGAGAAAAAAAAAGAAAAAAAAGAAAAGGCGAAAACCAACTTTTTGCAACTTTTATTTTTGCGCCCTTTCCCCCCTCTCCATCAGCCACTTCTCTCTCTCCCCCTCACTCGATTCTGGTTTTGACCAAACCATATGCCACTACCGCTACTCCAGCCACGGGTCGTCAAGGGCCGCTGCATCTGCCTCCGTCCACCATCCCCCAACCGGACCGAGCTACTGGATGTCTCCTCTTATGATCAAATCTTGGTGAAATACCGAAATCCTATAATAGGAGTTTTGGGGCATATACCATCGCCTCGATTTCGTTATAAAAGGCGACCTCATTAAAAGATCATTCTCTCGTTCACATACTGACATTGTTTCCTTTTCTTGCAGAAGGCATGAAGGCCACTCTTCGAACTTGACCGTGCTAAGAAGTGGACTTTAAATTTAGGATGAGAATTTTTGTGTCTCATAGGAGTGTATTAAATTTTCTTTGTGTCTTTATTCTTTTTAAGGATGATGTTTTCAATTCCAAGTCGATTATAAGCCCAATTGACTCAGTTTTCTGGGCAAAGAAATTCAAATTTGTAAACATCCTTTGACTTCGAGGGCAATTCGGAAGTTGGTGTATTCTATTGAATTTCCATGAGTTTTAGAAAGTCAATACATTTTGTTTCTCTCACGTATTCGTCCATTGTAGGGAATCTCGAGAAGGAATATCCATGATGGGGAGAACTAAACAATCCAATGGAATCAATTTATTCTAAAACTGATTTGTTCATACATTTCTTGCAGGGGAGAACTAAACAATTTTGACATTGGTATTTGAATTAGATCACAAGCAAATACTCGCACGAGTCTTGATCTTGGAATTCAAAAGATGAGAGTCCAACTTTGACATTTGACTCTGGGGCAACATCTCTCCTTCCCCACTGATGACATGTGTTGGGGCAAAAATTCATTGCAAAAGGATGTATCGTTCCCAAATTGAGCCTAATTAAGTATGGAGATAACACAGTTCATCTTCTTTTATCACAGGGCGATCACTGACACAAGTCACCCAAAGCATGATAATTCACTCCCATGAAGCATGATGAAATTGAGTCATCAATCTAGCACAAAAAGGGTGTATTGTTCTTAAGTTAATCCGATTCAATGATTAGAATGCAAATAACATGTCCCATCTTTTGTAGGAAAATGTGCGCATTGACTGTGGGAGCAGTGCCTTCCACCAAAGAAGCATGTTAAAGCCTAATCGTCCATTTTGGCGCGATAAATGGGGCAAAGCATCCAAGGAACAATTCCCTCAAATGTTAAGACGGAAACATCAAATGCACAATGACCGCGGGAGCAGTCCTTTTATTCACAGGCGATAAATGGGGCAAAGCATCCAAGAAACAATGCCCTCCAATGTCGAGACATAAATGCTCATACCCGAAGAACAGAAACATATGAAGGGTAAATTGTATCGATTCCAATTGCTCATGTTGATATTGGTCTTTAACACGATCCCTTTTTCCTTTGATAGGGAAACATCAGATGCAAAAAATACAAGTGAAGGGCAATTTGGGGTTGCCAAATATCAAAGAGGACGATGTTGGCACTTGAGTGATAAATGCAAGTGGAGAGTAATAATGTATCGTCTCCAATTTTCAATCCTTGAATATTCTTGCACTAATACTTTCCTTCTTATTCTTTACAGGGTTACTGAGTCGCCATGTTGCAGGTAAGTACCCTTCTTCTCAAAATCAAAAGGAAGACAAAATTGAGAATTTTCAAAACAAAAAATTTCAGCATTTTACTTGGAGCATGTAAAAAGAAGAGAAAAAAAAAGATAAAAATTGAAAAAAATTCACAAAAGTTTCTGAGCATTGTTGTTGATCTCAAAATTGTATGTCTGCTTGGAGGATCACTCATTTTGAATCAAAACTCCTCATGGAGATTAATCTACTCAGATGATCTCGACTAAATGAAATTGAGATATTTAATTGTGCCAAGCGAGAGACACTTAGGATGAGGAAAGGCAACCCATTTCCAAACACGTCCTTTAAACACTTTGAGAGTCGAGCGGAAAAAGAAAAACCGTGTCATTTAAGGACGAGAGATTCATTCGCAGGTGGTACACGGACCAAAGTGAAAAGAGGAATTTCTTCTGTGCCCTACACACCGCAAGTGACAACAGTTTGCCCATTTGAGCCTTTAAATTTAGAGAATTTTCTATAAAATACCCCTGTCAAGAACCACCCCCCACAATGGGTAAATTTGGAGGTTTCGGTTGACATCATATGGCGAGAAGAACAAGAAAGACTGCTTTGCTCTCATTCGCATCAACCTTTTGTAGTGGCTTCAGGTGAGTTCTTATGGAAACTCGAAGTATCCCGAAATGAAGAAGAGCATTCATTTCTCTACCTAAACACTTATACCCTTTGCTTAGCCAAGTTGAGCTTGAACATTCATTTCTAAAACCCGTACGGTGATCATCTCCCCCCACTAGGGCAAGACATATGATTTATCAAGGCAATTTGCATTTACATGAAAATATGGAAAGTGTCTCGAAAGTCCTAGGGGCTCAAAAAAAAAAAAATCAATGCAAACTAGGGGGCATGAAAAAGCAGTGTGCCTGGTAAAAGCAAGGCCAATGCCCAATTTCAAAAAAGGAAGAGACTTTCTTGTGAGAAAAGTTGTCAAAGTCAAAATCCTTGTGTTGAAAAAAAGTTGCAAATGCAAAAACCATTAGATGAAAGAGCAAAGCTCTCATGTTGAGATGCTTAGGACTTTCGAGACGAAGTTAGATTTCCAAAGTCAAGTGCCTTAAAAAAAATCGGATCAAATGATAATGATACCATGATGATCACCAACTCTTAAACCCCTTTTCAAAGAAAATTCTAAGCCTTTTGAGCCTATAACCGAACCAACATTACAACCCCTTCCCGAAGTCTCTTTAGATTGGGATGACTCGAGTGAAAGCAAGGACTTCTCAAAGAAGCTACCGTTTAAAGAAGCGAGAGCAAAGTTGTCTTATCTCATGAGGTTTCTTGACTTGTAAACTTGGCGAAGATGCTGATCGATGATTATTTCATTTCATGGCCAATGATGTTTATCCTTATTAAAACCTTCACCAAATCACATCATGACCCTTCCAAAAGATCTCTTAGATTGGTCAATGTGTACTCACTGCAAATGATTCTCAAAACCTTTGACATAGGTTATGTGAGATACCCCCGGTGATCAACTATGCTTTCCACATTAAGGGATGGGATCAAATAGTCATTTTCTCGAGAAGATGTGAGAAGGCCTTTTTGATTAAGAGCTCTTGCTTGGCATATTTAATGAATCATTCTCATAAGTCGGGATTACTTCGACATGGACTTTTCTTCTAAAGGAATTTGAGAATTGATGATATCTCCCAAACTTGATGGCAATTTTGCGATACTAAGCAGTGTCGTGTATTTACCAAATAATTGAATTAGCTCGATTTGCTCATGCAATCGTTGCTTTCTCATCTTCAACATTTTTCTAAATTGTCTCAAATGACATGTTTTTCAAATTAATCTTGTCTGGCTCCCCTAGTAAAATCATGTATTTTTCAACGGTTTGTGGTCTATCCTTAAACCACTCGGTTCGTGATATACCCTTAAATCACTCGGTTTGTGGTCCACCCTTAAACCACACGGTTCGTGATATACCCTTAAATCACACGGTTCGTGATATACCCTTAAATCACTCGGTTTGTGGTCCGCCCTTAAACCACACGGTTCGTGATATACCCTTAAATCACACGGTTCGTGATATACCCTTAAATCACTTGGTTCGTGATATACCCTTAAATCACTTGGTTCGTGATATACCCTTAAATCACTCGGTTCGTGATATACCCTTAAATCACATGGTTGGTGGTCTACCCTTAAACCACGGGGTTTGTGGTTATCCGAAACCACACGGTTGGTGGTCTTTCCTTAAACCACGGGGTTTGTGGTTATCCGAAACCACACGGTTGGTGGTCTTTCCTTAAACCACGGGGTTTGTGGTTATCCGAAACCACATGGTTGGTGGTCTACCCTTAAACCACGGGGTTTGTGGTTATCCGAAACTACACGGTTGGTGGTCTTTCCTTAAACCACGGGGTTTGTGGTTATCCGAAACCACATGGTTGGTGGTCTTTCCTTAAACCACGGGGTTTGTGGTTATCCGAAACCACATGGTTTGTGGTTCATTCTTAAACCACACTTATCTTTCCCCGGTCAAAACCCGTTTTTACACGGTGAGACTATCTTCCTTGGTCGAAACTCGTTTTTACACGATGAGACCTCCTCCCTAGTCGAAACCCGTTTTTACACGGTGAGACTATCCTCCCTTGTCGAAACTCGTTTTTACACGATGAGACCTCCTCCCTAGTCGAAACCCGTTTTTACACGGTGAGACTATCCTCCCCTATCGAAACTCGTTTTTACACGATCTCCTTCCTGGTCGAAACCCGTTTTTACACGGTGAGAATATCATCCCCGGTCAAAACTCGTTTTTACACGATGAGACCTCTCAGGTCGAAACCCGTTTTTACACGGTGAGACTATCATCTCTGGTCGAAACTCGTTTTTACACGATGAGACCTCATTCCTGGTCGAAACCCGTTTTTACACGGTGAGACTATCCTCCCCGGTCGAAACTCGTTTTTACACGATGAGACCTCTTTGGTCGAAACCCGTTTTTACACGGTGAGACCGTCATCTCCGGTCGAAACTCGTTTTTACACGATGAGACCTCCCTGATCGAAACCCGTTTTTACACGGTGAGACTATCCGCCCGGTCGAAACCCGTTTTTACACGGTGAGACTATCATCCCCGGTCAAAACTCGTTTTTACACGATGAGACCTCTCAGGTCGAATCAAAACTCGTTTTTACACGATGAGACCTCTCAGGTCGAAACCCGTTTTTACACGGTGAGACTATCATCTCTGGTCGAAACTCGTTTTTACACGATGAGACCTCCTTCCTGGTCGAAACCCGTTTTTACACGGTGAGACTATCCTCCCCGGTCGAAACTCGTTTTTACACGATGAGACCTCCTTGGTCGAAACCCGTTTTTACACGGTGAGACTGTCATCTCCGGTTGAAACTCGTTTTTACACGATGGGACCTCCTCCCTGGTCGAAACCCGTTCTTACACGGTGAGACCTCCATTCCAGTCAAGACTAGTTACCATGTAATAAAACTTTCTCATCTCAGTTTTTGAAAAAAAAAAAAAAGAAAAAAAAGGTCATGCATTCACATCATTATCTCATACGCATCCCCTGATCATCATCGTTCATGGACAAAATTTAGGTGTTTCTCGTCTTTGAAAGGAACCTCCTTGAGCTCCCATTCAAAGAGGGGCAGCTGTTGACACCTAAATTTTGGCGATTTGTTTTAGTATTTGTTAATTACATTGGAAAATTAGAGATTAGTTTCTAATCTCTTAACAAAAATTTCTTTCATTGAAATTGCATTACATATAGCCATAATAGGGGCATTTGCATCAATAGCTTTAAAATTGAAAATTCAAAAAAAATTAAAAAATTAATTAATTAAAGAAAATCGAAAAAATAAAAGAAAAAAAGAGGGGCTGGGCCAAGGCTGGGCCCGCTCGGCCCCCATGTGGCCATTTCACTTTCCTCGCATGGGCTTGGCCCATTTCCTTTTCTTTTTCTTCTCCATTTTGTTTCGGCTCGGCCCACCCGTTTCCTCCTTCTTCTCTTCTTCCACGCGCGGCAAAGCAGAAGGTAGCAAGTCAAAGTTGCAGGTTGCAGCAGAGAAGAAAGCAGAGGAGCAGCAGCAAAGCAACCGCAGGAAGTCAGCAGAG
>CM026414.1:43689004-43780373 GCA_014858505.1 Corymbia citriodora subsp. variegata
CCCGTGGGGACAACCAAGCCACACGACTTGATCGACCATGCTCGTCGCTTGCTGTTTGAGCTGCAGATCCGGCAACATCGCTGATCAAACTGCCCCTGTCATGGCTTTGTTCCATCAGCTGCACTGAGACAACCGATCCTGCTGCCTCCTGTTTGTGATGGTGCCCACCTACTACACCGGTGCTGCCAAGCCGAGAAGCCACTATCCTGCATCGAGCCGTGACCTGCTTCTCCCTTTGTTGATCAAATCGTGACTTACTGCACCGCGAGCTCACCGCGGTCCTTGTCGCTACACCTCGAGGAGCGACTGTTCCCTTTGCCCCTGATGGCGAATTTTATTTCTGTTTCACAGGTTGTCCGGCGAGTAATCTTTGTTGAGCCGCCCATGCTGCCAAAGGGCCAATTTGGTCGCATCACATACCACCGCGGCTGCCCTCAGGCGCAAACCGTTAGTTGCTGAGGACTACCAAGCCGAACCGTCACGAACAGCCAATTATGATCCACCGTCATCCGCTGATTTAAAATCGGAAACCTATTTGCATAATATTTCGAATCAGGTAATAATCTTGTCAATATTGATTTGAAATATCCATAATCTAATTTGATTGAAATTGTTTTCTAATTTAAAAGATTCAAGTGATAGACATATCTTTTAAATTAGGATTATTTCTAATGTGACAACATATATAAGTTAGCTATTCAATCTCATGCCTGAAATATGATTTGTGATTGCACACAGAATTGGCCAATCCTATCCACTAGTTGTTGAATATATTCATCCATTTTATTTGTTACTAAATTTGAATGTATTGGATGTGCTTTGGTGATTTAGTGTTATCTTTATTTGATTTGCTTGATTTGAATTGATTTGTTTCTTATCCAAAAAAATATATAAAAAAATTAGATAGAATTAGAATAAATGTAGATAAAATTTGGGTGGATAGGTTCAGTGAAATGTTACTTGCATGCATTCTTCATCTAAGAAGGAGCAATTTTATTGGCCACTATGTTAAAAAGCTCAAAAGTGCGAGGGACCTTCCAAAATTAGCAACTTGTCTCGTGGTATAATGATTCCAGGTGCAGTGCATGAAAGATGTAAAAAATTATTTATGGCGCGCGTGGCAACGATGAGGAGGACATTGCGGACCTCGATAAAGGAGTCGTGGCCCTGATGAGTGGACAACACCTCGAGCAAATTGATTAGGATTCGTCATTTGGAGAGGAATTATTGGAATTACGCATTAAAGTGAGATTCTTCAAGCTCCACGACCAAAAGGGCAAGCAAATGGAATAAAATAGTTGGAAAGAGGGAAAAGAAATCGGATATCAAATTTATATGATTCAGCCTGAATATCAAAATCTATATTTATAGAAAAAACAGTACAAAATTTTATTATAGAAACAAGCAATACGATGAAGATTATGGGTGCGTTTGGTTCAATATTCCCAATGGGTTTTCAGCCCTGAAAGCCCCTTGAGGAAATGTTGGACTGTTTGGCAACTATTTTCAAGTAGCTTTTACTTGAAAGCTGGCATTGCCAAAGCTGAAAGCTCAAAGCATTTTCGGAATGCTGAAGGGCTGGTTTAATGAAAATTAATAAGTTGCCTATTTTACCCTCAAAACTTTACTATGAAGCCAATTTTACCCCATGGAGAAGTTAAAACCCTAAATCTGCTAGTTTGGCTCTCCTCTCTCCCCGCTCTCTCTCCGGTGGATCCGGTGACTTTGATGATGATGCGTCCTCTCCCTCTCTCCCTTTCTCTCTCAAACTCTCAACTCTGTGCTGGACGCCGATCCCGTCCGGTCTTTGGCTCCAATCTCCTCCAGGTTCTTGCTTTCTCAGTCTCTCGTTCAAGGTAGTTCTTTGATTTCGCTCTCATTGGCTAGATTGTTTAATTTGGCCGTCTCCGGCAAGAGTCGCTCACTTCCGACGTGACCTAGGAGATTGCGGCTCTGTCTCGCTGATCTCGCGTTTCGAATTTGGTGATGTGCACCGTTTCCCACTCGATCGTGTCTTGGGAACCGACCCTGATCGCTTTCGTGAGCACCCGCACTCCAGGTATTTGTTAAAAGTCCCCAAATTGGATTCCTTCATCGGCATGTAAAACCTGAAGTCTGTCCTTGCTTGCCATTAACTCTCTCTCTCTTTGGGTCATTTGAGATGAGTAAAGATCCTGCGAGTTCTAGCTTTGGTTCTTGATTTGGAGCTGCGTCTAGCAATGTTACCATTATTTTGGTTTTTGGTCTGTTTGTTGTGCAAGATATGGTTTTTGATGTGGGTGTGATTGATTGCGCCATCATACCTTTCTTTTGTAGAATTTTCGCGTAAGAATATAATCAACTTCTTCAAGATCCAAAAGTCCAGCTGTGTCGATGAGAAATGCGGGTCTCCTCAAGCTCATTGTCAAGATTTTGATTGGCCTATCTTTAGCGTTAGTGTTAAGTGATGGCCAGTCTTGACCCATTAGCGTTTTTGATCTCTGATTGTAGTGTTGTTAGTTCATGGGAGTTGTCTGCAATAGGTAGTGAACATAACAGATGGAGCTTTAGAGACTCAGAGCTCCTAGCTGAATGCGGTTGATGTCGCAAAGAACAAGAAACAACAAGTGCTTCCTAGCTAAATATGGTTGATTTAGGTAGTTCTGGCATTGCACTAATGCCCAGAAGCAACTCTAAATGCCCAGAAGGCTTATATCGTACTAGTGTTATTGTCATTGATGTAATTATTAGTACCTCCAGATCAATGCGACAAGAGTTTCGTCACTAGATATTTTTTTAATTTTCTTTGGAAATCAATTGAGTTGGTCTTGTCTTTGTAGAGTTCCGAGTGGAAAGAGAAGGCTGAGACTTTGGAACTGGAGTTTAAGCAATGTTATAAAGCTCAATCGCGACTGTCAGAGCAACTTGTGGTGGAGGCTGCGGAATCTAGGGCATTGAAATCTCTTTTCAAGAGATTTCATATGATTATTGTGCCATTACTGTGTCATGGTAATCTTATCATTTTGTAAGATTCACAAGAATTGCTTCTCTATAATTTTCTGTGTTTTGGGATAACATCGGTTTTCCAAACCGTGATCAAAAACTCCATTCTTCTTGTGGAAAACTACCTCCCCCATGAAGTATTCAAATTCCAATTGCAGGTTCCAAAGACCAAGACCAGCTCAACGCATACTTTTGTTCAGCAGTAGGAGTGATCATCTGTCACTTGTTGGTACCAAATTTTGTGTAAAAACGGAGTGCGTACTCAGACTTTTGTTTGGAGATTTAGCGGAAGACTACCAAGTCTGGAGTGCTCAGTTTCTTCAAGAATCGAAGGTGGCTTTTCCCTTGTCAAATGGACATGGCTTCCGACAGGTGGAGGACTAGGGAAGCACTAAAGGCTGAAGTGTATATGGTTTAAATGTTGTAATCTGCTATGACACTATATGTTATAGAGCAAAGGATGCGAGATTGCATAAGGAGTCCTAGGCATGAATAAATTCCTTATTATTCCCCAGAAAGCAATGTGTCGACTCTTGTTCTTTTGCAAGTTTGGACCAAAAGCATGAAAAGACTAATGCTTCTTCTTAGCAAACGTAACCTATTGCAAAAAGAGTTGTCGTGCGCAATTTTATTGGTTTCTAAGGATTACATAAGAGCCTGGCACTTGTGATACGCTTGTTGCAGGTTGGTATTTCAATACATTCAAGAGAAGGAATATCAAGAAACATAATAGATATATTCCTATAGAGTTTGAGTAAATACCATCCAGGATATTTGCAACTTATCTTGGGTGATCTTTTCTTCTCTACAAGGTGATACAACTTGAGCAAAGTGATATTAAAAGAGCACATCATATCTATCGCAACCACGGCATCTTGAAATTACTGCCTTCAAAGAATGTCTTTGCCTCTTTCTAATTTTCCCAATCACAAAAAAATGCCGTGAATGATGCATATCTTATTAAAATGGATTTGGATCTCAATTATATGCAATGAATTTTGATGATGCAAATAGGGAGAGTAATGCTTTAAATAATGATGTAGGATCTGATATGAATTTAGAAAATAGTTAAGGATGTTTGTAATTTTTAAGGATAATGAGTTTTTTTTTCCTCAAAGCATATGTTATCATGTTTAATGTAATAAAAGTATTCTTCTTGTAATTGAGAAAGAGAGCACATTAATTTTTTTTGCTTGATATTTCTTAGCAAAAAAAGAAATTTTATTTTTAATAAAATTATTTACACGACATCTTTAACATTGTTATCAAAATATAAATTAAAAAAGTTGCAAACATTATTTTTTTAAAATTTTAAACAAATAAAAATTAAAAAGTTTTGAGTAATCACCAAATGGGCTTTTCACATGTGTTTTCTACCAAACAACATTTCTCTCAAAGTTGCTTTTCAAAGTAAAATTTACCAAACAGTTTTTGCATTCCCTAAAACCCTTTAGGCTAAACTGCTTTGCATTTCCTCAATGGGCTTTCTAAATGCTGAACCAAACGCACCCTATAATCATTTGAATATTCGAACATTCTCTCGATATTTCTCAAATTCTAATTATGTTAAATAATTCACACAATATTTAATCTATCGTAATTTTTAATGAAATTTTATTCGAAAAATTATGCAAATTCTACTCACAAAAAATTTAACTGTTCAAACCCTCGAAAGGTGAACCCGGTACACGCTCCTTTCTAGGCAATCTCAGAGTTCTCTCTCTCGTCACCAAGGACCTTGGCGCCCTTCTAACCCCGGTGGCTCTCCTCTACTTATAACCAGGAGAATCCTCCCATCATTCATCGCAAGGCCCGTCTTTCTCGGAGGAAATCACGTGCTCCATTTGGCCCTTTTCTTTGATGGCTTCTTTCCTTGACGCGCGAAGAGCTCTCCTCAGCTCTTCATTTCTTCTCTTCTCGGTCAAAGTCAACAATGATTGCTAATAATGAGCCCTCACCGCTCTCCTTTCTTAGAGATAGAGAACGAAGCCCAAGAAGCTGTTCATTTTCTTCTTGCTTCCTGCCCGTTCGCATGGCCATTGACAAAGAAAACAGAAGGCGAGAAGGGAAGACATTTAATGCAAATGGGCTGCCCTCCTCTAACATATCTTCAATACTTCTATATAAGGGATTGTTCGAGCTTGAGTAACCTCCCCCACTCGGTTTCGTGATTAACATCTTTGATGAAGGTGGAATTATCATCCACAATGATTACAAGATTATCTGATTCTATTGGTAGACTAACACGTTTGATAACTCTCAAGATCTCATTCACACCGATTGCCGAACTTCCAAACTCTATCTATGAGTTATAGAGACTATCATCTTTTCATGTAAGTCATAATGTGATTGAGGAACACCCCAACTTCATGGTAAACTTCGAATCCTTACTAGTATTCAAGTTGGTACATGGGGGTCATTTTGCAGGACGATGGGAGATACCTAGCATTATCGGAAGGTTGAGGAATCTAGAAGAGTTATACGTGGATTATTTTCCAGAGCTAGTGGGTGAAGTTCCTCCTGAAATTGGAGAATTATCCTTCCTAAGAATCTTAGGCTTAAAGTATACTCAGATCATTAGGGTGCCCGGGACTATCGGCAAGCTTCGTCGCCTCCAAACATTGGACTTAGAAGGTTGTGATGAGATTCAAGGGATGCCGGAGCTTCCCGACAGTTTAATCATTCTGCGTCTGAAATCCGAGTCATTGTGGATAGTCCCTAAACCTCTCAAACCTTACTAATTTAGTTGAATCGCTCCTATCTAATGGCTCTTAAAATGGGCAACCTTCAAATATAATTCAAACTTGCGACTTACAGTGGATTGGGAAGTTATCCAAACTGAAAATTTTGAAATTGTGCATTTCAAATGTCCCTTCGCCGCCTACAGAGTTGAGTTCCCTTCCTTTGCTCAGCCAGTTTATTTCAACTGGACTAGACCTGCGAACCGTCAGGAAACTTCCATCTTCCCTGCTAGAGTTGGAACTGAAAAATGTCAACTCAATAGATTCGCTGTCGTCGAACTTGAGAAATTTGATAGGATTGAGGCTCTAAGATGCTCAGGTGAATGAAATATATCTTGATGGCCTTCCGCAGTTGGAAAAGTTGACCATGTCGAAGTGTGAACTCCTCGAGAGATTGTGCATTCTGTCAACCATAGCGAAACTGAAAGAAGCCAAGGTATCTTCTTGTGCTAGGCTAGTTGAAATTCAATTTCTTGGTGCAATGGAATCATTGGAGAAGCTTCCAGTTGAAGAGTGCTATTCTATGAGGAGGCTAGACGGTTTATCAAACTTGAAGAACCTGAAAAATTTACGAATCCAGGAGTTCCCGGAGCTGCTGGTCATTGAGGGCCTTGATGAATGGAGACAACGTACTACAAGCTGGAGACATAGAAGGTGCTCTTCTACTTACTACTTTCAAATTGTACAGACTAGACATCGCCGTTTCCCCTGTTTTGTTTGTTCTCGAACATGAAACTGGAAGGTCCACTGGAAGGAGTTTCTGACAGACAATCGCATAGATGATAATCTCTTTAGAACTCCTGTACATACTGACCAAATTCTATTTTCAGTTACTTGAGTGTTGAACCGGATTCTAAAATATGCAATTAGTGATCAATCTCATGTTCGACAGCATTTGGTCGTCGGAATTATCCACCTTGACTATTAAATAGATCCATTTCGACTGGCTATCATCATGTCACTCGAACTGATGCAACCTGTTGAGCTTAATGATGCCTTGCTTTTGCAGGTCTGGCGCCCCAGAAAATACGGGTTTCCTCTCCAACAGGATCGTTTGGAGAGATTCACATGTTTCTCAAGCATGAACGGTATCCGCAAGCTTTTCCAGTTTTTTTCAACTTAAAAAGTTTTCAATGGCTACAGTTAGAATCGTGGAATTAAAGAAACTGAATAAGCTGTGGCCCGGATAGAGAACTTTAAAGGTCTCCATGGTCTTCATCAAACTTGGATGGAAATCATTGTTAAGAAACAAGTATTACAGAAAGAATGCATATTGAACAGGGACTTGCCTTGCTCTGAGAACTTAATGTCCAGTTTTCCAAGGAAAGCCAATGACATTGAGGTTCAGCGATCGATACGGCATATTTCGTGAACTACGTCCTTCGCAAGCCGGGAGGCATAAGCGCCATCTAGGGCCGTCGAGTTCAAAGTCGGCCCTACCATTGGTCTGACTAGACAAACTACTTCGACAAACACAAGGCCTTTGCGGCCTCCTTTCAAGAGAATGTTGGCTGGGGATCCGAGGGTAACCCGGCGCCACCCGATATTGTCACGCCCCGACTCTCGACTCGCGGCAACCCCATTACCTTGGTCGATTGAAAGCGACGTCCTAGGACCCGTCGACGACCATTCATTTTATCTTTCGTTAAGCGCAAGCGAAAGACGAACCATCCCCAGACAAACAAACAATCAAGCAGGGATAGAGGGACGAATAACAATGACAACAGCAACTACTCATTTATACATCTTCATTGGATTAACCAACGGAGGATCGTTTCCGAATTACAAGCCCGACAAAAAGGGGGCCGATCCATCCTCTAAGCGAAACCAAAAGAACTAGGCTAATCCAACAGTACACAAAGAACCCTCGGGTTCAACACCACGATCACTCGGACCCATCGGACTCAAGCTCCGTCGAGTCGATCACTGGAGAAGGGGGCGCAGGATTCTCCATTGCAGGTACGCCATTCTAAAGACTTGAAAATGTTTACCACGACGGGTTGAGATGAAATCTCAGCGAGTTCTTCCCCCTAAGCCCCGGTTAGTACGCCAACTCAACCCGAGGTATCTCTCCAGAATCACCCCTCACTCAACCCAACAAACAACCAAAACTAAACAACAGCCAACAACAGACAGGGCAACCCACAATCAATATTCGGTTCGCATGCAACCTTACCCGGTATGCCATACCCTGCACGTCAAATCTCATACAATTCAAGCAAGGCACACGGCCGTTAGATGAAACAGTTCATCAATCACATGCGAGTCGCGTCACAAGCGATCTCACCTGGCTATTGCCGTCACAAGCGATCTCACCTGGCTATTGCCATACCCTGCACGACTGTCAACTCATGCGTCAAATCATCACGACATCAAGAGCATGCGAATAATCAGAGCATCTCACACAACTTTCTCATGTCTCACACTCACACATGCTCCGATTATTAACGCCCCCTCCTGGGCCAACGGCACAACCTTATAGTTGGCGGTTCCTGGCTAAACCAGTTCCGTCCTCTTTACCTCGAGGCACGGCGACGTCAGGGGTCATCCCTTCCTGCTGACGGCATTCCCGAAGGAGCACAGGACTCACCCACTACCACAGTCTCGCAACTGACAGGAACATAGGACCCGCCCACTACCGCAGTCCCGTCACATGTCCCCCGTCAGGCATCCGACCGAAGTCAGGCGACCAAACAGCCACGGCACAACCCCATAAGGATTGGCGGTCTTCCGGCAACGCCGGGGTTCTCTCTCTTAATGTGATCATGCAACACATCATCAAGCAATTCATTCTTGTCTTTGCTTTTTGCTTGGTCGTGAATGCAACATCGCTCATGCTCATGTGACATGCCATTTCTGAAAACCCATGCAATATGTCATGCGATCTCACTCGACAATTCCAAAATCCGAAATCCAACCGACACTCGATCACGCATTTCATCATCAATCATGAGTATAATTAACAATCGGCACTTCAATTAATCATAACAATCAATAGCACATCAAATTCAGACAAAAATTAGCCTCTGGATGAACAGTGCCGTGAACAGTGCTCGTAAACAGTAATTATGAACAGTGATTTTTTCGAAATTCAATTAATTAAAACATTTAATCCAGAAATTAAACAAAACATTAATTAAAACAATTAATCAATTCAATTAAAGCAAATCATTCTTAATTAATCACATAAGCATAATTAATCCCAAATTAAGAACAATTAAGCTAAATAAGCAAAATTAAACTAATCTAATCTTAATCATCTATCTAACCACGTATCTTAGGGCTAATACAACTTAATTCAACCCCTTAAACCAAGATTAACACTAACTAACTAACCCTAAGCAAGTTTAGGCACTAAATAGGGATTAGGAGCTAAACTCACCCGTTAAGCGGGCCGACGACACGGACGCCGCAGCGGCGACGAACCCGACACCCGAGGACATCTACCACGATGATCCAAGGCGATCCCGGGCTCAACACAGCAGCAACAGCCCTGGAATCCCTTTGCAACTCTGGAAACTGCACTGCACAGGAGGAAAGTGGCTGATCGGAGTTAAACGAGCTGCCCGGAGCTCCGACGAGCGGCGAGCCAGTGACCAATGGCACTTGGGGGTTGAGGGGGAACCACTTGAGGTTGGGATGGGTGGTGGTTTGGTCGGAAATGGAGAGAAACGGAAGAAAAGGCGGAACAAAGTTGCTGCAGGCGGAATAGTGACGGTCCAGCGACAGCCGGCTTTCGGCCGGAATACGGGACGACTGGCAGCTCTTTCCGGTGATCGGCCAATGCTATTTGAACGGAAATTCTCTTCTGAACACAACGGCGGGTGGCACGAGATGAGATTCCAACGGAAAGGCAATGAACAACTCAGATTTCGGTGAAAAGTCAAACTGAAAAATAGAAGGAATGAAGGAAAACCATGGGAGAGAAGGGTGTGCGGTTTGGGGAAGATGAAGAGGAGAGAGAGAGTGAAGTGAAGGCTGAAGGATAAGGCTTATCAAAGCCTTCAATGTTTGCCCCACTTGTCAAGAAAATGACTTCATCTTCTCTTTCTTCCTTTTTGACTTTTCTTCAAAATATCCAAGGGCATTTTGGTTATTTCCATCTTGCACATTTCCCAATCTGTCCTTGGGCTGAAAATGAAGGGCGGACCTAGGAAATGGGCTTGAAAATGAATAGGAACGGGCTCGGGAATTTATTGGGTTTGAATCGGCTCGGTTTTAGACAATAGGCTCGGAAAGGTAAATGGTCGGTTTAGCCCAACGGGCTCATTTGCTTGCCTCGGGCCTTCCATGGTGGCTGTCCCACCTTGGGCGTGAGGCCCACACTGTTCTTGCCCGGCCCACGTCCTCGTAGGCTCGTTTTCTTGGTTCGAAAATCCCTTTTCCAATTACTCGGCTCAACCGGCAGTGTCGACTGTCTAAGAAGCATCGTCCGAAAGTCCTCAAACATTCCTGAAAATTCGAAGTCCAATATTGGATTCTTATGCCATGTCAATTTCGCCCGAATGCCATTTTGGTACTACTCAGACTGATAGGCGGCTTTGAGGATTCACGCGTAACCGACTCGTGCCAATTCACGTTCAAGACTCCTCGACACATGGACGTCCTTGACTACATGAAATTGCGAAGGATCGATTCTTATTTCAAATTACACGATTGTCAAGGATCGACATAGGGCCGTTCGCTGGTTCAATAACAGTAGGCGGAATCACCCGTCGTCCCATTATGTTCTGCCCACGAATCGACTCCTATTCGTCCTTGGAATCGGCCTGCATGACTACAGGATTGTCCTTACGCGAGTCTCACGGTCGAGTCGTTTTCCCAGGTCAAGTTCCTTAGTCGCACGAGTTCTGTCCTCAGTAGCCTTTCCCCTCAAGGTCAGTATCTCAGGAGTGATCAGTTCCGAGTGAGATCAACCAACAATGCATTGGCGAAATTAATGTTCATTCATCCCTTAAATGGCTCGAATTTCAGGATGTTATAGATATCATACTGAAGCAGGAGGATTTCGGCTATGGGTTTCTAGGGATTTTGAGATTTCTTGTATTTCTAGGCTTGAGCATAGGATACAAAAATTGAATGTTTAATTATCACATTACACATGGGGTTACAGTTCATTCAGGGACCATATTGAATAAAGTAAAAGCTTATACACCACATTGCACAATGAGCTAAAGTTCAAGTTTCATTTATGTTATTTTCCATAAGGAAGTAATGAATTTCATTGCGCCGTTAAATCCTTCTATCTACTTCCTTTGGTCAAGGTTTCATTCTCAATTGTAATCTCCATCCATTAATTTTCAATTTTATCGCATGTGCTCATAAATTCAATCCGTTGCTTTTTCACGTGGCCCTTGAATTTATGACATATGCAATCAAATCATTAAACTTGTAAAGAATTTCTGATGAAGTCTCTTGAGCCTTTTGATGACCCAATTAAATGCTAAAAATTGAATACTCAACGATTTCTAAGGCTAATCTTGTTTCATAGGCTTAACGTGGATTGACTTGAAAGAATCAATTAAATAAAAATTCCACCCAACGTAATAAGCGAGTGAATTTACTTTTTTTGTCCACATTAACTGCTACAGATTCTAGGGCTCCAAACGCCTAGCACCGGTGTTGAGTAATCCCATGACTGCGTTGAACTGTAAACTATACTAATGGAAGGGTGAACTCCAATATGGAATGGCTTGCTTAATTCATTCAATAGAAAAATAATAGGTGGTAATTAGAATCTTGCCACATATAATTTACAACAATAGATATCATTGTTATATATTTCGGATTATATTCAGCTGTCACTTTGTAATTGTCATCAAACAACTCTATATTTCAAATTTTCAGGATTAAGCTTTTAAACTCTTTAATTTATAAATCAAAATTTATTTTTCAGTCATACTAAACAAGCTACAGTCTCTGATTCCGTTAAATTAATGGTCGCATGTCTATCAATAGTAGCAAAAAATTTGATGTTAGAAAAAAAAAATCGGTGCAACAGTGGATAATCATTTTTGAGTGAAACAAGTTGTGGAAACAATAATGAAAGATTCAATTATAAATTGCAGAATTGGTCAGCACCGATTGAAAAATTACATTTGATTATTCAGGATCGGCAAACGGAACTTGATTGAAGTAAATATCTACAAGATAAAGCCCTTGATCTTGAAAATTAAAACTTCGAGAAGTACGTAAGTAAAGGTAGACTAAGCTTAATCTTTGCTTACCCGCAATCTCATTGCTCGACAAAGCTTGAACCACCATGACCGGTGCTCAAGGGAGATGCAGATGTTCGAAGGAGCCTAAAGATTAAGGTCGGCTTTTCCATGCCACAAGACTGTTTATGTTGCTCTGATCATATCGGTTATGGATGAATTGTGGTTATTTGTCCATGTTCAACAGAAATTTTCTAAGGTCCAATGTTGCATCATAAACGGACATAGCGTTGAGGAGGGGCCACTTGTTGGAATATATGCAAGAGAAAGCAAATTGTTTGTTGTAATCAGAATATCAATGTAAAAAAGGCGATGACACCTTTATAATATCCTTCTTTTTATATAAACTTACAAATTTTGGAGAAGATGAAAATAAGATATTATTGAAAAAATAACATAAAATTGGAGGTGAGGTACGGATATCCAAATCTCCTTAAGGCGATTAGTTTCTGCCAAAGGTGTTCTGCAGATTCACGAACTGTGCCTCTTAAGATACAACACCTCGAACATGTTTGGATTAACACTATGCAAACACTACACACCCAGAAAAATCATAAGAGTAGAGTAGTATTTCAAATCCCTTTTGGAATCGTTTTCTCGAATTTTTCTTTTGAAAAACCTTCCGATGAAGTTCTAAGCTTTTATTTATTTATAAAGCTTTCAAGTTCATGTACAGAAGAGATACATGAATTAAATAGACGCATGTATCTAAGAAATTCATGAATCAAGAGATACGTGAATCCAAGAGATTTATGAATTCAATAAATATATAAATAAAAAAAATAAGTGAATCTAGGAAATTCATGAATTCAATGGATACGTGAACAGAAAAGACATATCTTAATTTGTTGGCTTTCGTTGATCCATTAACCATAATTATAACAATAGGAAGGATTGTCGCCCCCTCAATAGAATTTACCCCTACATGCTTATGATTCTAATTGATCTTCTTGTAAAATTTACTTTTGCTACCTCTTCAATGGGTACTACTAATTTGTAACTCTTAACTTCATTATAAAACTAATGGTCTCGATGCATAGAGAATACAGAGGGAACTTAAGCAACATAATTTAACAGTGCCATGCGTTCTGAAAAATAGCTTCATTGCGTGTGGATAGCAGCAAACTGGCAAGACCTGGTACATAAGAGTCGATGGACGTGATCGAGTACCTAGGAGGACTCCATGGACATGGTCGCAATAGAATCTAAGTGTCCTTTTTTAATGATATGCCTTTGCATTCCTTAACTACCTCATCCAAGAAAAAATTGCCATCGATTCTCACGCTTCCTTCCTAACGAAGAAACCCCACCGCAACTCTATGACCAACCTATTAACACCTCTGAGAAAATATTCAGATTGCATCATGTCATAGGTTGAGGTAGCATGCATTTCTTGTTGAGGTCCAATAAAAAAAATGTCATGTGTCGATGAGGTGGGCATAAATAAAGAAATTAAAACTCTCACTTTCTTTCTCTCTTCTCTCTCCACCGTCCAGAGCCAGCTCCTCCACCTGCAACCACCGGCAAAGTCGCTGGAGCCACATCTAGGCCTACCGTCCATGGTCGAGCCACCCGTTCCGTCACTCGCAGCCACCCGTTTGTGAATGAACAAACCCCATAATAACTAGCAGCTCATCCATTTGCTTCCCTAGGTAGCAAAGGCAGAGACTATCAAGTCAATCTCACTTTGACACTATCAATGGCGTAGCCATTGAAGCATACGACACTAGAGTGAAGGGCCACCACATAAAAAAACAAAAGTTGAGACCTTTAAAGGCCATCAAATATGTCTCTGTATAGAATTTGATATGGGAACTGCTCCAAATCTGTCCAACAACCCTTTCTTATGATTAGATGAAACCAGCAAGCGATGCCGACGCTCGTCCATGGCCATCATTGCTGTCGTTCGTCCAGATCTGGAATTCTGGGCACTCGCGAAAACATAAAAATCCGAGGTCCATGGTCGCCAGAGGAAACTTGGAAATCCAAGGTCCACGGCCACCGGTGGGAGTCAACGGAGCTCATGGTGGAAATCCGAGGTCCTTGGCCACCGGCTGAGTCACTGGCGCTCGCGGAGATCTGGAAATCGGAGAACCCTGGCTGCGGATGGCTGGGGAGGGGTGCCAATGGGTCGGGTCGGGTTTTGATGTTACTCGACCTGACCCTAATTGCAAAGGGTCATACTCTGGCTCAATCCGAAAAGCATTAGAACTGAACAAAAAAACCGGGTCAGGTCAGGCCGGGTATTCGGGATTGCTTATTTTCGTTTGTTTATTTTATCCTACTTTACTATTTTCTTTCAACAGATGAGGGCCAAAATGCACGGGCAGTAACAGGGTCAAAAAAGCATGCGCTGACTCGTTTCGATCCGACTCTAAATGATACTGGCTCCATACTCAGATAATATTTTAACCCAAACCGAAAATACCCTAAGTTTAGGGTCAGGTCGGGTCAGCGTGAGCCTTTTTACATCCCTACTGGGGACAGCGTAGAAGAGAGGAGAGAGAGATTTTTATTTTTTATTTATTTATGTCCACATAATCAACATGTGGTTTTTTTTATTGGACCTCAAGAAAAATGCATATTACGTTAAATCACCCACTTGGGTGGCACTGCTGGCTCGTGCTCTCTTCCTCTCGCAAAAGGTCGAGAGTTCGAATCCCAGCTTCATCATAGAGTGACTTAATTGGTCACACACGTGGCCTCCAGGATTTACTCTCCCCCGGCTGTCGGCGGAGTGCGGGGTTTCCTAGGTCATCAATAAAAAAAAATGCATACTACATTTAACATGGTGCATTCTAACCACCGAATATTTTCTCCCTTTGCTGGAACCTCTAACAATACCACATTTCAGGGATCGTGCCCTGTATATTCCCATCTGGAAGGTTTGGTTCCATACCTTCACTCACGGCATTGCCTCCACGAAAAGGAAGTGTACCACTATATTGAAAGTTTGATATTGAGGCATTGGTTGATCCAGAGGGGAGAACATTCTGATTTACCGTTCGGCTAGGCATGGCATATTGTACATTGATGCCATGGGACTGTTCTGGCAATCCGCCTGAAAAAATTAGACTATTACAGTTGTTTGCAAATGTGGGCTGATGTGAAGTGAAAGAAGCAAGTCCATCATATCCTAGAGAAAGGACACAAACATTAATGTGGTTAGTAAACATGGACCAGTATGGGCATGGGTGTAAAATCTTATATAAAAAAAAAAATCAAATGAATAGTTACGAGCTATTACCGTTTTGGAAGCTTGATATTGAGGCATCGAGTGGTCCGGAGGAAAGAACATTTTCATTCAATAAACAGTCCATTGACTGAAAACCACGTGGGACTTCAAAATAACATCCATTAGCTGAAAACTCCATGGCATTTCGAAAACAGGTAGTTTGGGACGGTACTGACGATGACCAAGCAGTTGCATCATTATATCCTGGAGAAAGAACTAGAAGATTAATGTGGCTAGTAAATATGAGCTGACATGGGCTCAGGTGTACGATCTTATGAAAAACAAAAAATTCGAATGAATGGTTACGAGCTTTTACCATTTTGGAAGCTTGACATTGAGGCATGGGTTGGTCCAAAGGAAGGAACATTTTCATTCAATGTACGGACCATTGGGTTTGATGATACGATCACATGGCTAGGCATGGTAGGTTGGGAATTATTATCACGGGGCTGGTTTGTCAATTGGACAGTAGTAATACTATTATGTCCCGGAAGAAATGAGCAGTCTGTAGATGTGGACCGATACAGAGCAAGAGGAACACTTTCATTAGCTAGAGGCTCCGTGGAATATCCACAATAGGTATATTGGGACTGTTGCCAAGCAGTTGCACCATCTGCAGAAAGAACTAAAACATTAATGTGGTTTGTAAATATAAGCCGACATGGACACGGGTATACAATTTTATATAAAAAATAATTCGAATGAATGGTTAGAGCTTTTACCATTTTGGAAGATTGACATTGAGGCTCCAAAGGGAGGAACATTTTCATTCCATGTATGGCCCATTAGGCTTGAAAACCCGATCCCATGGCTGGGCATGGTAGCCTGGGAATTGAAATCATGGGACTTGTCGACAGTAGAAGTAGCATTGACTCTTAAAGGAGCTAGATCCCCAAAGCTGGATACAGGTGTGGACTGACGGGGAGGGAGAGCTTCATTAGCTGGAGCCTTCATGGTATATTGGGACTGCATCGTAGATGGCAAACCAGTTCCATCATTATGTCCTGGAGAAAGAAGTAGAACATTACAGTGGCTAGTAAATATGGGCCTAAATGAGCACAGGTATACGATTTTATAAAAAATTTCCCATGACTGGCTATAAGCATTTACTATTCCTCACCCTGCACATCTCTGTAGTTTTTCTTGCCACTGATCTTGGTAATCTTTTAAGTACTTCAATTGACAAGGCCCTTTCCCTTCACAGATTGAACATTTTACATCTCAATTTCAGACATATAAATTTAACCAACCTAACTTCTTTTCTAGTATGATCTTTTGGTCACCATTTGATAAAAATGCCCATACAAACACGTCACCATGTGCTTGTTATATCTATTCATATCTAACTAACTTTTAATTGCATTTTATTTGATCGGACTGGACACATACATTCATACGTACATAGATACAAACATACATGTATACATATATATGTCCATATGGATGGAGTTTATTGAATGAGGCTCATTTCGCAACAATCACATCTTACAGAATATATCTCTTCTTGTTCAATTAGCATTAAGATATTTGATATTCTTGACATTGAATGTCCTTATCGGTCATTTTGTTAATTCAACTCTTAAATCTTTCATGTCCAAATTGAAATTGCATCTTTGAAACTGAACCCTGACAAAATGTTAGTACTTGATTATTGCCCTTTGCCTTTGTACTGAATCTATTATATTACTGCTTTCGGTAGTGACCTACAGCAACCTACTATTCTTATTTGTTCATCATCAGTAAAACTATTTCTCAGCATTTTCAGATGCTAGTTCAATTGATGGGGTAGCTAGACAAATAAATGCCTTCATATGATGTGGAACCCAAATTATAAAAATCTGAAACATGTTGCTTTTATGTATTAAAGCTCAACAATCTAGTGGAAAGTCCTATTTTCATCATAATTTCACAGGCCACATCTTTGTATGTGCTTATAGGGAGAGAGAGTCCCGTGTTTTGGAGCACATACCTGCAGCAGTACAGCCCACATTCGCCAGAGGAGCTTCCGGACCAACTGGAGCAGCACAGGTTGTTGGAGCCAAAATATGTTGAAGAGGGGTGAGATTTTCAATCTGTCCTTTAGAGACTTGAGATGGAAAAGAACTCGAGACTTCCCTGATTGCATCTCCATGGTTCTGGAAGAAAAACACTCAGTACATGCTCTGACTTCAAGCTACAATTTCTTTTCTCCGCCAGTAACGTTGCTTTGGAATGGATGAACTTGCATTCAGAGTAAGTATGCAGGGCAGTATAGAGAAAGAAGAGGAAAAAACATTGAAAGAACCTCAGTTCACTTTACGCCTTTCGACACCCATTTCTCCACCACATAAAGGTCAGATGCTCGAAAGATGTAATGGAAAGTACAATCAAGGCAAGGGTCCTCAGGGAAAAGATGCAAAGTTGATTTTAAAAGGACAAGCAAAGAATTAAAAAACTTTAAATCATACAGTTTTAAACTTGGAAAGTAATGGTTGCAACGACAATGTGTCGATCATCCAACTGCTGAAAGTGCTCTCTAACTTACTCTTGCTTGTTTAATAGTTTTTACTACGTAATGCAGAAAGCCACTTAATTCCCAAAGTCGCTACCCTCAACTTTGGAGACTTTTCAATGGAGAAAAAATGGCCGTTTTTATATTATTGAAAGATCGTTGAAAATTTCCAGTTTTGGTATAATGGAAAGTTATGTGTGCATGTAAATGCTTTAATAGACATTGTAGATTACTTCTGTTGTCAATGTGCTCTCTTGGTGCTAAGCTTTTTCCTACCTGGGTTTGCCCCCCCTGGTTCCTTCAGTCGTATTTCCTTTTACCAATCAAAAAAAGGATCAGCGAATATCATCAGGCATACTCTCTTTTGTGTTTGTCTTTGTTTTTCCCTTGCCATTTACAAAGCTAATTGAAACAGCTTAGCATCAAAGACACCTGGTTAGGAACTCAAAATTGCAATCATCAACAGAGAACAATCATTAAGCAACAAAATCAGATTCAACTAATCGTTAGAAACCGTTCCTTGATCAATTGTATGCTATATTGAACTATCTCAATTCATTTGTACTCCACAAGGAAAGGTGTGATAAGAGCTGAAAATATAAGAGTAAATTTAACTGATACTCTGAGGTCACAGGCTACTTCTCGCAGATTGCATAGCAAATATCAGAAAGAGTAGAATGTCCAAGTTACCTCCTGCTTGAAAGAAAATTTGTCAGCCGCATGATGCACCCGGTCTGCAGTATGGTCAGTGAGTTTATGGCCATTTTGATGATCACTTTCATTATCAAGAGACATGTGGGGATTCCCATTCAGACAGCAAGTTTCTGCATGTTGTCGGAGTTTATCCCAGTTACCATTTGTCATCATCGGTCCGAGAATCTGCAATGATCAAACACAACATCATTCTTCTTGGTTTCAGGGAGTTCAATCCAAATTTCAGAGCCCTGTGCTAAAAATCTCACGTTTCTCAACGTGTCATGTTTCCTGTAAAGTAGCTGTTGAAACTGTCCCACGGTGGATATTCCTGCTGCTTTAAGTTTCTTGTGAAACGGTCCATTCTTTCCAATTTGTACCAATCTCCAGACCTCATCATCAGGTAGAGGTCGATCATGTTTCTCATTTGCTATAAAGCAAAAAGAACATATTAGAGAAAGAAATTGCAGTAACGCTAAGATCAACAGGCCAAACAGAACTCTTGTTGCAACTAAAACTCTCTTTACTACTGTCCGAGGTACTGAGGTACATTAAGATTAAGAGGCCTTACTCCTTTCTTCAGGAAACAATCTAGAAACAGTTCGATTAAATTCTATATTAGATTAGTTACAGGTCAGTCATATTGTTAGTTGGCTCCTGCTTTCAGATAAAGTAAGGCTTCTCTAGGAAATGAAGCTTCATTTTGTAAGTACCTTGAGGGTAGTAGAATCTAAACATATTTATTTCTTAGAGCTAAAAGATAAAGACTACCATAGACTTACCCTGTCCTCTACTTGCCTTCACAGTGATCTGGTCCGATATCACTTCACGAATATCCTCACGATTTTTAGCCTGTACTGCTATCTGAACTTCCCGCTCCTACTACTATACTTTGAAACATCAGTGAAATATACATCACCCACCACCCCAGTGCCTCCATTAAGATTCGCTACTTGCTGTCCAAGAAGCAGAGGCCTCTTCCCTTCACGTGCTCTTGCTATCTCAAATCCTGTCATGTTATCATAACCACCTGTCCCGGAATCACCTTCAAGCGCCACAACTTCTACCTCAACAGAGCACTCCGGACCTAATTTGACAATATCGCCTGTGTTTGCATCAACTAACTTGACAATAATAGGTATTTTCTCATCAGTAGAGACAGAAGTGGGGAGCCCCTCTTTGAATTGAAACTGCCAGTCTCTCGTTTCATCCTTCTTTCGACATTTGGGAGACGATCTGCATTAACTCATCAATCAGCATTGTATGGCGTTGAAAGACCCAAGCTCAAGCAAGAAAAAGGTGCTGTTTGGAAAGAAGGAACTGATACAAAAGTTAGCATAGCAATGTGATAAGGCTGAAAGTTTCTCTTCAAAATTTACTGTGCTTTTATTGATCTTGGTTCAAACAAGGATGAACAGAAATCAGGCATCTGCTGTGGTTTGCGCTTGGGACCTCCCACACAAGGTCTTGGGTTCGAATTGCTAGCTATTTAAGTAGAGGCCCTGATGGTGGGTTTCTGGACTAGCTCCCCTCCAGGTATAGTTGGTGGTCGTTGTTGGGCCTATCAGGCCCACGGAGGCCGTGCACTCCCATAAGGTTGAGCCAAGCCGGATCCTGGATATCAAAAAAAAAAAAAAAAACCAGAGATCGTTCCACAATCCAGTTTGATGAACCATTCCATTTTAACAAGATTGGTTTTTAGAGTGCTTGAGCCAAAACTACAACACCTATGGTCAGTGCAAAGTATTGTTACTGCCCAAATGATCTTTTGCATATGAGCGCTAAACTTATTCAAATGAAATTACAGTATTTTTAAACTCAGCCATGAGATAACAGTGTTTGCACTAGTTACAGGCCAAATCAACATCAAGAAATCTTAATGTCTATAGGTCTGACATCACCTGAGCTACGATGGTGCACCCTAGACTGACATGAGCCCAAATACAGGATCATTTACCTAAAACTAATAGCAATGAATTTCCTTTAATACTTTCTATCCAGGTTTGACCATATAAAAGCACAAACCTGGTGTAGTACCCATGTACAAATCTTTCAATGTTATGGGCTTAGGGGATCTCAGATATACAGTATTTTGTGTGAAGATGTCAAAGACAAATCAACTTGACAGCTCAATAGATAGAAACATAAAAAATTATAGAGCAAAACTCTAACCTTGCAAGTTGAACAGATTGAGAACTTGAGTGCTCCGACTCTTCCCTTGCCTGATCAAAATTCACCAATAATGAGGATGTGCAATAGCATACAACAAAGCTACGAAGAACTTTCTTTTCTTTTCTTTTTTGGGTGGGTTGGGGGCATCCTTATTTGACATTTCTGAACATTTCTACTAGCAACTTGTTGAACACAACATCTAGCAAAAATTTCATAGTTCCATTAAAGAATAATGAGCAAGCAATCACGTAGTTGCAACAGAGAGTTATCTTGTACTTCTAGGTATTCTCTGCATACACACTTCTGTCGGTTTTGGGTATAGGCAATTTTTTATTGAACATGTTGACCTTGTTCAGGGATTATGGCATCGGTTACTTCAGTGCCATAGCACCTGAACCTCTTTTTTTCATTGTAAACCCATCTGCTTTGAAAGTGGATGGAAATTGAGGTTTCCCTTCTCTCCATATATTCATGGCTCAAATAGACATTGGAGATTGATTACTTAGTAGCACATTTAGGCAACCTGAAGGTGTATATTTCGCACTTCAAGCATCTCATAGTCAATGTGCACATGGTTGTCAAAATGGTTAACATGATGCATGTACATCCTAGATCATAGCATTTTCTAGGAGAAGAACCATTGTACATACAAGATTCCATTCTGATACTAGAATCTGGATCTCAAAATTGCCACTAGTCCAAGCAGAAGATTCATGACAACAGCATTCCATATATTGCAGCATTTTCATTGGTAAGTGAAGATTCCGTAATGCAATTCTAGCCCCCCCATAGTCAATAGGCGAATGTGAACTACAAAAATATGTATGGTCTAAAAAGCAGTGATCTATATGATTCCTACCTCTCCCTGAATAGTATCATCATCCTTCACCGATGAGCAAATTGGTTGCACTTTTTTACCTTTGACAGTGTCTGGGATGTGACTGCATGAAGAAAATTAACACAGCAATTGGAATCCAATGGAGTTGTCATGGTGCAAACAAGTATATGAATAACCATAACTCTAACACCATCTTTTCATTAGTGCTCAATGCTATAGACAAAACCAACTTCACTTTCACAAAATGGATGCTGTTGAACCTCCAAGATCTTGCACTTCAAGCGTGCATGACTGAAGTCAAATTTGAGACTAGATTTGGAAGAATTATCTAGAGTTCATGTCATTTGTATGCATTTCGGATGCAACCCAGTTGATTTTTGTGACTTTGTGGGAGGTGAAAAGAATAATTAGAGGTCTAAGAAGAAAAGAACATCTTAAAGAGTGCAGAGAAGTATACAGGACGCAGAGGCATACGTATAAGGTTGCCAAACCCCATTATAGTAGGAAAAGCTCAAATACTGTTATCTTAGTAAGCAAACATGTTTCTGGACCTCTAGTCTGTGTTAGCTTTTCAACTCTACCATTTTCCTTCTAACATAGGAACCCTAGAAAATGGGTTCTACTCATAAATCTTGATGAATTGCCCGGAAAAAATTCCACAGCATAATAGCCACGATAAATTGCTGTTCCTCCAAATGAAAAGTATTAGTACCTCCTGAAACACTGAGAAATTAAAAGCTTCAGATCTTTCTTGGCATCTTTCAAGTCAGATTTTATAGGCTTCAGTTGTCCCCTGACCTGTTTAACATTGACAATCAGTGAGAATGAGAATACTCTCAAGCATGATCTATCACACTAGGAATCCACTTTATAGAAGTTCCATTCCTATCTCCAATTCTTTTTCCCCTCCTCCCTCAGGCAATTTGTCAGGTGCAACATCCCATCAGTTTCACTGTTGACGTACAACTTATCTTAACTAAAATTTGCTTCGTTGGAATGTCTCACAATCAAATGTGCCACAAAGTTTGGCATCACAAATGAGCTGTCGGGTACTAGGTTTGTCCTGCATCTGATCAAAAACAGACCAGCAGATGACAATGCAATGGATAATTTGATCCCTCGTCACTGAAATCAGCAAATGACACGGAAATGGCACTGATAAATAGTTTGCATGATGGAAACGATCGCAATTTCTACTCATCTTACCACTCTCTGGATTTCCTCTTTGATCCTGCAACTCATGGGCACATCATCACTTTCGAGTCCTCTTGACGTCTCACTGCAGAACCATAATCAGTCTTTTAGGAACCACGTTCACAGGAAACAGAGCCAAATGGATGAAAATACTTCACTCTTCACCACGTACTCTTACACGGTTCGAGAAGATGGATCTATATCTATGCATAACACAACAAATCATGACTCTGCCTATGTAGTTTCGACACTGGTGTGACCTCTTTGGACAATTTTTAGACAAGATTAGGCAAGCCGGAAACATTCCGAAGAAGAGTTACTAAGAGGAATGCCTGAGGCGAAGCGAAGTGTCAACCCGAGTGCAAAGAGCCGACAGAGTTTGAATTGGAGAAGAACCTCGTTTTATTCAACTTTCTTCCAAAAGAAATGAAAGAACTTGGAGGTAACACCATCGGCGGACATCAAAATCCAAAACAAATTTCGGGCAGTTTTGTAAAGGCTTAAGCTTTTGTTTCAATGCGGAATTGGGTTCCTCGGGGAATGGGATTCCAATTCCTACATTTTCCATGTTTGAAGAGAAATCAAAATGAAAATTCGGATTTCACACGGATTAAGCTTCGAGTGTTGAATTGGATTAACTAGCAATAATTAGTATTAAAATTCCAATTTTATATCCCTACGGCCACAAAACTATCAAAATCCCAACTCCATCATCTTCATTGCCACAGCTGTCGGTAGACACCTGGTCCCCAATAGCCAATAGCCACAAAGGTCGCCGACCTCTGTCAAGTTTTTTTTTTATTCCAAAAAGCCAAAAAAAAAAAATTGTATCAAACAATTGAAAGGGAAAGAACGAATCTACTCATAGCTCGTACAGATGAATAAAGGCCGGCCGCTGGAATCGAACGAGATCAAGGTCCAACACGAAATACAGGGTATTGGAGAGCCCCATCAGAAGTAAGAGTGGTCATCTAATGTTAAAGAGGGATCAGCAATGTCGTGACAAAAATAAAAAGAGATCAAAGAAACTTCAAAAGCACCAAGTAAAAGTAAAAAGCAAAGACAATGCATACAACCCATGGAAATGCAAGTCCTAGCAGCAAAAAGAGAGGGAAAACGAAGAGGTTACTTGTCAAATGGATCCAAATGCTTCCCCTTAGAATGGCCTGTCCCGCGGGACCCTGGAGTACGCGAACGACGTGTGACTTTTCGTCCCATGCTTGTTTTGTCTCGTTCACTTGATCAGCAGTTTCATCTAAAAGAAGGAGAACAAGTATGATATCAGAGTATATGGAGGAAGAGGAGGAAGAAAAATAGTGGGATGGTTCAGTTTAAGATGTGCCTTGGCCAAGATGATAGGTATTTATACAGTTGCAGGGTTCTTGGAGGGCTGAGAACATCCTCTCGCTTGCGCGGCGCAAGAGCAATCAAAGTGCAAATAAATAAGAGGACAGGAGAGAGGTGGGAAGCGAGAGGCATGTCTGAAGGAGTCCGGCAGGCACAAAAATTTCCCAGAAACTTCAGGGCCACGAGCCAGTCCTGAAAGGATTCATTTTTTATTTGTTTTTAGGTTGGTCACGCCATAAGCCTCAACCATTACGTACAAAAAAAGCTTAAACCTTGAGGATGAAGTTATTTCATCCAGAGGTCTCTTTTATCAGCTTTTTCCACTTCCGTAGGGACTCTTCCAAGTCATATGATGCTGCAGCTTTTAAGAGGAATCCGAAAGCAGGACGCTAGTGGGAGGATCACAGAGACGGGAGGATTGGTTTACGACCGGTCCTTTATTAACTAAGTAAATAATTCCTGATCTCCGAAAGCAAAGGCTCCAATCATCCACGGAGAGGGATTTTCCGGCAACAAGTAACCTTTTCTCCCCCAACGAACCGAGGGGATAGACCACATTATGGCCGTGGGGAATTGATGCGATTCTTCCTGAATAGCCTGGATTCTCCCGTCGAGAGTCACTTTGAAAGTCTTACCTAAACTCTTCCGACTAAATATGATAAAGCCTATAAAACAAGCATCTACTATCATTTCTTCATTATAGATTAAGATCTTCTTTGAACTTAATGCACAAAGAGATAGAATAGCAGGAAATAATATCTTTCTAACTTGCATATCCGTGGAACTCAATCTCATTTAGAAAGATTATCTCTATCTTTCAACAATTGAACTAGAAGTGATTTAGGAAAGGACTTTAGAATCAAATACGCTCACCCAGCGAGAAAGGCCCGATCCTGCCAACCTCCAAATAAAAAAGAAAGAGACTCTCTTGATTAGCCATGGAAGACGACAGAGATTCGAAGTGAATAAAGAGGACGCCAATGGGAGAGGTGGGAAGCGATGGAGTGACGCTGGTACACAAATTTCCCAGAAACTTCACGGCACACGGGCCAGTCCTTTTCACGAGATAACTTTGATAAAGGAAAATATTTAAAAGAAAAAATCAATTTGGGACTTAATATCACGGAAAACTGATTTTGAGACTTCAAGAATGGTGGCTAATTGAGACCTTTCAATTCCAAATGCACATTCACGAAAAACTTCAATTGGTATATTCGTAATAAATTTATTTCAAATTAATTTTTTATTATTAAATTTGACAAATTACACTTATAACAATTTTACTCTTTATTAATTTTTGTTAAATTTTACTATTAATTTGCTAAGTTAAATAGTATGTGACAGTTAACGGATATACCACGTTTGCATTAGTTTATGATTTTTTGTGATATTAATCTAATTTAATAAAAAATATATTTGTCATAAATGTATCAATTTGAAATTTTTAATGAATTTATTATAAGTATACTGATTTAATTTTTTTATGTGATTATTTAAGATAAATTTATCATAAATATAATTTTGAATCAATTTATTATTGACGATTATTTGTGGTATTAATATTTTTATAAAATTTGTAATTTTTTATGTCAAAATTATAAGGGGGCCTTGCCTCAAACGCTATTATGAGCTGCAATCATTTTCAACTGTCAAATCCATCTATTCCCACATCAGATGAACTTAGTCTCTGTTGGCCATAAAGGATGAGAGAGAGAGAGAGAGAGAGAGTGAGTAAGTGATTTAATTAGTGATTGACACTCGACTTAGTCTCTGTTAGGTCCACCAACATTATCCATTCTCAATTTTGTATTTTGATAGAAAGAGACAGAGAGAGGGGATTTACTGAAATTACTTCTACAATAAATAAAAATGTGAACTAAAATTACTCCTCTAGTAAATTTGGATGTGAACTGCTGCGAAGATGCTGTCTTACTAGATTCACTTGAAATGAATAATAGTCAGGTGAAGTGGTGGTTGTAGATGGTGCACATGCAACGCATATGAATGGGAGTTATTGCATAGAAATTTCTATGGTGCACTTAAGTAGACGACACACTCAAGATAAATATGGTATCCAGTGGGGTGGCGACGAGGAGGAAGATGTTGCGGACTGCAGTTGAGAAATTGTGGCGTCAATGTTTGTACAGCACCTTGAGCAAATTGATTGGGTTATCTAGAGGGTTTGCCATTGGAGAGAGATATGAATTACTGAATTTACTCTTATAGTAAATAAGAATGTGAACTTAAAATACTATGACCCAAGAAAAAAAAATACTCCTTGAATAAATTTGGATGTCAACTGAATGATGGTTTCTAGGGGATTTGCTTGAAGTGAATAGTGAAGTAACTTTGGTCACTATATAAGAAGCGATGGTTATTGATCATAGGAAAGTTCAATGAAATGTTACTCGCGTGCATGCTTCATTGCAGTTGGATGCTGGCAAACGGAAATGTTGTGAACCCTACTTTGCTCCGTTGCATGTGTCCATGGAAAAATAGATATTCTTACCTTAGAAAGCTCTAGTTTCACCAAAAAAATGGGTTTTTACCCAAATTTTAAGGCAATGTTCCCATTTTCTTTCGGAGAAATTCCTTCTATAATCTTTCATGTTATTGTAATAATTTCTTTTCTTATTTTATTACTTATAGAAGAGAAAATTACGAACTTTTCCCTTTTCAATAATTATAAGTTTGTCGCTGTACTCTCCACCCAACCAAACAAAGACAATTTCAAGCGGCTGACCAAAGGGCGGCCCAGGTTACAAGCCGAAAAGAATCTGAACTCTAGGCTACTGCGGATCATTATTTCTTTAACTTTTTGTAAGTCCACCCCGTTTTTGTGTTTTTCCCCCGGTTGGGGTTGGCGTTTTGTTGTTGACTTTTGAAGTTGTCCATTTGGTAACTACCAGTATTGTCGCATCCCGAATTCATGTCTCAAACCCAGCGAGTTACTGATCATCCTTTATAAAATAAACCACGAAGTCTTCAATTAAAAAAAGAGATTTTACAAAAAAATTAATTTAACAAAATATTTCTCCAAGCAAATATAATAATAAAGTTCATAGTCTTGTGAATTAATCAAAATGAGAGTCCCCGCCACACTAGGCCACTCTCTACGCAGCTAAATTAATTTTCTTTATTTGCAGAACAAGTAGTGAAAGGGGTAAGCAAAAACATGACTCCGAAAGTGGCAATCACCACTTTTTTGGGATTAAGAAATAAGTGATGCATATTTATATCAACTATGCATCATGGCACACAGACACAAGTATCACATTACTGTAAACATATTTCAATACCGCATATCATATATCCTCCAAATATGTCAACATGTGGACGCCAAATTTGTTGGTCATGTTGAAACACTACAGTCACATTTTACCAAGTGATGAGGCTCCTACAACGGTTACAATTAATTCCTAGAAAACCACATCAAATATGATTTAAACTCAGAACATTTTTGGTTTGTGAATATATTTCATATGTTAATACATAGGTCGATCATAAGCATCAATCCAATATATGTATATCATATCAAACATACTAATAAATTACTTGAAATAATTCACCCATGCGATCTTATTTGATCCATAATCAAAATAATAATTAATTTGAAAACTTATCCAACATCTGATCGTATTTTAAGAAATAGCATTTCTCAAAATAATTTAATTTTCCTTCGTTCTCAAAACACGTGCCATGACGTGACGTAGGACTTTTCCTTTCGGCAACGGTGCGATGCAAATTTTACCAAACCATGAAACATTGAAAATGATGAAAGGGACAGTTGGTGGTCGTGGGTGACAGGAGTTTTCTCCGAAATGTCACCCGCATGTGTGCTTCATTTTATGTCGGCCACTATGTTTAGAAAGCTCCCAAACGCACACGGGCATTGCCGTAGAGAAACTAACGCCGCAAAATTAGCAACACGTCTCGCTTTCTTTTGGTTGTGTTGAGCTTCCAAAATAGAGTCCAGGTGTGAGAGGTTGATGGAAGATGAAGATTTTATTAGCTTATATTCCTTTTATATTGCAAAAAATAAATTATTTAATTCTAAAAATAATCACTTATATCATTTAAAATAATTAGTCAACAAAAAATATTTTATCAATAATAAATTATATTTCAATATTTTCGTAAACGATGAAAATATTTTTTTTTTGTTCATTTTTGTACATGATATAAGCAATCTTTTTTAGGAAAATATTTTTAAATCATTCATTTTCCACAATAAGGAAAACTTAATGATAAAGGAAAATACTTTACAAAAAACCATTTTTTAGGAAAATTGATAGTTTTCCTTTATTTGGTGATATGTGACCCAAAAGTATTTTGGTAGTTGAGTTTCATTTGGAAAATAATTTTAGTCTCATGATTTTATTGAAGCAAATAAAAAATTAATTTTTTAAATAATTTTTTCTTTTTACTTTTCTTTCATTTTCTTCTTCTTCCTTCACTAGTCATCGAGTCTCAACAAGGTTGACGACAGGTTGCAAGCAAGGCTTGACCTCATCCGAGCCTTGTTAGCCCACGCCTGTAGCCGATTACTAGCCAATAGAGGGAAAAGGAAAAAGAACAAAGAACAAAGAAAGAAAAAGAAATATATATATATATGAAGACGTATGTTGGTACACAATTGTGTTCCAATTTTATAAATGTAGGAAGCTAGCTCACCATGAGAAAGGAGATCATAAGGGATTTGTCCATTATGTTCTTCCCTTATCTTATCGCGAACTTGTTCTCCTATAAGTTTAGGAAGACCAGCAAGAAATTTTTCTTTCCAAAAGGGTTGATTACAATCGGACCGGAGAAGAACTCTTTGGAAGAAAACATCTTTGTATTCCCTAAATTCTCCAAGGGATTTACACTTCATGTTGGAAAGAAGATCTAGATTCTTATCACGAATGTGTGAAGGATTACCTATGAAATGTTGGGAAATGGAATATAAAAGAGTATTTACAGCATTTTGGATGGGTTGGTCATTTTCATCTACAATAGTACGATCATTATCATCTAACTTATAAGCATTAAGAATTTGTGACCTTTGCTCATCAGTAAGATAATTATCCCACCATCCCTTCAATTGACCAGTAAAACCAGCTATTAAAAGGTAAGCCACTGATTGGTCGTTAGTATCGGGTATGGTTTTATAAGTATTAGCAAGCATAACCATTTGACTCAGAATATTCAAAAGATTTTGTTCAGAGGTTCCGTCTATGTTCCATTCATAGATTGAACCTGAAGAATATTTGTGTTGAGTATTGACACTCGATTCTTCGAAAGCAATATCAGGAGGTGTGGTTCTACAATAATACAATTTTTGTGGATCTTTCCAAGTGATTTTATTGATCTCAGGAATAGATTCAATATCAGATTGATCCAAAACATTGATTCTGGGGTATCTTTTATAATCATATTTCCTATTTTAGGAGTATCTAAGGCCATGAGCTAGAAGTAAAAGTCGATTTTCCTTCGAAAGCCTTTTTCTTTCTTTCAAAGCTTTAGTAAAATCTATGCTAAGGCTTTTTGGTAGTTCAAAATTTTTAAACAAAGGAGTTTTCAAAACTTTCGACTGAGTGTTAAATGAGAAATAGAGGATTCTAACCTATCCAACTATTTACCAATAGTATGAAGATGTTGGTTGGAGTAATTGTTCTGCTCGACAATCTTCTTGATTCCTATACCATCAATTTCCGAGGAAGTTTTAAAAGGGGAAGCAATGACCTCGGTATCTTTGTGAGGAATCTTGATTTGTCGAAGAGGTGGATGATTGGATTCTATGATTTGGCCATCATGTAATTTCCATTTGTAAAATTGATCCAAATTATAAATTTCTTTGGTTTTTAAAAAGGAATTTTCAAGCCAATCAAAAAAGGGTATTTGAATCTCATGTTCATACATGTATTCATAATACTCTTCTTTCATTTCTAATATCTCCTTGGTACGTTATAAGTCCAAAAAGTAGAAAATCTTCTAAAACCAAATGTTCGGGCAAATGCTCAAACGATTGCCCTCAGTGCTCTTCAAGAAAACCAAGGAGAAATTTCAATAGATCTAATAGATCTTATGATAAGGATAACAAAAGACAAAATTCCAATAAGACAAAGAAGAACTCTTACAAAAACATTGAATGTTACAATTGCAGTAAAAAAGGTCATACTGCAAAATTTTGCAAAATTAATAAAAAAACTCAATGAATTACATCTTGAAGAAGAAACTTTCAATAATCTCCTCCAAATCATGATGGAAGAAAGCAATTCTTCAGACGATTCGGATACAAAAGATAGCCTCCAAGTTAATGACCTTGAAACCTCTTCAGAATCTGATGGGGATAATTATCAGGAATAAATGTTTTGACCGAGGAAGAAGAAATTATTTTGCAAAAAATCGATCAAATCGAAGATCCCCAAGCCAAGGTAAAATTTCTTAATAGCCTCCAACCTTCCATAGTACCCATACTCCAATCCAATATTCCTTATAACTTATCCACCATTTTAGACAGAGGAAAAAAGGTTATTTCTCGACCTATTTCTTTAAATGATCTTAATCATGAGATCAATAATCAAAAATTAGAAATTCAATATATGAACAAGAATCAAGAGGAGTAATTTCCAAATGTATTTCATCACTTTAGATTTAGGAATTCACTTTCTTAATTTTATGCATGAATATTTTCATTAATCAGAAAGTGTTTTAATTTAATTAGATATTTTTGGCAAACCAAACCAATGAAAGTCTATAAAAATAACTTTGGAAAAAACTTTCACTCATACAAATATACCAAAATCAAAATCGACCAAAAAATTTTAACTAGAGAGTGAAAGTACTTGTTCCAGATGGAGGCTGGGAAAGTGATCTAAGAGGGGGGAACATCACCGAGGCAAAACTACAGGGGAGTTCGAGTGACTGGCGGAGGAAAGTGGATACATCGTCAACGTAGAGTTAGACTCAGCTCAAACCATGAACTAGAGATAAAAATAGCTTTCCAACCATAGGTGACTCGTTCAAAACCGAGGTCAGGAGGTTAGCCTAAGAGGGGGAGACGTTGCCAGCAAAAATAGAGCGAAAACTGGGAGTGGTAGTGAGTTCAAGAGAGACACCATCCCAATCTAGTCAAATTCATGGCCAAATTGTCACACCCGAATCCTACAGAGATAGGGGTAATGACATACCTGTCATTCCATCTAGAGGACACAATTTCAAACAATACCCAAAAGTCTAACTCACAAAGGTCCTCATTGATAATGCTCTCGTTGTTTTGGCAACTAATCAATTATGAGTCCTAGAGGTCATTTGATGTCGCTCTATCTCCATGCAAGGTACTTTTAGGGTTTATTATGTTTATCATGAGCCTAAAATAAAAACCGGCCACCCAACCAAGAAAATAAATTACAATACAAGAATGATATAAAAACAATCATGAGAAACACATCAAAAATAGTAATAAAGGACGAGTAAAAGATAAAGTGCAGTAAAGTAGCATGATATAAGTCAAGCAAAGAATATACATAGCCTTGTTATAGAGCTTCAGGATAAGATCCCTAAATGAGAATTTAAATATAAGCCTAATTCTAAACTATAGAGACCTACTCATTAAGAGACAATCGCTAAATGAAACTCAAAGAGGACACATGCACTGAGTTTACTCTCTAATTGACATCTAATCTAAGTAAAACAACTTTTTATCATTTTCAATTTTCCTAGCTTCTATTATTTTAGGAGTTAGGACACCAAGAGTGCCAATACTTTTGTACGGCACTCACTTTGGTGCAAAAACTTTTTTTTCGCTCACTTGAGTGCCAAATTAGAGTGAAATCGATCAATTGAGTACCAATCCACTGGAAAAGCTGACATGGCCGCTCAAAAACAATATTTTAATATATTAATTATTAATTTTTTTTAAGGGTCGGCGAGGGCCATCGTTGACCCTCGTAGGCCGCGGAACCCTTGCCCAAATTGGGCGAGGGCCCCCTCACCGTCGGCTGCAAAGGCCTTGGGTGAGGCCGTTGCGGCCTCTCCATGACTGCCAAGGGCCATTGCGGCCTTGCCCAGGGCCAGATTTGGGCAAGGGTTGCCCAGCCTTCGCCATCGCTGCCACGGGTGAGGCCGTCAACGGCCTCGTCGGCCTCACCTAGGGCCCTTAATGGCCTTGCCAGCCTCGCCTAGGGCCTTTGTGGCTAACGGCGAAGGGCCCTTGCCTAATCTGGGCGAGAGTTTGGCGGCCGGCAAGGGTCAATGGTGGCCCTCGCCGGCCCCAAAAAAAATCAAAAAAATTAATTAAAATATTAAAATATTATTTTCCGGCGGCCATGTCAGCTTTTCCGGTGAATTGGCACTCAAGTGATCGATTTCACTCTAATTTGGCATTCAAGTGAGCGAAAAAAAAAGTTTTTACACCAAAGTGAACACCGTACGAAAGTTATGACACTCCTAGTGTACTTACCCTTATTATTTTATTTAAAGGCATGCAAGACTCAAATCTTATATCTAGCTATACTAAATGCACCAAACTAATCTGACCAGCAAGCACCGCTTGTAGTTTTACACTGTCGACTAAGCTTCTTGCTCCCATATAGCTACAATTGAGACCATTGGAAAGTAACGCCCTAAAATTCAGACGAAAAGTTAATAGTTATGCCCACAACTCGTTACCTAAAAACCAAGACACGCGACTCAAACAGATTTTCACCCTCTCCTGCCTTTTTCCTTTTAATTCTCGCTTCCCACTGGCCCGCCCATCCGCACTGGACTACTCCTGTCCTCTTCTCCCTTTTTTGTTCTTTTCATCCCCCCACTTTTCTTCTGCCAATCAAATGTTCTCCTGGTGCAATGCCAGCACATACAGAAGAAAGGAAGAGGAACACCACTTGGCAGGGAGCGGGGGGAAAGGACGCATAGAAGCACACTCGTATTGCTTGAGAACAGTAAAAATAATCACAGCACAGCACTCGGACGGCGATAATATCATCCTTGTGACTAAAAGAAAGACATTTGTGTACCCAAATTGTGTTGGGGTGTGATTTATATCCTTTATCAATGGGAAGACACCTCAGTCCTTAAGGTTTTTTTGTGCCATCTATAAATAAACTCTTTCTATAATTAAGAGCTAAAATAGAGAGGTGGAAGTTGTTGATTATAATGGAATTTTTGGCTGAATGTAAACCTAGTTTAATGGTGAATCATATAAAAGTTTATGTCTAAATTTCACTTTTTCGCATTTATTTCGTTGTATTTATGCATCTAATCCTCTAATCCTAACAAACTAAAGTAGTTAGATGGAATCCTTAAATGAATGTAATTCTAATTTAAGTTTTGATTGGTTGTTGTTGCAACTGTTGTGTGTACATGCAAGTGCATATCTCAGAGAGAGAGGGGGGGGGGGAGGGAGGGGGCGAGGCATGACTATTAGATGAATTGCAAGTGCACAATATCGACAAGTAATAAAGTGATGAGTGAGTGTCATTCCCATCGGGATTGTTTTTTAATTATCCAATTACTTACCGAAAGTGATCAATCCAAAAAAAATCTACTTAACCAAATCGAAAAGACGAGTGAAAAGTAAACTAAACCAATTAAAAGACTAAAATATGTCAGAAAATAAAGGAGACTGAGAAAATAAAGAAGACTAAGAGGAATTTTGGGAGAAAGAGCTTTCTGTATATTCAGTCTACTATCTGTACAATTACATCGATCCTCTTATAATATAAGAAAAAAAGAATAAAAAAGGAATTGATATATAAAGAATAAGAAATTTCCTATTTACAAATATCATCAAATCAATTAGAATTGGATGACACAATCAGAATCTCCAATAATATCTTCGACTCCAAATATATCTTCAACACTTCCCCTCAAGCTGGTGGCTTATAGATATCAAGGACACCAAGCTTGCTTAACAAGTATGTGTGTTGTCTCTGACATAATGCCTTGGTGAAAATATCTGCAGGTTGATCCACAGTTCTAATTCCCTTTGCTACGTTGATTCCCTCTATAATTTTATCTCGAGTAAAGTGACAATCAACTTCTATATGTTTCGTTCTTTCATGAAAAACTGGATTTGCTGCCAATTTGAGTGCAGCATCATTGTCACAAAATAATTCAGTTGGTCCATTGACCTGTACTCCAAGATCTGAGAGTAATCCTCGATTCAGATAATTTCACAGGTAGTCTTTGCCATGGCCCGATACTCTGACTCAGCTGATGATAATGAAACGGTTGATTACTTCTTTGTCTTCCATGAAATTAGTGATCCTCCCAATTTAATGCAGAAACCGGTAATGGATCTCCTGGTCATTGGACAAGTCGCATAATTTGTATCACAAAAAGCTGACATTTTCATGTTGCAGTCACGGGATAGAAATATTCCAAGTCCTGGACATCCCTTCAAATATTTCACGACCTTTAAGGCTGCATTTATATGAGACATTTTTGGATTATGCATGAATTGGCTAAGCATCTGCACCGCATAACATATGTCAGGCCTCGTCATAGTCAGGTATATCAATTTCCCAACCAGTCGCTGATATCTTGATGGATCTTTGAGTAAAGGGTCCTTAGTAGAAGAAAAAGAACTCTTATCGTACTCATGAGTAGTTAGCTTGGTATTTTGTTCAATCAGTATAACAGCTGGCTTGCATCCTGATAATCCTGTTTCTATAATAATTTCGAGGATGAACTTTCTCTGGCTAAGGCTGATCCCTTTATTTGATCGAGCGATTTCTATGCCAAGAAAATATTTAGGGGGACCTAGATCCTTGATGTGAAATGTGGAATGCAGGTATTCTTTGAATTTTGCAACATGAGAATCATTATTCCCCATGATAAGTATATCATCAACATATATGAGTAAATAAATTGATGAATTACCTACATTCCTTGTAAATAGAGCATAGTCATGCTTAGAATGCTGAAAACCTGCGTCGATTAGTGCCGCCGTAAACTTGGCATACCACTGTCTAGATGCTTACTTCAATCCATAGAGGAATTTGCGTAGACGACATACTTGCAACTCCACCTGTCTGCGTAATCCCGGTGGAAGATCCATATAAATCTCTTCATCGAGATCTCCATGAAGAAAGGCATTATTTACATCCATCTGATGCAATGACCAATTTCGAATGGCAACAATGGATAGAAAAGTACGGACAATGATTTCCTTGGCAACTGGAGAGAATGTTTCATGATAATCGAATCCTTCTCTTTGAGTAAATCCCTTGGCTAGCAGTCGAGCCTTATAGCATTCAACTGAACCATCCGCTTTGAACTTGATCTAGTAGACCCATTTACAACCGATTGGTTTTCTATGTTTGGGTAGTGGAACAATATCCCATGTATTGCTCTCCATCAATGCATTCAATTCAGATTCCATTGCACGTTGCCACTGAGGGTCGCGCGAAGCTTCATTAAAGGAAGATGGTTCTTGTTCTTCTAATAAACGAGTAATGCAACACATGTACTCAAGTGACAACCAGCTAAATGAAACATATGAGGAGACGGGGTATCTTGTACTTGGAGAACTGGCTGCAGAACAAATGTAATCCTTGTCCATGTAGGTGGGCGAGTTTGTCCTCTTGAATGCCGAGGCTCTGCAGCTAATATCTGTGTTGGTGAAGGCACAGATTCTGACTTAGCTGTCCTGTTCTCTGACGAAGACACATTCATGGAATCATCCTCGGATAATAATGGAGATAATGTTGGAGGGTCAACTTCAAATGATGCTGGTGAAGTTGATGATTCTCGTTGAATAGGTGATTCTCTTTGGATGGACACAGGTTGCTCTAGAGCAACTAATATTTACTGTGGAGCCATGGATAAGTCTTCTTC
Source organism: Corymbia citriodora subsp. variegata (assembly GCA_014858505.1). Classification (NCBI taxonomy): domain Eukaryota; kingdom Viridiplantae; phylum Streptophyta; class Magnoliopsida; order Myrtales; family Myrtaceae; genus Corymbia; species Corymbia citriodora. The sequence goes on from CM026414.1 coordinate 43,724,736, forward strand.
AGATAAAAAAGGATTATTGCCTCCTGATGATGAGGAAGTCGAGGAGGCTATCATATTTTTGAACGAGAACACATCTTCATGAAACACGACATCTCTACTTATAAAGAAGTGTCCTATAGAGATGTCCATAACTCTGTATCCTTTATGAAATGAGGAATATCCCATGAAGACACATCGAGTAGCGCGGGGACCCATTTTATCTAGAGGACCCACATTACTAGCATAACATAAACAACCAAATACTCGAAAATGTTCATTTTTAGGCTATTTGTTGTAGAGCATTTCAAAAGGAGTTCTTCTATCAAGAATTCTAGTTGGCATGCGATTAATCAAGTAAGCAGCTGTGACCACACAATCTCCCCAATAGTCTTCAGGTATGGAGGCTTGGTATTTTAATGCGCAAGCTACTTCTAAGAGATGCCTATGTTTATGCTCTACAACTCCATTCTGTTGTGGAGTATAAGTGCAAGAGCTTTCATGAATTATTCCAAGAGAAGATAGAAAATTGATGCAATCAGAAGTGAAGAATTCACGCCCATTATCTGTACGAATTCGATGTACAGATTGATCGAATTGATTTTTAATCAAGGAAACAAATTTCGAAATATGAGAAAAGGTTTGGCTTTTCAATTGCATCAGATAAACCCAAGTAGCTCGTGTATAATCATCAACAATTGTAAGAAAGAACCGTGAACCATCCCGGTGAGGAGTATAATATGGACCCCAAATATCCATATGAAGCAAAGAAAATGCTCTATTGGCTCGAGAAGTGCTCGTGGGAAATGATGCTCGAGACTGTTTGGCTAAGGGGCATACTGGACATTTAGGATGAGGAAAAGATGCACTATGACCCAATCTTTGGTGAAAAAGGAGATTTTTATTTCTATTGATGGCATTACAAGAAATGCTCTTATTTAGTAAATCTAAGTCTCCTGGAAAATCAACCCAATAATATAGGCCTTGTGCAGAACTACCCAAGCCAATCAGTCTGCCAGTCAAAAGGTCCTGAAAGAAACAATTGTCTGAATTGAATATTGCACGACATGAGTTTTCTTTGCACACTTTGGATACAGAGAGTAGATTGAATTCAAAACCAGAAATGTATAAGACATTCTTGAGTAGGAAATTTGGACCAAGTTGAACGGTTCCAGTTTTAGTAACAATAATGACATTTCCCTTTGGAAGACGTACTGTAATAAGGGAGTGTGATCCTCTATCCACATGAGAGAATAATTTATCATTGCATATAATGTGGTCACTAGCTCCTATATCGATAATCCATGCATCAACTGGAAAAAAAATTCCCTTTATGAAGAAAGGTACCCGAGAATCCCGCATTCTTGTCATCGATTTTTAATCGATTCAGAATTTGCACAATATGCTCATATTGATCCTGAGATATTGCTTGTGGTTCCCCATCGCCTCTTTGTGTGGAAACCTGATAAACTGATAATTCTTTTTCTTTTCTATTTTTATCAGTAGGTTTTCCATGTAATTTTCAACATGTATCAATTGTATGATGTGGGCGTTTGCAATATTCACAATATTTATTTTTGAATTTACCATTTTGCCCACTGATTCTTCCTGATGACGTGGCACCGCGGGGACCGTTGGATCCCCTATAAGTGGGAGCTAACATGGCCTGATAAGGGCCGTCAGATCCACGCGGGATGATGGTTGAATATGAGCCGTCCATCTCAATCTGCTGAGGAGAGCTGTTGGATCTCTTCTTTTTATCCCAGTCGTTGGATTTCCTCCCATCATCCCAGCCATCCATTTGATGACCCCTAGGGTTCTCTTCTATTCTCCTCGCCGCAGCCACTGTTCTACTGTTGCCCTTGGAGTTTCCAGCAACTTCCATGGCTCCGCCGGAGATAACACCAGATCCTCCTCCGCCAAGGGCGACCAAGCTCATCCCTTCTCCATCTCGACCATGCGAAGCTGAGGCGAGCCACTGATTTTCTTCTTAGACAGCCAGCTGAAATATACGGCTGAGCGGAGGTGAGGGCTCCATCGCGAGTATTTGGGACCGAAAAGCCGAGTAAGAATCGTTGAGAATGAGTAAGAATCTCGTAGCTTTTTCTCGGTCCCTTATTTCCATGTATTGTCTCAATGTATTCTCGGGTCCTTGTAGACGTTCTTCGGCGGCCTTGAGTTTGTTCCACAGCGCGGAGAGGCAATTGAAGCAAGCAGTAACCGAGAGGTTCCCTTGCTTCAATTCGGTTAATGCTTGGGTGATTGAGAAAAGCTTGACCCGATCTAGGCGTCCATACATCTCTCGGATGTTCTCCCAAAAAAATTTTGAGTCCTCAGTCGGTGGTAGCCCAGCCGCAACATCTAGAGCGAGGCAATTTGCGATCCAGGTACGCACAAGCTGATTGCATTTTCTCCAGAGCCACTGTTGACACTCCTTCGTCGAAAGGGGGATGACTCCATCAAGGAAGCCGTCCTTATCTTTTGTGACGAGGGCTCGCCGGAGATCCCAAGCCCAAGTCGAGTAGTTTTTCGATCCGGTTAGCAGCAGGTTGATGAGGCTGAGCTCAGGTCCGTCCGCTGATGAGGTGTAGAGCGCATCACCGAGTTCGGGCCGGCCGCCACCGCTGCCGCCAATGGGAAAAGGGTATGGCAGGAAACCTGGTGGTGGTGCCGGGTAGGGATTCGTTCCCTGACCCGAATAGGATCCGAATCCGTGACACCCGGATTCGTCTGGGTCGGGTCTTCCTATTGATGGGCTGGACGGTTTTCGCTAGATTGGGCCCCAAGGCCCGAATGATTTTCACCAGATGATTGTTGAGCCCAAGACTATCCTAGCCCAAGAAATTGAGGCCACGCCTGTCCCGGCCCAATGGCTTGTTGGCCTTGGACAGGGAACTAGGATATTGGTGGTATTGTCCCTAGGAATGTAGTGGACCAAGAAGTGGAACCGGGTCTCTGATCTGAAGCAGGAGATTGTTCTTCTTCGAGCAGAACCTTCGGATCTGACGATGGTGGAGTTTGATCTTGAGATATTTCTTCTGCCATGGTATCAATTTTTTTTTTTGAAATCCTAAATACTCGCTGGTTTGTTTGCAGGATGAAGGATTTCTAAGGTCTTTGCGGAAGCTAGGCCTAGAATGGAGGTTTTGATACCATGTCAGAAAATAAAGGAGACTGAGAAAATAAAGAAGACTAAGAGGAATTTTGGGAGAAAGAGCTTTCTGTATATTCAGTCTACTATCTGTACAATTACATCGATCCTCTTATAATGTAACAAAAGAAGAATAAAAAAGGAATTGATATATAAAGAATAAGAAATTTCCTATTTACAAATATCATCAAATCAATTAGAATTGGATGGCACAATCAGAATCTCCAATAATATCTTCGACTCCAAATATATCTTCAACAAAATATAAAAGAGTCAAAAATTAAAGGATTTGAAAGCTAATTAAAATTGTAAAGTACAAAGCAGTCTATGGCCTAGACCTGATCAATTGGCTAGCCAAATACCCGACCTAAGTCTTTATCTGGACCCACCCACAATTTAGAAAATATTGGATTTCTTGAAAAATAGTATAGATAAGAATAACTATTTCGTTTTATACGTTATTGGAATAACAAAGAATTGATGCGAATGGTGCACAGCGACAAACCGTTAGGTCTGGTTTATTGCATATTTAACGTGAGATATTTGTCTCTTACCAATTACTATGACTGGTTACGGGTATCCGATTGCTTTACCGGGACCGGTCGGATTTGCAATTTTCGTGAGGACAAACTGGGTTCGAGTTTGGAATATAATAGAAAATTAAACGGTTGGGCTTGGGATGATGCCCGCCATTCTGAACCCGTCCGCTTCCAGCCCTAGTCGTAATAGGTGCATGATAGTTTGCATTATATTTATTTGTGTAAATTTATATAAGTTAATACAGAGTAGAATCACAAAAGAAACTATCTTTGTTTAGAGACATGTAACATAATGCTCGTTATTGTATTATCGGGCATGTGACCCTTAAATCAGCTTCACATGCTTTCTTTCCTGGATTAACCTATAGGAATCCAATAGGAAAAGAATAGCTCAAGTGTCAAAACTTGGCACGACGGGATATTTAAATGTCAAAAATTGCAAAAACTACACTTAAGTGTCACTTTTTTTAAAAATTGGATCACTTAAATGTTAACTCCGGCAAAGGCCGCTGAAAATCCAACGTGACTTATTTTAATAATTTCTAACATCTATTTGACTCGCCAAAATTCCACGTCAACTCACCCTTACAAAAAACGATGTCGTTTTGGCCAAAGTTTGATTTTAAATATAAATATTAATTAAATAATATTAAAAACGAATTAAAAAAAAAAAACAACAACAGCAGCATAAGCGAGGAGCCACCCCCGCTTGTGGCCACCGCCCCATCGCCGGTGGGGTGTCAACAAAGGACAATGAGGGTTGTTGACGTTTGGGCGCGAGTTGGCGACCCTTGCTGACTAGAGGCGAGGGCCAACTGGTCCTCGCCAAATGTCGGGAAAAGGCAACAACCCTCTCCCAGATTTGGGCAAGGGTCGCTCGCCCTCACACTAGTGCCAGCGGCTCTTACCCAACGCCGCTAGAAACTCAATGGCACTAGGCAAGGGCCGCCGACGCCTGCGTGAGGACCGACGACCCTTGCCCAAGTCGAGGCAAGGGCAGGTGACCCTCACCCAGATTTGGGAGAGGGTCACCGCCCTCTCCTGGCATCTAGAGAGGGCCAACCGACCCTCACCTCCAGTCTGCGAGGGTCATCGGCCCTTGCCCAAGCACCAGTGACCCTCGCAGCCAACGCTACCACCCCACCGGCGATGGGCGGCAGCCATAGGTGGGGGAGGCCCTTCCTTCTGCCTTTTCTTTAATTTTTAATTTTTTTAATTTCGTTTTTAAAATTATTTAATTGATAATTATATAAAAATCTAATTAAAGTCAAAATGACATCGTTTTGAGCTGATCTAGTCGCATCAGTGCTCAAAACGATGTCGTTTTGAGCTTATTTGGCCATGTTAGTGCCCAAAATGACACCATTTCGACTTTAACTTGCTAAAAAAGTGTCACGTTAGTATTTTGGTCGGATTTTTTCACTGTTGACACTTAACTGATCATTTTTGCTCCGATCTTGACACTTAAATGTACATTTCCGAACTTTTGGAACTTAAGTGTCATTTCGTGCCAAGTTTTGGCACTCTAGGGGTTCGTATGTCGGAATCCAATTGATCAATTTTGGAAACTGTTTCACTAGAATAGCTAAAGACCTTTTAAAATGTATATGAATCGAGATTATGAAGAGTCCTTTGTTGATTTTGGATAGAAAAGTAAATGAAAAAGAAATTTAAAAATAAAAATTCGAGAACAATCATTGTAATTGATGTAACTTCCAGGAAAGTGAAGTTAAAATTAAATTTGCAAGAGAATATTAATTTATGTAATTGATTGGGGGTCTTTATAAAGATTAAGAGTGGGTATCTATTACCTCGGTTACAAATGATTATTGAATTTGAATGAATAAATAACGTTTTAATCCTATGTACTGTTACAAGAAGCTATAATTTGCAATCTCCCATTATTTAGCAATACTTATCTATGATAAGTTATCCAAATCCTAAATTAGCGGCTATGGAAAATCACCAACCAGTAGTTATATTTTTATGTCAATTGCTCTTGGTTGATAAATTTCTCAAGTCTCGATAAAGGCTCTCGCGACACACAGACTCCAGGAGTGCCAAAAGTTAGCACGGAGGGACACTTAAGTGCCAAAAGTTACAAACGGTACACTTAAGTGCCAAAATCGGAGTAAAATAGATCACTTAAGTGCCAAATCCGGCCAAATTGCCACATGTCCATTTTCCGACGACTTCATTAGCTGACGGAGCATTTTTTCAAAATAAAAATTTTCACGTGGCAATTTTAATAAAAAAAATTGTCCACGTTTAGATTTTAAAGTCCACGTCATATTTTTAAAAAATTTAAATAGATTTTATTAAAAAAAAAAAAAAAGAGAAAGGGGGAGGCTGCCGCCACCGTTGCCGCCCCACCGTCGCCGGGAAGGGCTGGCGACGGTGGGCGAGGGTCGGCCGGGGTCGCCGGGCCCTGGCCGGTCTGCGGCGAGGGCCTGCAGGGTCGTGACCCTGCGAGGGCCTGCGGGCCCTGGCCGCAAGCCGGCCGGGGCTCGGCGACCCCGGCCAACCCTCGCCCACCATCGCTGGCCCTTCCCAGCGACGATGGGGTGGCGACGGTGGCGGCGGCAAGGGCTACACAGCCCTCGCCGATTATCCCCCCTTTTTTTTTAATTAATCAATTTTAAAATATTTTATTTTTTGAATTATTTAATATTATTTAATTAATAATTTTAAAAATCCACGTCAGCGCAAAAACGACGTCGTTTTGCGCTGATTTTTCGTCGTTTCAATTTCTAGCGAGCCACGTAGGCAAAAAAATTAATAAAAAAAGCCACGTAGGATTTCCAGCAGAGTTCCGGCGACTTGGCACTTAAGTGATCCATTTTTTTTTAAAAGTGGCACTTAAGTGTACCGTTTGTAAGTTTTGGCACTTAAGTGTCCCTCCGTGCCAATTTTTGACACTCCCGCTATACTTTCCCCAAGGCTCTCGCCTATAACTATCATGTTGTATTTTAGATGATTTCATTGACAAATTGTTGATTCCCTTCAAGTTTTCAACAATTTTATTTATTTATACCTTCTATTTTCAACGAATTCTAATCTCATCAACTAGTTTGTCTCTCTCAATTGTCAGTAACAACAAAAGTTGACCAATTTTTGGCTTTAACATATGCCCCTTTCAAAAGAATTAAACAATTCATTAAATCATTCAATTCTTTTAATTTAAATAATCAAGAGCTGCCAATCACTTTTGGCAAATTTAATTTTTCCTTACTGAATTGCCTCATAAATTTTATTGAAAATAATACAATTAATCGTGTTATGACTCCATGAATGGTGCCACTTGTAATATGTTTTGGTTACTAGATTTTCCTTAGTTGGAATTATTTGGCCTTCAGTTAATTTAATTAGGCCATCTTTCAAAAGTAAGTTGAAGATTTTGTCCGATTTATTAACATTGAACAAGTAAACTTGAGTATTTTTAACCCTAACTTATGTTATTGCTTTTCTATTTTTTGAAATTCTGACAGGCTTTAAGGATGGAAAAACATAAAACTTGTCAAGCACCATTTTTGCCCCAGCTATTTTCATATTAGTTAGATTCATCCTTTGACTCATATCTTTCCATTGAAGTCACGTTCTGTGTAAAGTCCTTAATCTCTTTCTTTATTTAGTTGTTTATACTTATACACTCTCGTTGCCAATTCTCATTTGCCAATTCACGATCGGTAAATTTTTGGCTTTTGAATCTTTCTCTTTATTGAAGATTAATCCATTAAAAGCTGAATTTGTAAACTATTTTTCTAAGAGTGAAATGAGACATCTATATCTAGCCTTCTTAAATCAAGCAACAAATTAATCTATGGACTTGTATTGAGAGAATCTGGCCAAATGGACAATTAAAACCTCAGGTATCATTCTATTACATTGAGAAGGCAAAGGTCTTTCCATCTCAGCCTTGTTACCAACGGAAATAAGCGATAAGTTAGTGAACTAAGTGAAGGCAATTTTCGACAAAAACAAAGGAAATAACTTAAGCTATAAATCGACCAATACATACGAATAAAAATGGCAAAGTTATAAGTTTTGAAGTCTCTTGAAGAGGGATTATCAACCCATTCAAGATGTGATTTCTTCTAAATATGTTTGATAACACCCCGTCTAGCCCAAATTGTTCTCGAACTTCTTCAAGAAATTTTGTGGGGTTCAATTGTGGCTTTGGCTAGCCATCTTACCCAAGGCAGCAATGCTAGTTTTGTTGGATTATTTTTGTTTATATGAATTAGCAAATTAGGCCTAACAGGATTATTTGTAATAGGTAGGGGTAAAACAATCACAAGCCCCAAAATTTACATGGCTGGCAACCTGTTTGGTCTGCCAAATCGTTACCAATTTGATTGTTTTGACCAATAGTGTTTCCATTATATTGGCTTGATTCGAAGATTCAAGCCTTTACATTATACTTATAGGGAATTAACCAATCCGACTATATTATTAACATTGTTAAAAATAGAGGAAGTGGAAATGTATCTATTTACTACTGAATTGCCTTGGAATGGTAGTGATTAATTGGACGACTCTGACCTCGGCATGACATCATTCATATGGTAGACATGTGACTCACAATGTAATTAGCCTTATAATTTTGATGTTCTTTGAGCAATATTCTCATGGGAGACACTATGCTGGACTTTGGAGTAATATATCTTAACTGCTTTTCAATAAGATGCCTTAGAAGACTGACTTCTTCGTGTCAATTTTCCTTTACTACTCTTCTAACAGCTGAAGATTTAAAATGCGCAACAAATCTTTTGCTAGTTTGTAACACTGGATTGTTGTTGTTTGCAGGATTCTCAAAGTTTTATTGACTGCTAGTTCCTGTTGTCAAAGTCTCCTCAAATCAACAAAATAGCAAAAGTCCTTTTAGAATATTGATTGATCGATATGAAATAACAAAGGTTATGAAGTATCCTTTGTTTATTTTGGACATGAAAGTAAATAATAAAGAATTTAAAAACACAAAAGTTGGGAACAATTGTTGCCAACAATGTCAATGTAAAGATAACAATAAATTTATATAAAAACATAGAGTTTTGTAATTGAGAAGGGCTTCACAAAGATTGCAGTGTAGGTATTTATGGTCAACAAAGGTTACAAGTGGTCATTGAAGTTAAATAAACAAATAACTTCAAAATCTGATTGTGGTTAAAAAATATTACACTATGCACCATCTCCTATTATCTTGGAATATCTATATGCAAGAAGTTATAATAATCCTAAATAGTGACAATGGACATACCTATTCAGCAGTTATGTTTTTGTGTCGATTGCTTATTCTCGATAACTTTTCAACCGACTTCCCAAAGTCTGATGAAGGCTCTCGTTTATAATATTCACATTGTGCTATCATGGACTCAAATTGGCAAGTTGTCAACCGTTATGTTCATTGATGACTTCTGTTTTTACCAAACTCTTGCTCTCTCCATCTCTCTCCGACCAACCCTCCACTTGTCAATAATAATCAAATTGTGGTCCTTTTTTTTTGACGTCAACACAAGAATTATTAGGCGGCGGTGGCGTGAAAAAGGAATGAAGGGCAAATCAGTCAATGGATAGACGTGGTTTTAAATAGTGGTGGGGACATTGTTGGTCCTATTTGACTTCGTGCTATTTTACCCAGATGAGCCCTAATTGACTTTCGGAACCATTATTATAAATAGAATGCCATCTCGCCGGCCCAAAGTCAAAGAAACCATGTGTCAATATCTCGAGGGAGACTGGGGAAAGGGGAAAAGAAAAGGACTCGTGTGCAAGGCGAAATTCAGATGGAAAATGTTCGAAGAAAAATCAAAACAGTAATTGGAAGGCAACCAAACAGGCGGGTCTAACGTGCATATCTCGTCAGGATTTCTTTTCTTCCTTCCACAATTAGTCAACAACCACCGTCTTGGTTGACCGGCGTCCGTGACAGCCAAGTCTCTTCATTTGGTGAATTCATAGTACAATAAGGAAATCAAGCCACAGATTTTCTTGAATCATAAAGCAAGTTACCACATTTTTCTACTATTATTATATTACAAGTAATGCGATTATCATATTTAGAGAGCATTTTTTTAATTACTGTCATGGCTCCTAAATGGATAAGCAATAATATGCTCAGTAATAGAATAGGTAAAATTATCAAGAAAGTACTAAAACTTATTATATTTGTGTCAATTTAGTTCTAAACCTTTTAATTATATCAATTGATTTATAAATATTTTCATATTTTGCCAATTGAGTCCATTCGGCTAATTTTGACTAGAAATTATGGACGTAAACGCTGGTCATCCTATTTGACATGACCGGCTCTAAAGTTGACAAATTTAACAATATTTTATTAATTTTTTATAGCTTTTTTTTCTTTTTTTTTTCTTTTCCGTTTCTTTATCATTTTTTTCATTTTCTTTTGTAAGTGAGAACCAACAAGGGTTGCCTTTGCTAGCCAATGCGAGGGCATGTGAGCCCTCACCTAGATTTGACGATGGCCACAATGCCCTCTCCAGATCTAGGTTAGGTGAGGCCGCCATGGCCCTTACTAGGTTTGGGCAAGGGCTAGCTAGCCCTTGCTTTGGCTGGCAAGGATGTCCGAAGCGAGGGTCATTGGCCCTCACATCAAAAATAAAATAAAAAAAAGTTAAGAAAAAATCCAAAAAATTAATAAAACATTATTTTTTAAAGTGCACATTAGCCCCACATCGGCCGACGTTTACGTCAATGATTTTCATCCAAAATTATCACATAATTGACAATTGGGTTATTTCCATTTTAATAATATACCAATTGATATTTTATCTTCTTAGCAGTTATTAGTTACTTATTAATTACTGGATTTGTCCCAATAGTTCTCTTTTTATATAAAAAGGAGGAGGTAAGAATTTGAATTTCCATCTTCTCAAGAAGTTTGGAGTTGTGACAGTTAATTTTAGGAGTGAATTTCAAATTTCATTTTCTATAATTACAGGCTAAAATTTATAAGTAAATTGAGAGTTTCTGATATTTTTCACAATAAACTTAACAGTCATTCAATTATATGGTCGATATTTTTCACAAGAAAAACCAAAAAAGGAAAGAGGAACGGATTACTCTTAGGGGTGAAAAAAACATGACATGAAAATGTCAACGGACCTCTTTAATGCCAGGACGGACGCCAGGTTGACTGATGGTGTTGTATCTCTCACTGTCGGATTCACGGCATATCCGCGAGATCTGCTTACGACTGCCTTGGAGTTGTCAAAAAATACAGTGTCTCCCGTCTTGTTCCCGATTCTTAACAGTGGAACTGGTATCCGGGTTATTCGGTGCAATTCCAGAGGAAAACTTAACCGAAATAACTAAATATATTATTTATTAATTCTTAAAAAAATCAAAAGTAACCAGCTTTTTTTCTTCTTCATAACATATAGCATCTGAACCTGAATAGATTCTTAAAAGACTTAAAAGAAGAAACAGGGAGAAGAACCCCAATGGGTGGAACTCCCTGTTGTTTTCCGTATTCCTTGATTTACTAGGAAGAAAAAATTAGGTCAACAGGTACAAGATGTCTGAGTATCAGAATGTTAAAATAAGGAACGTAACATAATAGGGTGCCCACATATAACATCAAATAGTAGAAAAAAAAAAGGTGATGGGTTCCATTGGACTAGAACTGGAACCGAACTAAATTGATTGTGTGGTCCAATTCCAATCCTAAGACCAATCGATCCGGTCCCCAGTTCCCAATTCCACCATAGAACCGGACCTGACTAGAAACCAATCATCCTTAATAACTATGCATGCATATAATGCATCAACATTTTAGGGTTTGAGCTGATAATAGCTGTTGAGTCTAAGAAGGTTGGGAACAACGTATTGAGAAGGCAACATCTTGGACCTTTTTTAGAACGTAGATGGTATACATTGGGTACTCATTTATTACGAAATTTGCTGGATGTTTAAGCACTTGTTCTTCGTCGCAATCTCATCAACATATTTATTAAACGCAGAGAACAATGCAGAATTATGATTTCTGTGTCGCTTGTGTCATGCCTCGTCTAGCATGATCCTACTCATGGATCGATCCAATGTCCGATTCTGAATCTGTGTTCTAGCTGGCCCCCTGGTTTCATCCCGATCAACGTTAAAGCGATAGGCAGTAGTGAATTTCTCCGATTAGGTAGGTAAAAGGGTTGATCTTTCGTTTCGTCCAGACTTTCCAGCATACCATCTTGAGAAGCAACATGGAGCCATTAATCTTATCGTTGGCAGCGTCTTTCTATGAGGCTTATGTTTTTTTTTTTTTTTTGATCAGCAATAATACTCTTGCATTACGATCTCATAAAGTGAGTTTGTGAAATGGGGAAATTCATACATAAAATTTGCAAAAGAGGATAAGGGGTGGTGGATCCCCAAAAATTTTCACTAAGCAAAAGGATCGGATTTTGGATGCTGATGCCCTCAATTATTGTCAGGACATCAGGATGATCTACACAAAAAGAACCATGCTATGTCTTTGCAATCGAGCAATGTTACAGGTATTGACAATGATTCTATCTTTTCTATATGGGAGACCAACAAACAAAATACTTAGGTATATTTGCCCATTTAAAATGTAATTTTAATGCTTGACAGTCAATAAGTAAGTCTTTTTAAACATTATTTTCGCATCTATTATTTTGAATATGTCCATCCGAATTTAGTATGTACTTATTATAGCTAGTCTATCAATTTATAAACCGATTTTGTAAATTAATTTCCGTTTAATATCGCTCTAACTTGTTTGCTCAGCACGTCTTCCTTAAAGTGATTTTGGGTCTGCCGTTGGACAAAATAGCTAGTATATTCCACTATAAAGAATGTTACCCATTTGGCAAAATTTGAACGAGGACTCAGTAAAGTTACCGATTGAAATCAAATGAGAGACAAACTTTGGCTCCAAGTGGGTAGAAAATCATTCTGCCCGTGGTCAAATAAAAATATTTTGAATTCGTGAAGTAGGCGTGATAGATTTTCACAATCATTCACTATTTATGCTGAAAAAAGAGATTTCGCTTATTTCAAACGCAATCTTCCACTTTTCCGCTGAAACTTGAAAACAATCTAGCAAATATTTTCCGCTAATCGATATGGAAAATCTCATTTGATTTTCCTTTGCACACTCCTTTTGTTAATATCATTTTATTTTCTTTTTGTAAAAAANCATGCCTCGTCTAGCATGATCCTACTCATGGATCGATCCAATGTCCGATTCTGAATCTGTGTTCTAGCTGGCCCCCTGGTTTCATCCCGATCAACGTTAAAGCGATAGGCAGTAGTGAATTTCTCCGATTAGGTAGGTAAAAGGGTTGATCTTTCGTTTCGTCCAGACTTTCCAGCATACCATCTTGAGAAGCAACATGGAGCCATTAATCTTATCGTTGGCAGCGTCTTTCTATGAGGCTTATGTTTTTATTTTTTTTTATTTTGATCAGCAATAATACTCTTGCATTACGATCTCATAAAGTGAGTTTGTGAAAGGGGGAAATGTAGAAATTTCTCTACATGAATAACTAATTAATCAAGAATAATTAGATCCACATATAATTGTAAAACACCAAAAACTTATATGTATATACAACGGAATTTAAAGCGTACCTATTTAAGCCATAATTTAAAGCATACCTATTTGAGCCATAGTCTCATTTGATAGAAAATAGATCAAGCTGATATAATCAGTGATCTATCGGTATGCCGGGTCTTCCTCTCTATGACCTATTTCGGTTTAGCAGCTTTAATGGGATTTAACGACTGATAGGTATAACCTACCATTTTATAGGCTAGAGAGGGGACCTAGCAAACTCTAATCAATAGCGTGTCAACTGGGCCCTTCCCATTATGGGCTTCAGTGAAACACAATTGCCTACACTTTACTGCTCAACTAGGCCCGTAATTAATAGATGCCAAAACCCAACTCAATAAGATCACTTTAGGGTTTAAAATATATTGGAATATCCATTAACCCGATTATTTAAAATAGAAAATCAATTAATTAATGTAAGCCCATTTTAGAAGATTTCCAACATTCTCCCACTTGGGCTACATTAATTATTTTATTTTATTTTTGAAAACAATTTTATTTTGAAAATGACACTCTTGGGTTAATAACTGAAAATTTGTTTCATGTGGCCACAATTTTGAAAAAATAATATTCCAATAATGGCATTTCAAACCAATCCAATTCTATATAATCTCATTATAGGGCTATGGCGATCAACGTGTTAAGAAAATACCGTAACACATGACCTTCCATAATCACATATAATAAGTATTATATTTTCATGGATCATGGGCCTAGTAGTGTAGTAAGAAATAGTGCCAACATGTGATCAAAATATACACTATTTCTTATCGGTCCTCAATGCAATTTCTCAACGACATGAAACTGCATTAACGCAATTTCTAAACAACAAGAAATTGCCTTAGTGCGATTTCTAAACAATATGAAATTGCACAATTATGTCACAATCCAACATGAGATTTCATAATCAGTGACATCCAGTCGTCTTTAAACTAAAATTTGTTTAAAGATACTGTTTCATATTTCCATTTCTCAGTCGACAGGAGAAAGGATAACAATAAAATCAACAGTGATGATCATAAAAAATAAATGCTTTAATAAACATTATAAAAGCATTATAGTTTCCATATAACCATAATAGTTAGAAATACAAACTATATAGCTCCCACTAACAAAAGAGATCAAAATACTCTAAAACACCAATATTCCTCACATGATCTTTAAACATAATGGGTCTAAACCTTTTGTTAGAGAATCGGCTAATATGGACTTAGTTCTAATATTTTCAATCACAATATCTCCCTTTTTGACTAAGTCATTAATAATATAATATTATATCCGGTTAACATCTCAACCGTAGTATTGTTGTTGTTCACAGCAAAAGTAGAAGTTTGACATACATAATGCAATATGATCAATTATGGGCAATAAGTAATTCCATAAAATAATTAGTACATTATAAACTCCCCTTTGGGCAGAGCATATAATACACCATTATTTTCCACAGCATGAAGTTTGTAAAATAACAACAAAGATAATTACATATAATTGTCAATGATCAATCTCCTTTGGGCAGATAAATCATTTAAATTATACATCTCCATGATATCAATATATAGAGATAGATAAAGAGAATTACATATAATCTTTAAGGATCCATCCCTTTTGGGCAGACAAATCCTTTAAATTATATATCCCCATTATCTTAACACAAAGGGAAATCACATATAACTCTCAAAATTTATCCCCTTTGGATAAATAAACTTTTGAGTCACGCATCCCATCAATTATCTCTAATATATTAATATATAGGGGAATTACATATAACTTTAAAAATTTATCCCCTTTGGGTAGATAAATCTTTTTGAGTCATACATCCCCATCTTTTAATTTTGGAATATATCTTCATGCAATTTTCAAATTGATATACACAATAACCCCCTTTGGGCAGGTGACTTTATATACTAATTCTTATCAATAAGGAACTTCAATAATTTACGAACTTCAATAATTTACAAACTTTAACAATTTGTAAATAATATTCCATTTAATCAATGCCCAAAAATTCATCAAACAATATGAAGCACTTTACGACATGTACTTCCCAAGATCATATTGCATTTATCAATCAACAATTTTTGCCACAATTTTATGTGCCTATTTCTATAATTAAGCATATAAGATTATCTAGTTAAACTCAAGCAAGAAAGTATAGATAATCTATGCTAAATTAGGGAAAGTGAATATTGTCATCTTATCCCTCATACCCTATAATAAATTTCCATAAATTAAAAATTGAAAAATAGGCACAATAGGCACAATTTTTTTTTATGGAATTAAATATGGATATCAATAAATAATTTCAAATATATATTTAATATGCCAAAATTAAAATTTACCATACCAAAAAATCATAAATTAAAAATTAGACATATTAAAAAAAATTGAAATAGGCCTTAGAGGACACTACACTCACCCTACGTGCCATTCCGTGCACGTGGGGCTAATAGCTTGGTTGCACTGTATTAATAAGCCGTACTAATATCAAGACAAACTATTGGAGAATGTTATAATTCATTTAAGACCTCACATTTCGCACATGATGGAGGCAAACACATGGAGGAACGCAATCCTGCACTGGCTTTAGGCACATAAGCATGACAGCTGAAATTTACAGTGTCCAAAGGAGAAGTAAGGACAATTCAAAATCCGTTATCTCAGTTGCTTATTTAAATTAGCTGAATCTCATTAACACCAATCAATAGAGAGACTCGAAACCAAACTAATTTGATAGCTTGACAGAGAAATGACGGTAACAATAGAAGATAAAGGGAGCTGAGCTCGTCAATGCACATGAATAAATTTACTGATACAATATAACACTTATTAGCACTACATAACACTATTTTCTTTACGGTATTATGTAATACTAATGTTTTAGGAAATAGTGGGCAATTGACCACTTCTCATAAGTGGCTTTATATTAGGCATAGACAAAAGTCAAGTGAAAAGCTCTCTCCACTGATGCAACCCAAGAAATTAATGAAGTCGATATTTGTTCAAATAGCAACAATGTTACCAATCATTCATGAAGATTATTCTTTTTATTAAATAGTTTATATTTTAATCACAGCAAAACCAAACCTTGAGGATTTCATCACAAAATATCAACACAAAATATCAATTACACTGAGTCTCAATTACAAGCTCATCACAAAATATCACAAATTTGCTACAAGCTCATCACAAAATATCAACAGTAAGACTAAATGAACAAGTCTCAATTATAACACAAAATCCAAACCTAGAGGATTTCATCGCATATATGCTTAATACACCAAAAACATTCCGTCATTGATATCAAAAAAAAAAAAAAAAAAAAAAACAACAACAACTAGACAATAACCACAAAGAGAGAGAAGCAGATTTCCCCACTCCTCAAACATGCCAAGACTAATTAGGACATTTAATTAGTGCATTAATTATATCTTGTGTATGCTCAGAAGCATTTAAATCAACTACTAGTATTCGAAACACAAGCATAGAGGATGCATCTCCCAATAGCAAATCCATAGCTCTAATTAGATTGCAAAATTTCCTTTATCAAATTATAGGAAACAGTTTTAGCCAACTCAAGTATCAATAATTTAGAAATCATCACACTAGATTAAGCCAAAATTGCCCAAAATAATACTTGCTAAGACCTACTACAACTTGGAATAGGAAAACGTATAATTTGGTGAACAAGTCCGACTTGGACTTTCCCTTCTCTTGACCGTGAGTTTAACAAAATCAAGAAATTGAATTTACGTATATTTAAGACACAATAACCACAAGTGAAGAGATCATGGGAAAGAAAGGAAGAACAAGCGAGATTGCTGCATTTTTTTTTTCACATATATAATCAAATAGAACCTATTATTCAATCTAATAAAATCCATACTACTTTTCGGTAATCATTCCATATAATCAAACAAACAAAAAATTGATGTAGACCCTGTCTTACTAAAGAAAAGGCCAAAAAAAGTGGAAACTACCCAAAACTCCAGCCAAGGAAAAACAACCACAAGATGGAACCAAGAATCAAACTACCCTGGAGGTGCTCACAGGCCAAGGGAAGCCTATGGGCGATCGTTGGCCAATGCATGGCTGAGGATCGATCCGTGCCGGCCAAGACACTCGACCAAGATCGATCGGGGATCAATCCACACGGCCAAGGCACGATGCAAGGCACGATGGGCACATTCGATTCACGGGGCACATAGGCACGGGCATGAGCACAAGCACAAATACAGGCACATAGATCGAGAAATACAAGAACCGGACCCAATCATTCAATGCACTCGATCATGCATGAGAGACATCTGACACTCATGGAAAGCAAATGGATCCATCATCAACCATAGAGCTGAGCCTCAATTCACTCGAATAGAAAGCCAAAAAACCCGTAGATAGGCGGCAACACAGGCACCCGCAAAAGCCAAGAAAACCAATGGGTAAAGTCCAAAAATCAAACAAAACCCAAAAATTTTCCACACCCAGAAAAGAAAAGAAAAACTTTGAATTGCATCGGACCGAAAACAATCTACTCAAGAAACAACATGGGTTCATGGGCAATAATTGAAAGGGAACATATCGAGACCCAAGAATCACAACTTCCGAATCTAAACCACATTGAACCCAAGAATCACAATGTAACGATACTTATATAATAAGTATTTTGATTTGATTCGACCAAAAAAAAAAAACTTTGATTGATCGAAATCGCATTAAAACTTGTAAAGCACAAACTGACAGAAGCTCAAAACCAAAAGGAACAAACATGGTAAACAACATATCGGATTTGTTAAAAAAAAAGTAAAATTGGGTTTTACAATCATATATGACCCGCTCTGATACCACATGTAGAAATTTCTCTACATGAATAACTAATTAATCAAGAATAATTAAATCCATATATAATTGTAAAACACCAAAAACTTATATGTATATACAACGGAATTTAAAGCGTACCTATTTAAGCCATAATTTAAAGCATACCTATTTGAGCCATAGTCTCATTTGATAGAAAATAGATCAAGCTGATATAATCAGTGATCTATCGGTATGCCGGGTCTTCCTCTCTATGACCTATTTCGGTTTAGCAGCTTTAATGGGATTTAGCGACTGATAGGTATAACCTACCCTTTTATAGGCTAGAGAGGGGACCTAGCAAACTCTAATCAATAGCGTGTCAACTGGGCCCTTCCCATTATGGGCTTCAGTGAAACACAATTGCCTACACTTTACTGCTCAACTAGGCTCGTAATTAATAGATGCCAAAACCCAACTCAATAAGATCACTTTAGGGTTTAAAATATATTGGAATATCCATTAACCCGATTATTTAAAATAGAAAATCAATTAATTAATGTAAGCCCATTTTAGAAAATTTCCAACAGGAAATTCATACATAAAATTTGCAAAAGAGGATAAGGGGGTGGTGGATCCCCAAGAATTTTCACTAAGCAAAAGGATCGGATTTTGGATGCTGATGCCCTCAATTATTGTCAGGACATCAGGATGATCTACACAAAAAGAACCATGCTATGTCTTTGCAATCGAAAGAACCATGCTATGTCTTTGCAATCGAGCAATGTTACAGGTATTGATAATGATTCTATCTTTTCTATATGGGAGACCAACAAACAAAATACTTAGGTATATTTGCCCATTTAAAATGTAATTTTAATGCTTGACAGTCAATAAGTAAGTCTTTTTAAACATTATTTTCGCATCTATTATTTTGAATATGTCCATCCGAATTTAGTATGTACTTATTATAGCTAGTCTATCAATTTATAAACCGATTTTGTAAATTAATTTCCGTTTAATATCGCTCTAACTTGTTTGCTCAGCACGTCTTCCTTAAAGTGATTTTGGGTCTGCCGTTGGACAAAATAGCTAGTATATTCCACTATAAAGAATGTTACCCATTTGGCAAAATTTGAACGAGGACTCAGTAAAGTTACCGATTGAAATCAAATGAGAGACAAACTTTGGCTCCAAGTGGGTAGAAAATCATTCTGCCCGTGGTCAAATAAAAATATTTTGAATTCGTGAAGTAGGCGTGATAGATTTTCACAATCATTCACTATTTATGCTGAAAAAAGAGATTTCGCTTATTTCAAACGCAATCTTCCACTTTTCCGCTGAAACTTGAAAACAATCTAGCAAATATTTTCCGCTAATCGATATGGAAAATCTCATTTGATTTCCCTTTGCACACTCCTTTTGTTAATATCATTTTATTTTCTTTTTGTAAAAAATCGAATTTCTTTTCTTTTCCATTTTTTCTTGTTCTTCGACCAATCGCTGGCCACAGAAATGGCTGATTTGACATCCCTAGATTAACTCATAGAGATATTATTTGCTTTGGCCCATTCCATACTAAGCTTCACAGTTTTATCCTTTGGCACACACGCAGGCACTTTCCTAAAAGGTCACCCATTCTGGTAGTGTTTTAGCCTAGGCTTGCTTAACTTTGGAGTTCTAAAGTAAAGCTTGCCTTACGTCAAAATGCGCATCTGTGAGTTAATTTTAGTTTTCACATATATATATATATATATATATATATATCCTAGAATTGTTTTTCCTGTTCAGTATATAGTTCGGTTCATTTCTGCTCGCTTCGCCATCCTAGAAGCCTATCAGGAGCTGCTCCTTATCCAGGCCCTCTGGCCTCAACGATCGCTCTCAGATCAAGCCATTACAAGCCCACCAACTTCCGCCTAGTTCATCCCTGAAACCATACACTTACTAAAGAAGGTCCCGCTCCGATACCATATTATGACATCTATGGATTAAATCATAGAGATATTGTCCACTTTGACACATCTCATACCAATCCTCACGGTTTTATCTTTTGGTGTACAAGTAAGCACTTTCCAAGAGGTCACTTATTTTGGTAGTGTGTGACCTCCTAGGAAAGTGCTATAGCCTAGGCTCGCTTAATTTGAAGTTCCAAAGCAAAGTTTACCATTATGTCAAAAAGCACATCTGTGAGTTAATTCCAATTTTCACATATATATCTCAAAATCATTCTCTCCATGTTCGGTCCATAATTTGGTTCATTCATTCCCCCTTTATCATCCTAAAAGGCTACTAGGAGCTACTCTTTATCTAGGCCCTCTGACCCCGGCGACCACTAGCCTTAGGTGAGCTTGAGCCTCACCATAAGCCAACAAGGCTCGACCTCGCTAGATTTTGGTGAGTCAAACCTCACCAGCCTCGTGCAAAGCTCCACCTCACTAGATCCAACGAGCTCATTCCTCACTTGTAGTTGGTCACGGCCATCGCCGTGGCAGGCGACTAGCCAAGGAAAAAGCAAATAGAAAAGAAAAGAAAATTAAAAATTGGATTTTAAAAAATAAATTTATAAAATATTAGAATTTTAAAATTAAAAATTAAAAATTTTCTTGAATTTTTAACTTTAAAAAACATATGTTTTTACAAGAACGAACATTTCATTAATCAAGAACCTGAGTCTGAGCACCAACAATGCACGCATGGCCTTTGTGGAATTGAGATTGACTGTCGAGGATTGGAGCTTGAGCATCGGGGCCTAAGCCATACATTTATGGAGGCGAGCCTAGTTGTCGGGGCATAGGGCATGGGCAGTAGGGGTTTGAGCCCAACCTTAATGGACCCAAGCATAGGCACCCAGGGCTTAGGCCTGGGAACCAGGATACCAACCCCGGCCTCAATGGACCCCAATTCATGCCCGGGCATCAGAGACCTAATCCCAGCCTCAATGGACCCGAGCTTGACCTTGATGGACCCAACCTCAACATTGTAGTCTCGGGAACTAGTATTGGGGCTCTTGTGTTCAAATGTAGAGTTTCGGGTTTAAGCGTCAATACCTAATTATATTTTGGAAAATGTTTTTTGACTTTTTCAAAGAGAATTTGTTTCCTGAATTTAAGCATAGTTTTCCGTTGACTATGAAAAATGTTTTTCATTAACTCATTTACCTAAGCAAATTGAATGTTGAAAAATAAGGAAAATATAAAGAACAAAGCCTAATTGTCACGAATTCTTGTTACGGGGATTTCTATCAAGTTGTGATTATCTTACTCTCATTGGTTTCAATCAGTGATTAAAATTCATTCGAAGATGATCGACGGCCAATTAAGCTGTTAAATATGACTTTGAAGCAAAAGTAAAATGGATTCTAATATGCCTCGAAGTCACAAGAATTTTTGCAAAACCGAGATTACTACAACAATGCGCAAATAGTAGATTGGGAACAAATGAGGAAATTGCATGAAAATTTATTGAATAAGAACAAATGGCTTGGTAGCCGTGCTTGCTTGATGACTGAAATTGACCACAAACTGTTAATAGTGGAGGGACCGTTCTAAGGTTGGTAGGTTCCAGAGTTGAATTTTAGAATCTACCCTATTAACCAATTCTCAATTTTTGGACTCTATAACCTACCATGTTTGCTTAGAAACGCCGGTTCTGGAACCTATCTTGTTTTTCCGGTCCGATTCTAGAGTCAATCTGAGAACTTGTTTTATTTTTATTTTTTTCAGATTATTTTTCACAGCAAAATCATATGAGGCTATGAATAATGAAACGATTCAAAATAAAAAAATGAATTACATAAATCCTAATCCGCCAAAAAATAACAATACATAAAATGAATACGTAGTCACATACAATAATAAACGATAAAAAATTTAAACACGTAATATAAAACATAAATTATAAAACTCAATTCCCCATTCATCTATAAAAATTTAGGAGAAGAGAAAAGAATGGCAAGGAGTTCCAAAGAAGGACAAAGGTGCCGAGGTTAGAATTTAGAGAAAAAGGAAATTAGGGTTTTAGCTTATAAAACCGGTTCCAAAATAAAGCGATCCAATTTGATTCCTAGGTAAGTATTCACTCGAAACCTATTCCCGGATTGATTATAACCAGTTCCAAAAATATGGAACTTGTTCCCAGACCAGTTCCAATGAAAACCAATTCTTGGACCTACTTTTAGAATAGTCCAGTTCGATTCCTAGGTAGAATCAATTTGGTTACACACCTCTAGTTAATAGAGATTATTGGAGTGCATGGAGAAAATAAAAATCTTACAAAGTACGGATTGAAAGCTTTTAGAATCAAAGATAAGTACCGGAATTAAAAAAAAAAAAACTGATCTAATTCAAAGTTTAAAGGCAAATATGGACAAAATATAATTCAAATTGATTTGTTATGAATAATCTTCTTATTTCCAAAATCCAACTACTCTTCGTGGTTTTTGAGGTCTTAATCGCTTCTATGCGTGTGTGAATATCGATAGATCTCTAATGACTGGTCTAGTTTCCTCTATCTTTAATGGGTCTTTTTGTAATGTATTCTGATATTTTCCCACTAGGATCTCTAATTGCCTTAACTTGTGCACTACTCTAGGAATTATTGTAATCGGTATTGATCCATTAACTATAGTCAATCCTAGATCAATGGATTCTCATTAATTTGGTCTTCAACGTTCGTGCATGGTTCGGATTGATCACTCGTCGTCATGTGTCATATTTTTCACTATCGCAACCTCTCATCGAGTGCACTACCTAGGGTTTGGCTAATGAATTACTAAGCCTAAACTTAACTTGGGCTCTTCCAAGCCCATACCAATTCGCGATTTAGGGTTTAAGTTTTTAGTATGCAAATGATTTTTACTTGGAGTCGCCACTAATCTATTTTTTTGGTGGGTCAATTAGAAACCCAAGTAAAGTAACAGAAGAATTACTTTACTCTTACGAACCAGAGACTATGGAATCGGGGACTTGATTACGTTAGATTTCTCTAACGTCCTTTCGGTACATTTTCTCTTTTATTTGAAAATATGATTTGCAGGCATTTATATTGATTTTAATTTACTCCCTAACATACAATGTGATCATGCGAGTGCGTGACCATTATCTAACACTCAATAAAGCAAAGCGATAAATAAATTTACCTTTTGAACCAGCCATATCCCTTCCCTATTTTTGACCATGCAGATATATTTTATTTTTTGAACCAGCCACATCCCTTCCTTTTCTTGACCATGCAAAATCGGCCGCCGCAAATACTTGAAAGATTATACTCCTAAAACTATATGCTATACAATTCTAATATTTTTTGTTTAGGAGTTAAAATTAATCCCTAAAGTTTTGTGCATTAAATTACGAATGATTAATCAAAATTTAGATGTCAACATTCACTTTAACTCTACCTATTGTAAACTCACGATAGATGAGTTTATTCCATCAATGGATCTTATGAGTCATCATCCCTCATAATCGATAAGTCTTATCAGACATTCCATTGATTGAGCCTTATGAGTTAAATGTATTGTCATAACTTCATTTAGGCCGTGTCAAACACATCTTAAAATTTTCAAGGCAATTTCCTGTAAATATGGTCTATTGATTCTAAATCTAAAAGTACTTTTTCCCCCTGGGAGCTTTGAACCTAAATAACGGGATTCTAAGTAGTAAAAAATTATGAAATGTTTAACCGTCTTTACGTGTCATTTCTTAAAATTACATTTCTATTTAAACTTAAACGAAGTGAATTTTCACATTTTGAGGAACCATGAAATGAAAAGCACCTCAACTCTTTAAATGAGTGTTGTTGAGATACGAGAAGCGCCTCAACTCTTTAAACGATGAATCGACTGTGGTGATCTTGATTATATCGGTCAATTCTATTATACATTCTTTTACATTCGTTTAGTGCAAGTAAGCTGTATTGGCCGAATCATGTAAATGATGTTCGATGCATTCCCTGTATTCCATTACTACGTCCGAACGAGCAATGTGAACAGCTTCATTCCAATTAGTGAGAATTTCACTGTATATTTGAGCTTAGCGCATGCGCAAGAAAACAGGGAAGTACGGATGATGGAAAAAAGGAAAATTGCTAAGAGAGGAGAGGAGAGGAGAGGAAGGAGCTCATGATCCTCGTTGGTCGGTCGGTCGGTCGGTTTTTGGCAGGACCCGCCCTTTCCGTTCTGGGGACACAACTGTTAATCGTTTCAACCTAGATTTGAATTCTTCAAACCTCTGCAGGGAAACCCAGCTGCAAATACACGTTTTTTTGTCGATCCGGCAAGGGGTGAAGCATATGGGATGGACGGAAGAGGGGCCGACCGGCAGAAGGGTTTTTCTCAGGACAGTTTCAACGAGTCATTGAATGGATTTCCGTTAAAAGATTTTGTGTTTGCTGAGACCATTCTGTTGACTTGGTGACGATGGAGAAGCAGGACGCTTATACACGATGGCGGAGGATAGGAGCAGCAGCACACGCCGGAGGCCATGTGAAAATATCTTCTCGTGGCAAGAAAACCCAAAGTGAGATTTTGCCATCTCCATGGTTCCAGTCCTGGCATGCGGGGTGACTATAGCGAGACACGGAGGGATTTGGAAAAATACGCCCAAAGAACCGCCCACAAACGTCAGCCACCGCCAACCTTCTACGTGTCTGGATCTTTCAAAGTCTCCATCTCCTGGTTCGTCATATGGGAAACTTCTCTGATGCCACACTCCCAGTTGCACCATTATCACATGTTTAGAGGAAATTCCCCCGCGCTCTTCCTTGAGGAAAAATGCTTATCACGGTAAAAGCCAGCGAATATTCCGACTTCTCCCAGTTGCAACCATTATTACGCGTGCTCGGATCATGTTCACTAAAGCCATAAGATTTCAAGACTTTTAGGTGGAAGGAAAACCATATGTATATATATTTTTAAAAAAAAAGCATATAAGGCTCGTCATTGAGCAATATAAAATATTTCAATTTGTACAAAGCAATTCCCATTCTTATTTTTTTTTTAAACTTAAATTGCTTGGAATCTTTGTAAATCCTAAAGCACACTAATAATCAAAGTCCACTGTTGGTTTGTTCATGTATCTATTTATTTTGCAACGAGGCAAATGACCATCATTTCGAGCCCAATTTCCTAGTTTGGATCTTAAATTTTTATAATTGTTTGATGTTAAACTTTTAAAATCTTATGTTTAAGATCTACAGTCATTTTGAAATATGGTTGTGATTTATAAGCTATTTTGCGCGAGATAACTTGTTATTTAAATAATATTATTGTAGGTTTCATTGCAAGTGTGAATTTCTGACTATTTTGTCGATTTGGCTTTGAAGTTTAATGTCAAATTAGTGGTTGATCTAGGACAGATTTGGAGAATAATTGAGCATTATCGAGATGAGCTTGAGATGGAGCCAATCACCCCGAATATATCCTACTTCGACTCTCAATTCTGCTTAATCATGCCCCTCCTTAATCACACCCCTCTGGTCATTTAGCATACCATTTCTATATAAAGAAAGTTCAAACAGTCAACCCAAAAGTTCAAGTTATTAAGTTGAAGGAAAATTATGTATATATTATAAGGCCCAATCAAATATAATAGTCAAGTGATGCAGTATAATTTTCTTTTAAAAGCTCCTCTCATGTGTAAACCAGTCTAAAACTATATGGAAGAAAGGCACATGAAATGATCAAGTGACATGGAATAATAAGCTAACATATACTCATATGTTAGAAAGTATCAATACTTTTCGAGAGCCTTTATATCATGTCAGACACTCTGACGTGTGTTTGGTACTCTCCAACACTTGGTCAACATATGTTTAAAAATCCGACACCCGATCAACTCTCTCGATACTCTCAGATACTCGAGTTTGGAATTCCGACACATGATTCATACATGTACAGATTCAATTTTAAAAATTTTCAATAAATGAGATCAAAATATAAATATGTAAAAATAATAAAAATAATAAAATAGGAAATAAGAAAAATCTAGTCTTCTTTTTTTTTCCAACTCCCACTTCTCGTGACAGACAATTCACTCCCCCAAGTTTGTCTTTTTTCTCTTCTCTTCCCACGTGCTTTGACATGCAAGTCCAGAATGTGGATTGATTATTTTTTTCCTCTAATTTTTATGAATTATTAGAATTGCGTTGAATTTATCAAATTGAATAATAAATGATATTAATGAATAGTGAATTAATTTTTTTAGTGGAAATTCATTTTATGCTCTTTTATTATTATTTATTTATTTTTGAATTTGAATCAAATTTATTTAGTTGAAATAATCATAAAAATGATAATATATATATATATATAGTTAATATACAACGTATCCCAATGTTGTGGGATTCTCTATTTTTTGAGAAACAAAGTGTCGGCGTGTCGTCTCGTGTCGTCTTGTGTTATGTTGTGTTGCGTGTCGCGTGTTGCGTTTCGATGTTGATACTACTTAGCTCATAATACAAGGTCTTAAACTGACGAACGAAAGCCTGTGAAATTGAAGAATTTGGATTCGCATACATGCAAAATAAACTTAAGGCAAGAAGGATCAATGCGGAAGCCTAGTTCTAAGATCACGCAAGAATATCCAACCCAAAAGCTTATTCCCTATCTACAACTGATATCCCTAACACCTTCGCGTTGAATATTTTAGCATGATGATTTCACCGTGAACCCTTTTATTTTTTCTTCGATGTGCACTAGATTTTAAACACGAAGAATTCTCACACTCGTCTATGACTTACTTATGTCAATTCATCATGGATGACGCAAGCAATTACGATAAAAAAAACACCCATTTGAATTAAATGGTGGAATTTTCATTCTGCCTCCGCACTCAGTGGCCCACCATCCAAAAGCATCCGCTTATAAGTAGTCCGACGTTCGGTATTATCTCCCAACATCGTCCTTGGATTGAGAGCTGACTGAAAGGTAGCTCACCTCTTAATTCAGTAAGGAAAAACAACTTCAACATACAGACATCGATGGAATTCGCGAGTGAGAAAAAACGCGAGATACTCTCAAGTATTGCCAGGAATGACGGGCACGGTGAGCATTCTCCGTACTTCGACGGATGGAAGGCATACGATCGGAACCCCTTTCACCCAACTCAGAATCCTGATGGAGTCATCCAGATGGGTCTTGCCGAGAATCAGGTCTGGTAGTTGCAAAAGCTCTTTATTATGATAATCTGCTTTCAGTGATGATAAATATGAAGTTGCCGAAAGACTGTAGCATGCATTGCCCTATCGCACATTTCTTGCACACATGGCTTCGCAACTTTTTTAATGGTATCCATTTTCACCTTGTTCTGCATTATCGTTTGCAGCTTTCCTTCGATCTTATAGAAGAGTGGATAAAGAACAATCCTACAGCATCTATTTGCACTCCCGCTGGGGTTGGCAAATTCAAGGACGTTGCCAATTTCCAAGACTATCACGGCCTCATGGAATTCAGACAAGTAAGTGTAGACAGCCACAGAGTAAACATCGTTTCACGAATTTAAAGGAAATTCTATTGCCTTTGTTACTTACTAGAAGGGCATTACCTTGCTTCTCTCAGGCTGTCGCCAAGTTCATGGGAAGGGTCCGACGTGGTAAGGCCACATTCGACCCGAACCATGTCGTCATGAGCGGTGGAGCAACTGGAGCAAGCGAGACGCTCATTTTTTGCTTGGCTAATCCTGGGGACGCTTTCCTCGTTCCTTCCCCATATTATCCAGCGTAAGGATTCATGCTCCCATCTAGCCTTCTGCTCTCTGTATTATTTCACGTAGTGGTTAACTCACGTATAGCCTTGATGAATAATCCGAAAAACATGCAGTAGGGTCCGTGCAGGGTTAAAAGAATAAAACTCTGCAGAAAATTACCATTTTTTCCCTTACTTTAAAAAGAAATAAAATATCAACAAATAGTCATCGAAGAAAAGTAAGTTCCGGTGAACAGCTCATCTGAATCGAATGGGAACAAACAAAGGAAAGCTTCAGAATTCAAGTCCAGGGAAATTATGCTTGCCCAAATAGTGCCTCAGATTCCTCTGGGAATTACTTCGTCCGTACTAAGAGAGATCAATGTTTCCAAGTC
The DNA here is from genome assembly GCA_014858505.1 of Corymbia citriodora subsp. variegata. Classification (NCBI taxonomy): domain Eukaryota; kingdom Viridiplantae; phylum Streptophyta; class Magnoliopsida; order Myrtales; family Myrtaceae; genus Corymbia; species Corymbia citriodora. The sequence goes on from CM026414.1 coordinate 43,752,862, forward strand.
TAAAAATGTTGCTGTTTTGGCCTGGGAAAGTGTTCAGGTCAGAGTGACGATAAACGCTAATAGAACTTGGTAGTAGTCGTTGGTCGAGCAGAGAAATATGAAACAGATGCTGCATCTTGATGAGCTGATCATAGCAGATTTGAGTTGACTAAGACCAAAACTTCCGCATGGTTGAAAGCACGAGTTAATTCCAATAACTTTCAAACTTAACAACCAAGTTCATTTTTGCTAACCACTGCAGTCAGAGATGGAAAAGAGTCCAGCCCTTCGCCCTGAATTTTCCAAGCAGTCCAAAATCAATTCCCCTAATCTTACCAAACCTTTAGAAGACAGAAGAAAAAGTTAAAATTCTCTTCTTGCAACGTAGCTTTTAGTCTCATAATCTTTCATCAGACCTTGATTCTGTTTAACATATTTTAATATGAATTCTTCGCTACTTTTCCACCAACTTTCTTACATTTTCATGCTTGGTTATTTCAAATGTCCGAGGAAAAATATGACACTGACCACTCAACAATTTCTAAAGCTTGTCATGACATTTGTTAAGTATGTTTATTCTAGTGTATAATTGTCCTATGATTTAATTCTCATGTGCTCGTCTCTCATGTTTCGAATTCTTTTACCTCAGATTTGATAGAGACATAAGATGGCGCACTGGCGTACGGCTAATTCCGGTTCCCTGCGACAGTTCCAACAACTTCCAAGTGACCCTGGCACAGATGGAATCAGCATACACCAAGGCCATAGAAGCCAACATCAACGTAAAAGGAGTGATCTTAACGAACCCATCAAACCCGCTTGGGATCACTTTGAGCAAAGAAACGCTGACCAGCCTGTTGAGCTTCACTTTCGAAAAGAACCTCCACATGGTGTGCGACGAAATATACTCGGCCACAGTCTTCAATTCCCCAGCCTTCACGAGCATCTCGGAAGTAATGCAAGAGACCGAATGCAATCCTGATCTTGTCCACATTATCTACAGTTTGTCCAAGGATCTGGGGCTTCCTGGCTTTCGCGTCGGCATAATTTATTCCTACAATGATCAAGTGGTCAACTGCGCAAGGAAAATGTCGAGTTTCGGGTTGGTCTCTTCGCAGTCTCAGCATTTGCTTGCTTCCATGCTCTCTGATGAGGTCTTTGTCAAGAAATTCCTAGAAGAGAGCTCCAGGAGGTTGGCCAAGAGGTACAGTCGCTTTGTCGAAGGACTCAAGCAGGAGGGCATACATTGCTTGGAAGGGAACGCCGGTCTTTTCTTTTGGATGGATTTGCGTCACCTCCTGAAAGAACCGACGCACGATGCCGAGATGGAGCTGTGGAGGGTGATCATAAAGGATGTGAAGCTCAATGTGTCGCCCGGGTCCTCTTTCCATTGCACAGAGCCTGGGTTCTTCAGGGTTTGCTTTGCGAATATGGATGATCACACGGTGGAAGTGGCGCTTAAGAGGATCAAAGAGTTTGTGTCTAATGCAATGGAAGTGGCGATGCTAAGAAACACTGGCGAAAGAGGAATCTCAGCCTGAATTTTACGTCCAGGAAATGCGATGAGAGCTTGATGTCTCCTCACCAGAGAATGCCCCCTCACTCACCAATGCCTCAATCACCCCTGGTTCGAGCGAGGACTTGAAAGGGGCCATCCTGGATTCGTTATGCTATATTTAGAGAAGTGATCTTAGCGATACTGTAGAATAAGCTTCCCCCAAATTCTTAGGATTGAGTTGGGGCCCAACCGCTTCTTTTTTTTCATTTTATTTTGTCCCATTTGCTTGGATGTTTTATCTCAAAATGGATAGGAATTTCAGGATGTCACATGTTGTGTCGAGTGCTGCGTGTTAGTATCAGTGTCACTTAGGCAAGCAGTGCTTGATCAGTAGCCACATGATTCAAGCCTTCATTCACCTCATAGTAGCCAATCAATCCCATCATCCTAAGTATCTGAAGAGGAACACAAATAACATCAAAATGTGACCACACTTCAAACACTGCATTTGCTAATATCTATGGAACCATAGATAAATTTGCTAAATCTCATGCCACTAATGAGGCCATCCCTATTTCCACTACAGGTTTTTCAAGAAGTTAGTATGCATAATTACATTTCAATCAGTCCTTATCATCATATAAGCCGTGATAATGAGATAATGCAGCTGTTGCAGAGAGATAATCATAAGTGATATCTTAGGGAGCACCTCCATAACTATATTTATATGCAATTACAACAGTTGTAAATTAACTAGACGCAATCAAACCTTTAATAAGAGGTTATCAATATGACAAAATTGAGTTTAGGGCATGTTTGGTAACCCTTCCGAGAACAATTGATTCTATTCTTTTGTTCCCAGGAATATATTTGAAACAAAAATCTGTTTGGTAAATTTTTGTTGTGGGAATAATTTGTTCCCAAGAATAAATTTGGAATAGAATCAAGAATAAAAAAAGTTGCCTCTTGCTATCAGGAACAATTTTGAGATTCAATTTTTACTCTCTCTTTTTTCCTCTTCTCTTTTTTCCCTTCCTTTTATTCTCCTTCTTCCTCCTCCTAACCCACTACCACCCCCATCACCGCCCCCATTGCTGCCCCCCGGCCACCGCCGTTGTCAGTGAGCGGCTGGGCAAGATTCAATGAGCTCGCCAAAGCCTCACTTGGCCAAGGCGTGGTCTAGCAAGCTCGCCAGAGGCTTGCCTGGCCACCAACGAGCCTCACGCAGCCTCGGCAAGATCAACCCTCGACGAGCTAGGCTAGCCTCACCTGGCTACCAGCAAGCTTGTCGAACCTTACCCTAGCCTAGCGAGGCTCTAAAAAGCTCATTGGACCTTGCCTAGCCGCTCGCTAGCTACCGGCAGCGGCGGCGGCGGCGAAAAGGGAAAAAGAAAAAGAAAAAGAAAAAGAAAAAGAAAAAAGAAAAAAGATATAATAAAATTATAATAAAAGGTATTTAAAAATTAAAAGAATCAAAAAAAAATTGAAGACTCCTACCCAACGCATTTCTATTCCGAGAATAAAAATTTTGAACAGTTTACCAAACACTTTTAAAAACATAGAAATTGTTCTCAGGAGCAGAATAAAAAAGAATCATTTCTGACCAAAAATTATTCTCAGAAGTAGAATGGTTACCAAACAGCCATTAGTATCATGTTTGAGATGCTTAATGATTTGGCGTTTGATTTGAGCTAGTTTCACATTTACTTGTTTAGCTCTCAATAGGACTGATCATAGCAGATATCACGAAAGCATCCATCTCCTTAAACTCATTCAATTCGTTTATAACGCTAATTTTATCAGTCCGGAGTTATGGACTGTTGGGTTCTTATTCTCACTCTTTCTATGATTACTCTTTTTCCATTTCTTGGCAAAAAAGAATGGTAAAAGAGCCAAACTACTTTCCTTAATGAGAAGAAATAAGGTGATGCAATTCCTACTCATCTGTACATAAACACTATTCTGTCCAATGAAAATGGATCATGACCCAAAATATTAAAGCCATAGGGGTGATCACATTTTACTTCATTCCAGCTAGTCATACCTACACCACATTCATCATCACGGCGAATATAAATTCTGCATATTTTCAGTGTAGAAGTCCCCGCTTTCTTCCCTATTTTTCCACAAGACAGGACAAAACAATACCATACCACGAAGCAATCGACCTTACATGGAGAAAATTCAACGGACCGAAAGCGGGGAAGATTGATGAAGGCTCCATTTGGTTATTACGGCCAATGAATTGGTTCCAAGGTGCATTTTGGGAATGGTGCATATAGACATTACGAGCCAATAAAGGACACAAAAATGGGTACTTCTATGATGCGGTACAAAGCCAACCAACGCCACATCCTTTTCTCTGTTCTTTTGACTCTGTTCATGTATTGTGATTCTTGGCCAATTTGACATCATGCTTTTCCCCCCACCTCATATCTTGTTTATCTTCATACTTCCATTTAACACGTTTTCTCTAGTTAGAAATGTTACATCAATTTTCCAGTGATGCGAAGTGATATGAAAAGTGATGGCTGTGGATCATAGGAAGATTATGTGAAATATTACTTGTATGCATGCTTCATTTTAGTTGGAGGATTTATATTAGACTCTATGTTAAAAAGCTCAAAAGCACGTGGGACCTCCCAAAATTAGCAACTTGTCTCAATAATGAGCGCAGTTTTTTTTTTTTTGGTCGGAAATATTGATACTTTCATTACTAAAGAGGGAGGCGAGATACATCAGAACATAAAATTTCGAAAAGGCTCGATGGGGGGTATTGGACCAAGTTGCCAGGTAACGCTTGATGACATTGGGCCTTTGCAGCCCAATCCGCTGCCCTATTCGCATCTCTTTTGCAGTGGGTAAATTTGATGGGCCTCAAGTTTTGCTAAGAGGCCCTGAGCTTCTTGAAGATGGGTTTGTATTTCCCAGTCAAAGTGAGCTTCCGTGTTCAGCGTTTGCAGCGTGGGAGTAAGTGACTTCTGATCTGCGATTGCACTTATCTCCCTCACCAGTTCAAGCTGGTCAGTCTCCAACTCCCAACTGAGGGTTTCTTTTTCTACTTTTTCTTCTGTCGATAGCCATCTGAGGGTTTCGAGGATAGCTTCCGCTTCTGCTTGGATCGGCGATTCAACCATGACCGAGCGTGCAAAACCGGTGATCATTCTGCCTTGGCTGTCTCGGCAAACAACTGCCACTGCAACTGCTCTATTCTCTTGGCTAAATGACCCATCGACATTCCACTTAAGGGAACCACAGGCTAGGGGTGTCCATATAGCAGGTGAGTCCGGTTGTTGAGCTGAGTTTCTGTTTTTTTAGAACAGCCCTGTACTGATGTTCTGGTGTTGAGCGATGGCTGACTCGATTAGGAGCACTGGCTGAAGTCTCTATCCACGGAAGATAAGAGCATTCCTTCCGCGCCAAATCTGCCACAAAATCTATGTGAGGAGCTCGAAAGGGATGGTATTGTGCTGAAATTTGTCGATCCACTCTTCGATTCGGTTGACATGCCTCTAATTTATGTTGATCTTGATTTTAGGGTGTTTCCAGACTTGTTCGGACCATGGGCAGAGGAGGAACAAATGCTCGCTGGTTTCGGGTTGGCTTTGGCACATTTCGCACTGATCATGAGGTAGTATATTTCTTTTCCGAAGGTTCTCCCTTGTTGGTAGCGCGTTATGACATAATTGCCATAGGAAATGTTTTAACTTTGGTTGCATTTGGGCTTGCCAAATGCAACGCCATAATGTTGGTGGTGTCTGAAAGGAGGAGGAAGCTTCTTGCTGTTTGGGACTGCTCTGTATGGATTGTATGCACTGATATGCGCTTTTTACTGTGTACATTCTAGTCTTATTGGGTGTCCATACTATGTGGTCTTGTGTCCTATTTCTGCTTTGTGACATCCTGAAATTCGAGCCCTTTGAGGGAGGAATGAACGTTAATTTCGCCAATGCATTGTTAGTTGATCTCACTTGGAACTGATCACTCCAGAGATACTGACCTTGAGGGGAATGGGTAATGAGGACAGAACTCATGCGACTAAAGAACTTGACCTGGGAAAACGATTTGACCATGAGACTTGCATAAGAACGATCCTGTGGATATGCAGGCCGATTCCAAGGACAAATAAAAGTCAATTCACGGACAGAAATAATGGGACGACGGGTGATTCCGTTTACTGTTATCGAACCCGCGAATGGCCCTATGTCGATCCTTGATAATCGTGTACTTTGAAATAAGAATCGATCCTTTGCAATTTCATGTAGTCAAGGACGTTCATGTGTCGAGAAGTCTTGAACGTGAATTGGCACGAGTCGGTTACGCGTGAATCCTCAAAGCCGCCTGTCAATCTGAGTAGTACCAAAATGGCATTCGGGCGAAATTGACAAGGTATGTGAATCCAATATTGGACTTCGAATTTTTGGGAACATTCGCGAAGGACTTTTGGACAATGCTTCTTGGATAGTCGACATTGACGTTTGAGCCGAGTTTTTGAGAAAAGGGGATTTTGAATCGAGAACCCGAGCCTATGAGGACGTGGGCCTGGCAAGAACAGTGTGGGCCTCACGCCCAAGGTGGGACAACCGCCATGGAAGGCCGAGGCAAGTAAGTGAGCTCGTTGGGCCAAACCGATCATTAATCCTCCCGAGCCCATTGTCTAACCTTGAGCTGATTCGAGCCCAAGAAATTCCCGACCCCATTCCTATTCATTTTCCAGTCCGTTTCTTAGGCCCACCCTTCATTTTCAGCCCAAGGGCACATTGGGAAGTGTGCAAGGTAGAAATGAACAAAATGTCCTTGGATATTTTGAAGAAAAGTCAAAAAGAAAGAGAAAGAAGATGATGTCATGTTTTTGGGACTTGAGCTAAGCAATTAATGCCATTAATTGAGGCTTATCTTCAGCCTCACTTCACTCTCTCTCTCTCTTCTTCATCTTCTCCAAAACCGCACCACTTCTCCCCTTCTTCCCTTGCCTTCCTGTAGTTTCTGCTTATGACCTCTCACCGAATTTAGAGTTGTTCGTTGCCTTCCCGGTGGAATCTCGGGCTGTGCCACCTATCAAAATGTTCAGCACAGAAATTCCGTACTGTTCAAGTCATCCGATCGTCGAATGGAGCTACCGTCCGACCCGTACAGCGGCCAAAAGTCGGCGGTCCTCCATCCGTCACTATGCAGCACCTCCTGTACATCTTCGGTTTTTCTTCCGTTTCTCTCCATTTTTGGCCTACCCACTGCCCACACCGGCCACACACACCTCCCCCTTGACCCCCTGGAACCACCAGTCACTGGCCACCAGCTCGCCGGAGTTCCAGGCAACCCATTCAACTCCGGTCAGCCACTTTCTCTTCAAGCAGTGCTATTTTCTGAGGTTGCAGTAGGAAGCAGAAGTTGTTGCTGCTGTGTTGGGCTTGGGACCGCCTTGGAGTGTCATGAAAGAAGTCCCCAGGTGTCGGGTTCGTCGCCGCCGCCGCGCTCATGTCGCCGGCCCGCTTAACGGGTGAGTTTAGCTCCTAAACCCTATTTAGTGCCTAAACTTGCTTAGGGTTAGGTTAATTAGTGCTAAGATTAGCTTAATCTTGTTTAATTATGCTTAATTGTGTGTTATGTGCTAATTAAGCATGCTTTGCTTGATTAAATTGATTAATTGTTTTAATTAATTGATTTATTTAATTTCTGCATTTATTGATTAAATTATGTGATTTATGAATTAAATTATTTAATTATTAAATTCGAAATTTCACTGTTCATGTGCACAATTCATGTGCACTGTTCACGTGCACTGTTCACGGCACTATTCATCCGGAAGTGAAATTGTGCATAATTTCATGTACCTTGATCATATGAAGTGAATTGGATGTGGCATTGCATAAGCATCTGCTTGAATCGTGTGATTTTCACAAAAGAAAGAAAATGGTTTGTCCGAGGGACACCGGAAATGGACCGCCTTTATGAGAAAGAAAGTGATTTGTCCCAGGACACTGGAAATGGACCGCTTTTATGAGAAAGGTGGGAAAAATGGTTTGTCCGAGGACACCTGAAATGGACCGCTTTTGTGAGAATGATTTGAGGTTTCATATGCAAGCATGTGTGCATTGGCTAATGCTCAAAAATAATAAGTGTGTTGTGATGGTTTGCTCGCGTGACCACTAATTTGAAACCGCCATCTCGAGAGAATATCCCTTGATGTTCTTTAGGCATGCCGTCTTGGGAGAGTATCCCTTGACATTCTGTAGGCATGCGATCTTGGGAGAGTATTCCTTGACATCCTTTTGGCATGCAGTCTCGGGAGAGTATCCCTTGACGTTCGTTGGGCATGCAGTCTCGGGAGAGTATCCCTTGACGTTCGTTGGGCATGCGGTCTCGGGAGAGTATCCCTTGACGTCTTTTGGGCACGGAATGTCACGATTATGCCTCTGCGGAGGAAGGGCGCCGTAGCGCCGTTGCACCTTGGTTGTGGTCCTATGGGGCAGTAATAATCGGAACGCGTGTGGATGCAAGAGTGTATGAGAAAACATGGCATCATTGTTTCCGATTATACATGAGATCATCATATCATTTATGGCACGCATGCATGAATTGATAACGTGCAGGGTATGGCAATGGCCAGGTGAGATCGCTTATGGTGCGACTCACATATGATTGATGAACTGCATCATCTAACGGCTATGTGCATTGCGTGTATTGTGCTGACTTATAATGTGCAGGGTATAGCATACCGAGTAAGGTTGCATGCGAACCGACTATATGATTGTTGGTTGCATTGCTTGCATTGTATGAGGTTTTACGTGTAGGGTATGGCATATCGGGTAAGGTTGCATGTAAATCGGCTTATGACCGTTGGTTGACCCTGTCTGTTGTTTGATTGTTGATTGCTAGTTATTTGTTGTTGGGTTAAGTGAGGGGTGGTTCTGGAGAGATACCCCAGGTTGAGTTGGTGTACTAACCGAGGCTCAGGAGAAGAACTCGCTGAGATTTTATCTCAACCCGTCGTGGTTAACCATTTTCAGGCCCCTAGAATGGCATACTCGCAGTGGAGAACCCTGCCCCCGCTTCTCCAATGATCGACCTGACGGAGTCGAGTTCGATGGGTCCGAGTCACCGTGGTGTTGAACCCGAGGGTTCATTTTGTACAGCTGGATTAGCCTAGCCTAGTTCCTTTTTGGTTTGGCTTAGAGGATGGATCGGCCCCTGTTGTCGAGCTTGTAAATCGGAAAACGATCCTCCGTTGATTAATTTAGTAAACTGTATAAATGAGTAGTGATGGTTGTTCTTGCTGTTCATCCCTCTATCCCTGATTGATTGATTGATTGATTGATTATTGGACTGGGGATGGTTCGTCTTCCGCTTGCGCATAACGAAAGATTAAAATTAATGGTCGTCGACGAGTCCTGGGATGTCGCTTTCAATTGACCATGGTGAGGGGTTATCGCGTGCTCGGGGTTCGGGGCGTGACATGCTTAGTGGAATTAAGAGCATTTCTTCAGCTATTTCCTGGTCAAAGAGACTCCGTATTCTGTCCTCCTGCCATGTCATGTGTTCTGTGTCTATTAATTCCGACACCATCTTTAGGTCCTCTCTATTTGCTAGGCCATTTAGTATTCCCCTAGGCAACCACATATCCTCGCGAATATTCACCTTCTCACCATTTCCGATAGTCCACCTCAATGAAGGGAGGATAGTATTTCTCCCTGTTAATATGCTGAGCCATCCCCAAGAGGGGTTGCTACCTCTTCCAGCCTATAATAGGTTCCTTTGTGGGTAGTACAAGCCTTGATATACTTGGCTCCATAGGGTGTCCAGCTGATTGAGCAGCCTCCAAGCTTGCTTACCCAACATGACTTCATTAAAAGTGATGAGGTCTCGAAAACCAAGTCCCCCCTTTGCTTTCCTTTCTTTTAATATTTACCATCGTTTCCAATGGACTCATTTGTGCTGGTCATTCGTTTTCCACCAAAAATTAGCAATTTTCCTCTCGATTGCCCGATATATGGATAACGGGATTTTAAAGATTGACATGACATACTGGGATATCGCTTGTACGACTGCTTTTATTAACACTTCTTTCCCTGCTCTCAACATCAGATTTTCTTTCCAGCCCTCTAGTTTTTTGTTCACTCTAGCAATAATCCAGGCAAACATCTCCTTTTTTGATCTACCCAAGTCCGAAGGAATACCCAGGTATTTCCCCGTTTTTTCCAATTCTACTACTCTCATCTCATTTGTCAAGCTTTGCTTCAGGGTTATTGGGTAGTCTTTACTGAAAAACATACCTGATTTATTTAGGTTAATAGTTTGCCCCGAAGCATAGTAGTACTGGTTCAAGACAGTAGCAAAATTCTGGCATTCTAAAATTCTTTCATCCATGAATAGGATAAGGTCATCCACAAACATAAGGTGGGTCAGGGTGGGGCATGCTCTGTTCAATCTGATACCTTTAATGTTGCCTTCTTCCATTACTTTGTGCAGGAAATGGGATAGAGTATTTGCTACTAGAATAAAGAGGTAGGGGGATAGTGGGTCGCCTTGACGAATTCCTCTAGATGGCTTAAAGTACGATAGAAGCTGCCTATTGATTTTAACACTGTAGGAGACAGTAGATACACACTACATAACCAGCGCCCCCCAGGTACCACTGAAGCCCATCTTAGTTAGACAAGCCTCTTAAAAATCCCACTCTACTCGGTCATAAGCCTTTTTCATATCCATCTTTAGAATTGCCTGGAATTTCCTTTTTTGCTTTCTTGTGCGAAGCTGGTGTAGTACCTCTTATACTAGTAGTATGTTTATGTTCCATAGTTATCAGTTGTGGGAGATATGGCTTTAGTCTATTAACCAGCACCTTCGAGATAATTTTATAAGTGAAATTGCATAAACTGATGGGATGAAACTGATCCACCTGTTCTGGGCTATGAACTTTCAGTACAAGGGTAATGATGGTTTTATTCAGTTCTGGGTTTAGGGTACCAGATCTCCAAAGCTGAGCAATTTCAGCATAAATATCATGGCTAATTTCATTCCAATGATGCTGAAAAAAGAATCCATTTAGCCCGTTTGGTCCAGGGGCTTTTAGTGCTCCCATTTGGAAAGTAGCCCGCTGAATTTCCTCTAGGGTAACTTCCCTGGTCAGTGCTTGATTCATTTCTTCTGTTACTAAGCATGGTAGCTGGTCTAATACTGGCTGGATATTTCTAGTCCCCACTGAAGTATATAGCTCTTTGAAAAAACTAGTAGCCATTTGTTTAATCTGATTTTGGTCGCGTGTCCATTCACCATTTGGATTTTTTAGCATGTTGATACGATTTCTCTATCTTCTTTGCACCGTAGTTGCATGGAAAAATTTGGTATTTCTGTCTCCCCACTTTAGCCATTGGACACGAGACCGCATCCCCCAGTAGATTTCCTCTTGACACCATAGTCGTTCAATTTCCCATTTCAGTTTTTGAACCCTCCTACTGTCATAACTCACTGCTATATCATTGACGAGTTGCTACAATTCTTCCTTTAAGGATTGAATGGTGCTGCGGGCATTGGAAAATTTCCTTTTACTCCATGTACGAAGCTTTGTTGTAACCCTTTTTAGTTTGTGGCTAAGGTCTCCCTCCTCTGCAGGTTTTTCCAGCTAGGATTCTTTCATCACATGCTCATATTCTTCGTCCTCTATCCAGTACGCTTCAAATTTGAATTCTTTTCTTCTTTTTTCCATCTAAGGTTTTAAATCCAGCAAGAGAGGGCTGTGGTCTGACCCCACCGTAGGTAAGGCGAACACCTCTGCCTCGGGGTACTCCACTCTCCACTCTATGTTGCTTAGAACTCTATCCAATTTTTCCTTCACGTCTTCATCCCCCTCTCTATTGTTTGCCCAGGTAAAAGCGCACCCCTTACTGTCAATATACATTAGTCCACAGGAGTCTAGAAAGTCTTGAAAAGCTTTCATTTTGTAGTTTTCAGCCCCTCTTTTACCCACTTTTTCCCACACATACAGCACCTCATTGAAATCCCCAAGACACACCCAGGGACCTTGGAAGGGATTTTGAATTGTTGAAATATCAGCCCATAATTTTAGTCTTTCCTAAAAATCAGTAGGTGCATGGACACAAGACACTCTCATGGTATTGCTCGTCTCCCTATCTGTGCAAGTTGAATGAATGCAATGCATAGAACTTGATTTAATCGAGAGTACTACCTGATCAGTCCAAAAAATAGCTAATCCCCCAACAATGCCTCGTGGGCTTACAATGAAGCTATTCTGAAACTTTAGTCTTCATTGTAGTCTCTTACAAACCTCCTCTTTATTCTTTGTTTCCATGATAAACAAAATAGCGGGCCTCTCTTGAGCCACCAGGGCTCTAATGGCCTGGAATGTTAGGGGGTGCCCAGCCCCTGACAATTCCAACTTAATAGCTTCATTTGTGGCATGGTGGCTTATTAGGGCTAGCTACCAAAGCCCATCCTCTTGTTTCTTCCTCCATGAGCACAGGGGTTTCCATTAATGTGGTGTCATCAAAAACATGCTTACTCATCCCTTGTGGTACATAGGGAGAGTATCTCTTCATTCTTTTCTGAGCAACATGTTTGGGTCCCTTACCCCTTTTATCAACAGCAATCCCTTTCATGGGAATTTGACTCTTTGAGTGGGGTTCCCCTTCCTGATCAGGTTCTAGATCAATCGTTACTCCCTCTGATTTGTGCCAAATCATATCCTCTTGGGCAGCTTCCTTTCTTTTGCCTTTGTCTCTATGTAAAGTATGAGCTGGATAAGCTTCCTATTGTGTTTCATACACTACTATCTCTCCCAGGTTTGTTGACATTTCAGGTAAGCCCATTTCCTCTAGTAGTTCCTCCATTGACTTCCCGTAGTATATATCCCAAAACAGACTAAACTCATTTGCTTCAACTTTCAGCCATGGACCAAACAGCATGTCTTTTTTATCAAGGAAGCGATTTTCTTGATATGGGATTTCCCCACAGCTCTGAGCATAATGCCCTAACCTTCCACAAGAGTAACAATAGTGCGGGAGACGTTCGTACCGGAAATCCAGCCAAATTTTCTTGCCCTTATTGCTGAAAAGTGCTCTTGGTTTTAGAGGTGCGTCCATATTCATGTCTACTCTTGCCTTCCCTATTTTATAAGGCATATAACCTTTGGCCTCAATTTTTACCTCAATTACTTGGCCTATATCCTCTACAATACATTCTATTACTTCAACCGATATCCATTCTACAGGTAAACCATGAATATGGACCCAAAAGCTGCATGTGTCAAATTTATAGCATGCTGGGGGAGTATTTGGTTGCTACGGCTTCATTAGCAATAAATGGTTTGCAAAAGATTCCGGTCCCGCTGTCAATATTCTTTCCTTATCCTTTTCTGAGGCAAAACGTGCAGCAAATATACTAGGAGCTAACAAGTTGATATCTATATTTTCAAGGTTCCAAACCCTCCACATTGTGTTTTGAAATGCTTGAAAATAAATCTTAGGGTTCTGGTATAACTGCCCTATAAGGGTTTGTTGGCATTCTCTTACCTTGCTAGCTGAGATTACATCATCTACTAATGTTATTAGTTGATGTGACCACAGTTTCCCCATCCTTTTGCATAACATGGCTAGTCTGACTTCCTCCTCTTCTTTGGTTTCCATTTCAGCTAGTCCAAGCGGCTCTGGCGGTGCTGGGCAGGGTCAGCAAGGTGTATTTGAGGGTGGGTAATGACGGGTGAGTGGAAGAAAGGGTGTATGCGGTGTGTGTATAGAATCGGCTGTCAGGATGCTGGGTGGAAGAGGGAGAAGGAATAGGGCAGAGAAATAACGAAAGAAGAAGGAATTGCTGGGGTTGGTGGGTGGCTAAGGGGGAAATCGGGAACGGGTTATGGAGGATGTGGCTTCCTCCATTGCTAGTACCAGGTGAAGGAGCTGTAGTAAATTTAGGGTTTTGGATTTGGGAGAGCTACCACAAGAGATAGGGAAAGCTCTTCAGAAGAAGAGAGAAAAGCTTATCATAATAATGATGAGCGCAGTTGCAGTCCATAAAAGATGTAGAAATTTTCTATCGCGCGCATGGCAATGGTAAAGAGGACATCGTGGACCTCGATCAAGGAGTGGTGGCCCCAATGATTGGACAACACCTTGAGCAAATTGATTGGGTTCTCTGGAGGGTCTGTCATTGGAGAGAGAAATGGGGGGAGAGAGAGAGGAATTATCGGAATTACGCGTATATCAAAGATATTTCAAGCTCCACAACAAATCTTAGATCATGTCAGATGCAAAAGAGAGCTTCGGCTTCCATTTCTTCAGGTCAACCTTCTATTAAAATCGAGGGTGCATGAATCGGATAAAATAGTTAGGAGGAACAAGAGGAAATCGGATAACAAATTTATACGATTCGGTTTGAATATTGAAACTTACGATCATAAAAAGAGTAATAGGGAATTCTACTATAAAAATAAGCGATATAATAAAGATAACAATCACGCGAATGCTTAAAAACTTTCTCAGTATTTCTCAGCTCCTAATTATAAAAATAACTCACACAGTATTTTAGCCCCTCTCACTCAAGGAATTATATAAATTCTACTCACAAGAATTTAACCGGCTAAATCACTATAGGATGTAATTATAACAAGAAAATTCTCATGAGAAGAACTTTATGCACACTCCTCTCTAAGCAATCTCAAAGCTCTCTCTCTGGCCACCAAAGACTTAGCGCACTTCTACTCCGATGGCTCCTCTATTTATAACCAAGAGAACCCTCCCATCATTCAATGGAAGAACTGTCTTCCTCGGAAGAAATCACGTTCTCCATTTGGGCTTTTTTCCTTTGATGAACGCAGAGCGCTCCTTAGCTGTTCATTTCTTCTCTTCTCGTCAAATTCAACAATGATGGCTAATGACGAAGCCAAAGAAGCTGCTTATTTTCTTCTTTCTTTCTCCACGTTAACATGGCCTTTGACAAAGAAGACAAAAGGCAAGGAGGGAACACATTTAAGGCAAATGGGCCGCTGTCCTCTAATACATCTTCGATACTTTTCTGTGAGGGACTGTTCTAGCTTGAGTGAACTCCCCAACTCAGTTTCGCAATTAAAATTGTTGATGAAGCTGGATTCATCGTCCACGATGATTACAAGATTACGTGATTTTATTGGTAGACTAACACATTTGGTAACCCTCAAGATCTCATTCACACGGATTGCCGAACTTCCTAACTCTATCTATGGGCTAGAGAGACTTTCATCTTTCCATGTAAGCCTAAATGTGATTGAGGAACGCCCCAACTTTACGGTAAACTTAAAATCGTTATGTGAATTCAAGTTGTACGTGGGGGTCGTTTTGCAGCACGATGGGAGTTACCTGGCATTATCGGAAGGTTGAGGAATCTAGAAGAGTTATACGCGGATTATTTTCCAGGGCTAGTGGGTGAAGCTCCTCCTGAAATTGGAGAATTGTCCTTCCTAAGAATCTTAAGCTTAAAGTATACTCGGATCGTTAGGGTGCCCGGGACTATCGGCAAGCTTCGTCGCCTCCAAACCCTGGACTTAGAATGTTGTGCCGAGGCTTCTAGACAGTTTAATCATTTTGTGTCTGAAATTCCAGTTGCTGCAGATAGTCCCTAACCTCTCAAACCTTACTAATATAGTTGAACTACTCCTATCTAATGGCTCTGAAAATGGGCAACCTTCAAATATAATTCAAACTTGTGACTTACGGTGGATTGGGAAGTTATCCAAACTGAAAATTTTGAAATTGTGCATTTTAAATGTCCCCTCACCGCCTACAGAGTTGAGTTCCCTTCTTTGCTCAGCCAGCTTACTTTAACTGGACTAGACCGGCAAACCGTTAGGAAACTTCCATCTTCACTGCTGGAGTTGGAACTGAAAAATGTCGACTCACTAGATTCGCTGTCGTCGAACTTGAGAAATTTGATAGAATTGAGGCTCTATGATGCTCAGGTGAATGAAATATATATTGATGGCCTTCCGCAGTTGGAAAAGTTGACCGTGTCGAAGTGTGAACTCCTCAAGAGATTGTGCATTCTGTCAACCATAGCGCAACTGAAAGAAGCCAAGGTATCTTCTTGTGCTAGGCTAGTTGAATTCAATTTCTTGGTGCAATGGAATCGTTGGAGAAGCTTCCAGTTGAAGAGTGCTATTCTATGAGGAGGCTAGACGGTTTATCAAACTTGAAGAACCTGAAAAATTTACAAATCCAGGAGTTCCCGGAGCTGCTGGTCATTGAAGGCCTTGATGAATGGAGACAACGTACTACAAGCCGGAGACATAGAAGGTGCTCTTCTACTTACTACTTTCAAATTGTACGGACTAGACATCGCTGTTTCCCCTGTTTTGTTTGTTCTCGAACATAAAACTGGAAGGTCCACTGGAAGGAGTTTCTGACAGACAATCGCATAGATGACAATCTCTTTAGAACTCCTGTACATACTGACCAAATTCTATTTTCAGTTACTCAAGTGTTGAATCGGATTCTAAAATGTGCAATTAGTGAGTCGTCGGAATTATCCACCTTGACTATTAAATAGATCCATTTCGACTGGCTATCATCATGTCATACGAACTGATGCAACTCGTTGAGCTTAATGATGCCTTGCTTTTGCAGGTCCGGTGCCCCAGAAAATACGGGTTTCCTCCCCCAACAGGATCGTTTGGAGAGATTCACATGTTTCTCAAGCATATTAAGCGGTATCCGCAAGCTTTTCCAGTTTTTTTCGACTTAAAAAGTTTTCATTGTCTACAGTTAGAATCGTGGAATTAAAGAAACTGAATAAGCTGCGGCCCGGACATAGAACTTTAAAGGTCTCCATGGTCTTCATCAAACTTGGATGGAAATCATTGTTAAGAAACAAGTATTACAGAAAGAACGCATATTGAACAGGGACTTGCCTTGCTCTGAGAACTTTATGTCCATTTTCCCAAGGTAAGCCAATGACATTGAGGTTCAGCAATCGATATGACATCTTTCGTGAACTGTCCTTCGCGAGCCGGGAGGCATAAGCGCCATCTAGGGCCGTCGAGTTCAAAGTCGGCCCTACCATTGATCTGACTAGACAAACTACTTCGACCAACACAAGGCCTTTGCGGCCTCCTTTCAAGAGGATGTTGGCTGGGGATCCGAGGGTAACCCGGCGCCACTCGATATAATACTGAAGGAGGATTTCGGCTATGGGTTTCTAGGGATTTTGCGATTTCTTGTATTTCTAGGCTTGAGCATATGATACAAAAATTGAAAGTTTAATGATCACATTATACATTGGGTTACAGTTCATTTGGAGACCACATTAAATAAAGTAAAAGTCTATACACCACATTACACATTGAGCCAATGTTCAAATTTCATTTATGTTATTTTCCTATAAAGAGGTAATGAATTTCATTGCACCATTAAATCCTTCTATCTTCTTCCTTTTCTCGAGGGCTCGTTCTCGATTGTAATCGCCATTCGTTAATTTTACATTTTATCGCATGTGCTCATAATCTCCATCTGTTGCTCATTCACGTGGCCCTTGAACTTATGATTTGTGTTATCAAATCATTAAACTTGTAAAGAATTTTTGATGAAGTCTCTTAGGCCATTTGATGACCCAATTAAGTGCTAAAAATTGAATACTCAACGATTACTAAGGCTAATCTTGTTTCATAAGCTCAACGTGGATTGACTTAAAAGAATCAATTAAATAAAAATTCCACCCAACGTAATAAGCAAGTGAATTTACTTTTTTGTCCACATAAACTGCTACGGATTCTAGGGCTCCAAACACCTAGCGCCGGTGTTAAGTGATCCCATGACTGCGTTGAACTATAAACTATACTAATGGAAGGGTGAACTCCAATATGGAATGGCTTACTTAATTCATTCAATAGAAAAATAATAGGTGGTAATTAGAATCTTACCGCATATAATTTACAACAATAGATTTCATTGTTATATATTTCGGATTATATTCAGCTGTCACTTTGTAATTGTCATCAAACAACTCTATACTTCAAATTTTCAGGATTAAGCTTTTAAACACTTTAATTAATAATACTAAAATTTTCAAATTTTATTTTTCAATTGTATTAAACGAGCTGCAGTATCTGATTCCGTTAAATTAATGGTCGCGTGTCTATCAATAGTAGCAAAAAATTTGATGTTAGAAAAAAATCGGTGCAATAGTGGATAATCATTTTTGAGTGAAACAAGTTGTGGAAACAATAATGAAAGATTTAATTAAGTAAATTGCAGAAAATAGTGGATAATCGATATTGAGCTTTTGGTCAGCACCGATCGAAACATTACATTTGATTATTCAGGATCCGCAGCGACATAACTTGATTGTGGTAAATATCTACAAGATAAAGCCCTCGATCTTGAAAATTAAAAAATCGAGAAGCACATAAGTGTAGGTAGGTTAAATCTCTGCTTGCCCGTGGTCTTATCGCTCGACGAAACTCGAACTACCATGACCGGCGCCAAAGGGAGCTGCAGATGCTCAAAGGAGCTTAAAGCTTAAGGTCGGCTTTTTCCATGCCACAGGCCTGTTTATGTTGTTCTGATCATTTTGGATATGGATGAATTGTGGCATTTGTCTATGCTCAAGAGAAATTTTCCAAGGTCCGATGTCGCACCATAAACGGACAAAGAATTGAGGAGGGGCTAGCAAGGGTTGTCGCCCCCTCGAGAGCATTTAGCCCTACATGCTTATGATTTTGATCGGTCTTCTTGTAAAATTTACTTCTGTTACCTCTTCAATAGGAACTACAAATTGGTAACTCTTCATTATAAAACTAACAGTCTCGATGGATAGAGCTTAAGCATCATAATTTAACAGTGCCACGTGTTCTGAAAAATAGCTTCATTGCCTGTGGATAGCAGCAAATAGACAAGACTTCGTACATAGAAGTCGATGGACATGATCAAGTACATAGGACTAAGTCTGATTTCTACTAGGAGGACTCCATAGACATGGTCGCAACAGAATCCAAGTGTCCTTTTTGAATGATATACCTTTTGCATTCCTTACCAGTCAAAAGTTAAAGACTTTTAGTACCCAAATGAATAAAATTATCAATGATGACAAGGTCCAATTGAGCTAACTAATATGCCCTCATCTAGAAAAAAATTGTCATCGATTCTATTAGACAGTAATCCAAGAATCTTCTTACCTAAAGCGACGATAAGAACGATCAAATCAAGCCTGGACTTCAATTTTTTTTATTTTTTTTTTGGGGAGTGGGGTGTTTTCCGAAAGCCTGGACTTCAATTGGTGGTCCATCTAACCGCACAATTCTCACGCTTCCTTCCTGACGAAGAAACCCCACTGCAACTCTATGACCCGACTATTAACACCTTTGAGAAAATATCTAGATGTTCTGTCATAAGCTGACGTGGCATGCATTTCTTGTTGAGGTCCAATTAAAAAAATGCCACGTGTCGATGAGGCGGGCATACATAAAGAAATTAAAACTCTCACTTTCTTTCTCTCTCCTCCCTCTACCGTCCATAGCCAGCTCCTCCATTTACAGTCATCGTCCATGGTCGAGCCACCCGTTCTGTCATCGTGGCGGCTTGCATTCGTTGCCTGTCCATAGCCGAGCTAGCAACCCACTTCTTCGTCACTCGCGGCCATCCCTTCGTGCATGAACAAACCCCACAATAACTTGCAACTCGTCCATTTTATTCCCTAGGTAGCAAAGGTAGAGACTTTTGAAGTCAATCTCACTTTGAGACTATCAATTGCCTAGCCATTGAAGCATACGACACTAGAATGAAGGGCCATCACACAAAAATACAAAGTTGAGATCTTTAAAGGCCATCAAATATGTCTCCGTACAGATATGGATATGAGAACTGCTTCAAATCTGTCCAACAACTCTTTTCTATTACTAGATGAAACTACCAAGCGATGCCAGCGCTCGTCCATGGCCATCTGATGTCGTTCATCCAGATCTGGAATTCTAGGCACTCACGAAAACATGAAAATCCGAGGTCCATGGTCGCCGGAGGAAACCTGGAAATCCAAGGTCCATGGCCACCAGTGGGAGTCATTGGAGCTCATGGTGGAAATCCGAGGTCCCTGGCCATGGCGGAGTCGCCGACGCTTGGGGAGATCTGGAAATCAGAGGACCATGGCTGCATATGGCTGGGTACAACGTAGAAGAGGAGAGAGACAGATATTTTTAATTTTTAATTTATGTCCACATAATCAACATGCGACATTTTTTGATTGGACCTCAAAAAAATACATGCCACGTCAGCCTATGACATGGTTCATTTTAACGACCGAATATTTTCCCCCTTTGCTGGACCTCTAACAAAACCATCAATCCATCAACTCGATGTTGGGGTCAAACAGCTCAGTGATCATGTCCTGTATATCCCCATCTGAAAGGTCTGTTTCAACACCATCCATCACGTCATTGCCTCCACGAACAGGAAGTGTACCACCATATTGAAAGTTTGATATTGGGGCATAGGTTGGTCCAGAGGGGAGAACATGCTGATTCACCATTCGGCTAGGCATGGCATCTTGTAAATTGATACCATGGGACCGTGCTGGCAATTCGCCTGAAGAAATTAGACTATTACAGTTGTTTGCAAATGTGGGCTGATGTGAAGCAAGAGGAGCAAGTCCATCATGTCCTGGATAAAGAACTCGAATATTAATGTGGTTAGTAAACATGGGCCGAGATGGGCACGGGTGTACGATCTTATAAAAAAAAATACGAATGAATGGTTGCTTTTACCATCCTGGAAGCTTGATACTGAGGCATGGGGTTGTCCACAGGAAGGAACATTTTCATTCAGTGTATGGACCATTGGGCTTGATGAATCGATCACATGGCTAGGCATGGTAGGTTGGGAATTGGTATCATGGGGCTGGTTTGTCAGTCCGACAGTAGTACTAACATCATGTCCTGGATACAGAGCAAGAGGAACACTATCATTAGCTGGACGCTCCGTGGTATTTCCAAAATAGGTACATCGGGCCGTCGCGAAGCAGTTGCACCATCTGCAGAAAGAACTAAAATATTAATGTGGTTTGTAAATATGGGCCGACATGGACACGGATGTAGGATCTTATAAAAAAAAATTCGAATGAATGGTTAAGAGTTTTTACCATTTTGGAAGCTTGGCATTGAGGCTCCAAAGAAAGGAGCATTTTCATTCAATGTATGGCCCATTATGCTTGATGAATGGATCCCATGGCTAGGCATGGTAGCCTGGGAATTGAAATCTTGGGACTTGTCGACAGTAGTAATAGCATTGACTCTTAAAGGAATTAGATCCTTAAAGTTGGATACACGTGTGAACTGACACGGAGGGAGAGATTCATTAGCTGGAGCCTTCATGGTATATTGGCACTTTATCGTAGATGGCAAACCAATTCCATCGTTAAGTCCTGGATAAAGAAGTAGAACATTAAAGTGGTTAGTAAATATGGGCCTCCATGAGCACAGGTGTACGATTTTATATAAAAATTTCCCATGAGTGGTTATAAGCATTTACTATTCCTCACCCTGCACATCTCTATAGTTTTTCTTGCCACTGATCTTTGTAATCTTTTAAGTACTTCAATTGACAAGGCCCTTTCCCTTCACAGATTAAACATTTTACATCTCAATTTCAGACATATAAGTTTAACCACCCTAACTTCTTTTCTAGTATGATCTTTCGATCACCATTTGATAAAAATGCCCATACAAACACGTCACCGCGTGCTTATCATATCTATTCATATCTAACTAACTTTTAATTGCATTTTATTTGATTGGACTAGACAAATACACACACACACAGACACACACACACACACATATGTATATATATATGTCCATATGGAAAGAGTGTATTGAATGAGGCTCATTTCGCAACAATCACATCTTACAGAATATGTCTCTTCTTGTTCAATTAGCATTGAGATATTTAATATTCTTGACATTGCTTCTCCTTATCGGTCATTCTGTTACTTCAAATCTTAAACCTTTTATGTCCAAATTGAAGTTGCATCTTTGAAACTGAACCTTGACAAAATGTAAGTACCTGATTATTACCCTTTGCTTTTTTACTGAATCTATTACATTACTTCTTTTGGTAGTGACCCGCAGCAAACTACTCTTCTTGTTTTTTCATCATCAGTAAAAGCTATTTCTCAGCCATTTCAGAGACAAGTTCAATTGATGGGTAGCTGGACAAGTAAACGTCTTCATATGATGCGGAACCCATAAAAATCTGAAACGCGTTGCATTTATGTACTAAAGCTCCACAATCAAGTGGAAACTCCTATTTTCATCATTATTTCACAGGCCACATCTTTGTATGTGCTTATAGGGAGAGAGAGTTTTGCGTTTTGGAGCACGTACCTTCAGCAGTGAAACCCGCACTCGCCGGAGGAGCTTCCGGACCAACTGGAGCAGCACTGGTACTTGGAGCCATATTATGTTGAGCAGGAGCGGTATTTTCAGAGGCTTGATATGGAAAAGAGCTTGAGGCTTTCCCGGTTCTATCTTCATGGTTCTGGAAGAAAACACTCAGTATATCGCTCAAGCTGGACAAACGGAAGTATTTATCTCCACTATTCAAGGTACACCCTCTGACTTCAAGCTACAATTGCTTTGCAATGGATGAACTTGCATTCAGAGTAAGTACGTAGGGCAGCATAGATAAAAGAATTAAAAAAAATAAAAATTGAAAGAACCTCTTAAATTGCTCTACGCCTATTGCTGCCCGTTTCTCCACCGCATGAAAGTCAGGTGCTCGAAAAATGTAATGGAGAGTACAATCAGGGCAAGGGTCCTCGGGGTAAAGATGTAGAGTTGATTTTGAAAGGACAAGTGAAGAATTGAAAAAGCATCTACTCTTATAGTTTTAAACTTGGAAAGTAATAGTTGCAACGTGAATGTATCAATCGTTCAAACTACAACAAGATGATGAGTGCCTCCGATTTTCATGAATGACACACCAAATCAACTGATGAAAGTGCTCTCTAACTTACTCGTGCTTGTTTGTATAATTTTTACTACATAATACAGAAGGCCACTTAGATTCCCAAGGTCACTATCCTCAACTTTGGAGACTTTTCATCGGAGAGGAAATGCCCGTTTTAATATTATTGAAAGTTGGTCGAAAATCTTAATAGTTTTGGTTTAATGGAAAGTTATGCGTGCATGTAAATGCTTTAATCGACATTGTAGATTATGTCTTGTCAATGAGCTCTCTTGGTGCCAAGCTTTTTCCTTCCTGGGTTTGTCCCCCCTCGGTCCCCTTAGTAGTATTTCCTTTAACCAACCAAAAAAGGGTCAGCGAATATCATCAGGCATACTCTCTTTTGTGTGTCTTTGATTTTTCCCTCGGCATTTACGAAGCTAATTGAAACAGCTCAGCAATAAAGACACCTTCTTTAACGCAACATAATCAAACGCACCTAATTCTTAGAAACCATTCCTTAATCGATCGTATGCTATATTGAACTACCTCAATTCATTTGTGCACCACAAGAAAGGTGTGGTGTGAGCTGACAATATAGAGTAAATTTAACTGATACTCTGAGGTCTCGGGCTATCCCTTGCGGATTGCATAGCAAATATCAGAAAGAGGAGCGTTTCCCAGGTACCTCCTGCTTGAGAGAAAATTTGCCAGCAGCACGATGCACCCGGTCAGCAGTATGGTCAGTGAGTTGACGGCCATTTTGATGATCACTTTCATTGTCAAGAGACACGTGGGGGTTCCCATTCAGACGACAAGTTTCTGCATGTTCTCGGAGTTTATCCCACTTACCTTGTCATCGCGGGTCCGAGAATCTGCAATGAACAAATACAACATCGTTCTTCTTGGTTTCAGGTAGTCCAATCCAAATTTGAGAACCCTGTTCTAAAAATCTCACCTTTCTCAGTTTCTTGGGGTCCCTGGCAAGTTGCTGTCGAGACTGTCTCACGGTGCATATTCCTGCTTTTTCCAGGTTCATGCGAAATGGTCCAACCCTTCCAATATTTTTCAATCTCCAGACCTCATCGTCAGGTGCAGGTTCATCATGTTTCTCATTTGCTTTAAAGCGAAAAGAACATATTAGAGAAAGAAATTGCAGTAACGCTAAGATCAACAGGCCAGACAGAACTTTTTGTGCAACTAAAACTCTCTTTACTACTGTCCGAAGTACTGAGGTGGATTAAGATTAAGAAGGCCTTACTCCTTTCTTCAGGGAACAATCTAGAAACAGGTCGATTAAATTCTATATTAGATTAGTTAAAGGTCAGTCGAATTGTCAGTTGACTCCTGCTTTCAGATAAAGTAAGGCTTCACTAAGAAATGAAGCTTTATTTTGTAATTACCTTGAGGGTAATAGAATATAAACATATTTATTACTTAGAGCTAAAAGATAAAGACTACCATGGACTTACCCTGTCCTCTCTTCGCCTTCACAGTGATCGGCCCTGATATCGCTTCATTGATATTCTCACGATATTCTGGCGACGCCCGTACTGCTAGCCTGAACGTCTTGCTCCTAGTCCAGCTTGAATTGTTGGTGAACCGCACATTACGCAGAACCCCAATGCCTCTGTTAAGATTCCCAACGTTTCCAATAAGCAGAGGCCCCTTCTCTTCGCGTGGTCTCACTACAGATTTATCAAAGTCCTCCTGGGTCCAGTTATGACAACCAAGGCTCCGTTTGGCAACGCTCCAATTTTTCTATTTTTCTGTTCTTTTGTTCCCTAGAGTAGAAAAGGAACAGAAATCCGTTTGTTAACGCAAACTGATTTTTCTATTCCCGGGAATAAAAAGTTGTTTCTGAGAATAGAAATGAGAAGTAAAAAAAACTAGCTTCTTATTTCTGGGAACAATTTTTGGAAACAATTTCTTGTGGACTACTCACCACCTATTGCACGCCACCACCCGCCCACCGCCTGCCGCCGGCCACCGCCCACCGCCGCCGGCCGCCGCCCCCCGCCGGTAGCCGGCGCCCGACCGCCCCCTCCTGCCGGTCGCCAGCCACCCCCTACCCGTCGGTCGTAGGTTGCCGCCCACCTGCTCGCTGGTGGCCGGCCGCCACCACTTGCTCGCCACCAGTTGACCGCCAGTCGCCGGCTTTCGCCCGGCGGTCGGCGACTCGGCGTGACTGGAGGGGACCGGTGACCGCCGGCGGCGGCGGCGACCGACGACCGGCGGCGGCGATCGCCTCCCGCCGCCGGGTGGCCGATGGTCGCCAGCGGATGTCACGCCCCGACCCTCGAGCACGCGGCAACCCCTGTTCTCTTGCGGTCATTTGATTTGCGACTCCCCAGGATCCGTCGCCGACCGTTAGTTTTATCTTTTGATTAAACGCATGCGGAAGCGAAATACAATCCCCGGTCAAATACAAAAACAGGGATAGTAGGAAAATGCAACAAGAACACATCAAAAGTATCGCTTTATTAACTAACTGATTAACCCTAGGAATTTTACAAGTACAAGCCCTTACCACGGGCATCTTCCTATCGAGCCAGTGAAACTAGCGAGTCAAGGTTAATCTACTCCCTTCAAAGACGGCCACGAGCCGTAACACACGTCGATCCTCCATCCTATGGACCTGAAAAATGTTAACCACGACGGGTTGAGATAAACTCAGCAAGTCAAAGTCCTAAGCCCCGGTTAGGAACTTCGCTCGCCTTGGGAGCAATCTAACCATGCAACCTAGTTTCGGCAAACAACACATATACGACACCTCAAGCAACATTATCAGACGACAGTTCAACAAGCAGATGCAAACACAAGCGACCCTACCTGGCCTTGGCACACGCAACCTGCAGAAACTGTCAATTCAATCATCATGACATTAAGAGGCATGCGAATAATCAGAGCATCTCACACAACTTTCTCATGTCTCATATCCACACATATGCTCCGATTATTACGACCCTCTAGGCCACAGCACAACCTTATGGTTGGCGGTCAACTGGTCGTAAACCAGGCATCGTCCTCCTCCGTGAGGCACGGCGACGTCATGGGCTATCCCCCACCGACGGCATTCCATAAGGAGTATGGGTCCGGCCTCAACCGCGACTCCGCATCTGACCACTGTCAGGCGACCCAATGGTCACA
The DNA here is from genome assembly GCA_014858505.1 of Corymbia citriodora subsp. variegata. NCBI lineage: Eukaryota > Viridiplantae > Streptophyta > Magnoliopsida > Myrtales > Myrtaceae > Corymbia > Corymbia citriodora. The sequence continues at coordinate 43,778,401 of CM026414.1, forward strand.
GCACAACCCCGAAGGATTGACGGTCATCCGGCTCAACCGGGCTATCAACTTTAATCTGACCATGCAACACATCAGCAAACAGTTCATTCTTGTTTTTGCTTTTGCTTGGTCGTGAATGCAACATCGCTCATACGCTCATGCTCATGCGACATGCCATTTCAGACCATTTCAGATAACCCACGCAATATGTCATGCGATCTCACTCGACAATTTCCAAAATCCAATTTCCAATCAGCATTCAATCATACACATTCCCTAACTCTTGGGAACAACCAACAATTCAAATCACAGTCCGTCAATCAATTCCGACCAATCAACCTCACGATACTTGCGCACTTTTCCAAATAATCACGTATATTTAATAATAAATAAATACGTGTCCTCACGACGACACCAATCAACTATTTTCCACAATATTCAGTTATCCCCAAATAAGTATAAAATATAATTATACTTAAAGATACTCATTTAAGAAGCATATAATGCTATAGTCGATTGTTCCGATAAAATAAGTCAAGTCCCACAAAATATTTATAATTATTTTTCAATTCCCATAATTAATTATCCAACCCAAATAATTCCATTTAGTAAAATCCTTCTTTAATAAACCAATGTCCTTTAATAATATAGTATATAAATACTATTGACTTTGGTAAAATAGACCATAGTAATTTTCCCCCAAAATTACTCAATTAAAAACCCCTTTCCAATAAATAATCACCAATAAAAACCATTTCCAATGAATAATCACCAATTAAAACCATTTCCAATAAATAATCACAATTAATTATTTTCTCCAAAAATAATTAATTTTCAGCAATGAATAGTAATAACAATATTACTATTAATAATTCGAAATTATAAATTAATTTAATTAATAATTCCGAAAATAATAAATTATTATTATTATTTATTCCAAAAATAATAATAATATTTATTAATACTAAACATGATTAACACTAAGCAAGCTTCATCAAATAGTATTAAAACACTAATAATCATCATCCAAAACACTAATCAATAATTAAACTAATCAAATTACTCCTAAGCAAGATTAGCCCCTAAATAAGGATTAAGAAATCGACTCACGGGTTTAGCGATTCCGACGACACGAGCGTGACGGCGGCGACGAGGGGAACGCCCGGGAACTTCCGGCGCGTCGGGACGAGGCGGCCCGGGACCGGGTCTCGGTCGAGGGCGGCTGTCCATGCTGCAACAAGCTGAGGAACGGAGGGACCAGCGGCTGTGGCGGCACGGGGCTGGCTGGTGAGCGGTCCGGTGACTCCAGACGGCGGCCAGCAGCTCCGGCGACCAGGCGACGGCTCCGGCGAAGGCTGGACAGAGCTGGAAAGGGAGAAGGAGGGGTGGTCCAGCTGGCTCGGGGGATGGCAGCTAGTCGGGGGTGGCTCTGGCGCGACGGAGGGGGCTCGGGAGCGGTCCTCCAGCGGGCTTGTGGCGGTGACCGGCGGCGGCGCACAGCGGCAAGGCCGCTGGCCGCTTCTCCAGGTCACGGCCAAAAGGAGCCGAGAGGGAGAGACAGGCGGAGGCAGCGGTGGCTCGAGCTGGGGTGGCTCCCGGACGGTGCCTAGCGGCGGTCCAAGGCGGTCAGACGGTGGCGAGGTGGTGGAGGACGGGCCAAGGACGGCAGCTGGCCAGATCTGGTTCGGTCTGAAGGGGGGGGCCGGCTGGCTCGGGCGGAACCGTCGGGCAACGCGGCTGGTCGACGCAAGACTCGTCTGGTTCCTCGACGGGCCGGCGAGCAGCTGACAGAGGCCGGGACAGAGGTAGCCCAGCTCCGGCAGCGGTGGACAGAGGAGAAGGACAGGAAGACAAACTGGGCGGAGCTGGTTCGGCCCAAGGCCGGCAAACGGCGGCTCACCGGCGACCAGGCGGCGAGCTGGCGGAACGGCGGGGGTGCGGCGGTGACGGGTGGTCGCTGGTCTCGCCGGCGGAGAAGCAGATCAGCAGCAGCA
>CM026414.1:43780408-43796601 GCA_014858505.1 Corymbia citriodora subsp. variegata
GGGGGGGGGGGGGAGGAGAGAGAGAGAGAGAGACACGCCCACATGGGCTGTCAGGCAAGTGGGGGAGGAGAGAGAAAAGAAGATAAGACCAGTCAAAGATAAGAGAAGAAAAGAGGGGATAAGGTGGGCAAGTGGGGCTGCCGACGGAGAGAGAAACGTGAGGGGAGGAGAGAGAAAAAGGGGAGAGAGAGAGAGAGAACGTGCGGATAAGAAGGGGGGAAAAGAAAGGAAAAAGAAAAAGAAAAAGAAAAGAGAATAAGACAAAAATTCAAACAAGCTTCTAGAAAGGGCAATTTGGTCTTTTTGCCCTTGAAGCACAAATTCCCAAATATTTGGCTTCAAAAATCAGCACGCTAAATCCTTTTTCCAATAATCTCGGACTTACTTAAAAATTCGAGAATCAATGAGACATGTCCAATATTTTAGTCTTGACATCCCTAAAATTCGATACCCGATATCGGATTGAAATTCGTGATTAAAATCAATCAATCGTGACTTTAGTACGACCTAACTTTCGGGCGGCGTTTAGGGGTTCTCGCGCGCTTGACCCGTGGTTGATAGCTTTTCAATCCACGATCGTGCATTCGAATCAGGGTAATTCTCGGTTGTCATGTAATCACGAGAGGTTAATTGCTCACACTGAGTACATGGCCAAAAAAAGGAAATCGGTTTAACGTCGTCCGCAATTAATATCGAAGTCGTGCGGAATCACCCGCAATCCGACCTCGTATTTTTGCCGACTCGATTTATTTCCGTTTGCTAATTGACCTACAACAATGTAGTATTATTCCTCTTTGATCATTATGGTCGAGCGGCCTATCCCTGATTAAATTCACTAGTCGTACGCGTACCGATCCTTAATTACCTTGCCGAACAGTTAGTTAACTCGTGAGGGGCCAACTCAGAGTAAATGTAACTAACAGTGCATTGATAAATTAACCATTTCATCTATCCCGGAATGGGTCGAAATTCAGGATGTTACAGCGGAGGCCGCCCCGCCCGCTGGTGGCGGGCCGCCGCCACTGCCGCCGGTCGCCGGTGACCCCCCACAGCCGGCCAGTGACCAGTCGCCGCTACCGCCCACCGATCGCTACCGCCATCGGGGAAAAAAGAAATAAAAATTTTTTATCGATTCCAAACGCATTTCTATTCCTTTTCTATTTCGAGAATAAGAAATTTTTGTAGTTACCAAACACCCTATTTTACTCAGAAATTGTTCCAAGGAGTAGAAATAGAAAAGAACTATTTCTCAAAAGAAACTATTCCAGGAATAGAAATGTTACCAAACGCACCCCAACTGTCTCGTAATCACCGTCAACCACCACAACTTCTGACTTTACAGACGACTCTGGACCTAATTTGACAATATCGCCTATGTTTGCATCGACTAACTCAACATCAATGGTTAGTTTCTGCTCAGTAAAGACAGGAGAAGAAAGCTCGTTTTTCAATCTAAGCTGCCAGTTTCTCACTACATCCTTCTTTCGACGTTTGCCAGACCTGTATTAACTCATCAATTAGCATTATAAGGCATTGAATATCCGAAGTTCAAGCAAGAAAGATGTGCTGCTTGGTAATAAGGAAGTGATCTAAAACTTACCATAGGAATGTGATAAGGCTGAAACTTTTTCTTTGAACTTTACTGTGTAGTAGTTGACCTTGGTTCAAACAAGGATGAACGGAAATCATTCCACAATCCAGTTTGATGAACCATACCATTTTAACAAGATTGGTTCTCAGAGTGCTTGAGCCAAAACTACAACACCTATGGTCAGTGCATAGTATTGTTACTGCCCAAATGATCATTTGCATATGAGTGCTGAACTTATTCAAATGACATCACAGTATTTTTGAACTCAGCCATGAGATAACAGTGTTTGCACTAGTCACAGCCCAAATCAACATCAAGAAACCTTAATTTCTCCAGGCCTGACATCGCCTGAGCTACAATGGTGCACCCAACAGTGACATGAGCCCAAATACAGGATCTTTTACCTAAAACTAATAGCAATGAATTCCTTTAATATTTTCCATCCATGTTTGACCATATGAAAGCGTAAACAGGGTGTAGTACCCATGTACAATTCTTTCAATGTTATTGGCTTAGGGGATCCAGATATATGGTATTTTCTGTGAAGATGTCATACACAAATCAACTTGACAGCTCAATAGATAAGAAACATCAAAAAGTATATCAAAGCCACCAGAGCAGAACTCTAACCTTACAAGCTGAACAGATTGAGAACTTGAGTGCTCCGGCTCTTCCCTTGCCTGATGAAAATTTACCAATAATGAGGATTTGCAATAGCATACAACAAAGCTACAAAGAACTTTCTTTTCTTTTATTTTTTCTTGGTTTTTTTTTTGGTGGGTTGGGGGGTGATCCTTATTTGACGTTTTGGAACTTTTCTACTAGCAACTTGTTGAATACAACATCTAGCCAAAATTCCTTAGGTCCATTGAAGAATAATGAACAAGCAATTAAATAGTTGCAACGAAGAGTTATCTTGCATCTCTAGGTATTCTCTGCATACACAGTTCTGTCGGTTTGGGTTGGGGTATAGGTAATTTTTTATTGAAAGGTCGTTTGAGCTTGTTCAGGGATTATGGCATAAGTTACTTCAATGCCATAGCGCCTGAACCTCTTTTTATCATTGTAAACCCATCTGCTTTGAGGGTGGGTGGAAATTGGGGTTTCCCTTCTCTCTATATGTCCGTGGCTCAAATAGACATTGGAGATTGATTACTTAGCTGCACAGTTTGGCAACCTGAAAGGATACATTTCGCACTTTCAAGCATCTCATTTTCTATGTGCGCATGGTTATCAAAATGGTTAAGATGATGCATGTACATCCTAGAGCATCTCCTAGGAGAAGAATCATTGTACATATAACCTCTTAAAAGATGCCATTCGGATACTAGAATCTGGATCTCAAAATTGCCATTAGTCCAAGCAGAAGATTCAAGACAACAGCTTTCCGTATATTGGTCATTTTTATTGGCAACTGACGAGGTGGTAATGCAATTCTAACCCCTTCATAGTTAATAGGTGAACGTGAACTACAAAAATATGTACGGTCTACAAAGCTGTAATCTACATAATTCTTACCTCTCCCTGAATATTATCATCATCCTTCACCAATGAGTGAATCGGTTGCACTTTTTTACCTTTGACAATGTCCGGGATGCAACTGCATGAAGAAAATTATCACAGCAATTGGAATCCAATGGATTTGTTATGGTGCAAACGAAGTAGATGAATAATTATAACTCCAACACCATCTTTTTCATTAGTATTCAATGCTATAGACAAAAGCAAATTTCAGTTTCACGAAATGGATGCTGTTGAACATGCAAGATCTTGCACTTCACACATGCACGACTGAAATCAAGTTTTAGGCTAGATTTGGAAGAATTCTCCCGAATTCATGTCACTTGTATGCATTTCGGATGGAACCCAGTTGATTTTTTAACTTTGGCGGCAGGTGAAAAGGATAATCAGAGGTCTAAGGAGAAATGAACATCTTAAAGAGTACGAAGAAGTAAACAGGATGCAGAGGCATATATAGATGAGGTCGCCAAACCCCATTATAGTAGGAAAAGCTCATAAACTGTTATGTTGGTAAGTAAACGGGTTTCAGGACCTCTAGTCTGCGTTAGCTTTTCAACTCTACCATTTTCCTTCTAATACAGGAACCCAAGAAAACGTGTTCTACTCATAAATCTTGATGAAGCGCCCAGAAAAAATTTCACAGCATAATATCCACGATAAACAAATGCAATTGCTCTTCCTCCAAATGAAAAGTATTAGTACCTCCCGAAAAGATTAGCCAAGCGTAAATTTAGAAGCTTCAGTTCTTTCTTGACCTCTTTCAAGTCAGATTTTACCGGCTTCAGTCCTTCCCCGATCTGTTTAACATTGACAATCAGTGAAAATGAGAATACTCTCAAGCATGATCCATCACACTAGGAATCCACTTTATAGAAGTTCCATTCCTATCTCTAATTCTTATCCCCCTCCTCCCTCAAGCAATTTGTCAGGTGCAACATCTCATCAGTTTCACTGCTGACGCACAACATATCTAAACTAAATTTTGCTTCACTGGAAGTCTCACAATCAGCATTATTTTAGAGTTGATGTAAAGACGACATCACCAGCCTAAAAAACGTGCCACAAAGTGTAGCATCACTCCTATTAAGAAAAATGAACTGTCGGGTACTAGGGTTTGTCCTGCGTCTGATCGAAAACAGACCAGCAGATGAAAATGCATTGGATCGTTTGATCCCTTGTCACTGAAATCAGCAAATAACACGTCAATGGCACTGAGAAAGAGTTTGCATGATGGAAAAGATTGCAATTTCTACTCATCTTACCGCTTTCTGGATTTCCTCTTTGATCGAGCAACTCTTGGGCACGTCACCACTTTCGAGTCCTCTTGACGTCTCACTACAGAACCATAGTCAGTCTTTTAGGAAACACGTTCACAGGAAACGGTAGCCAAATGGAAGAAAATACTTCACTCAATAATATATCACATACTCTCATACAGTTTGAGAAGATGGATCTATATCTGTGCATAACACAACAAACCATGACTCTGCATATCTAGTTTCGGCACTGATCTAACCTCTTTGGACAAAATTCTCAGACAAGATTAGGCAAGCCAAAAACCTTCTGAAGAAGAGTTACTAAGAGGAACGCCTGAGGCAAAGCACGAACTCGAGTGCAAAAAGCTAACAAAGTTTGAATTGGACAGGAACCTCGTTTTATTCAATTTCTTCCAAAAGAAATGAAAGAAATTGAAGGGAATACCATCCACGGACATCAAAATCCGAAACATATTTTGCACGGTTCTGTAAAGGCATAAGTCAAGCTTTGTTCAATGCGGAATTGGATTCCCGAGGATTGGGATTCCAATTCCTACATTTTTCATGTTTGAAGAGAAATCAAAATGTAAATTTGTATTTCACACAAATTAATTGTCGAGTTGGATTACCTAGCAATAGTTAGTATTAAATTCCAATTCTATATTCCTACGGCCACAAAACCATCAAAATCCCAACTCCTATCTGTCGGTTGCCGCCAGTCGCTGGTCCCCAAGGTCGCCCACCATTGGTTGCCACCGTAGGTGTGGAGTTTTCTAAAGGCCAATTTTTTTTTATATCAAACAATTGAAAAGGAAAGAGTGAGGCGGGCTGCTGGAACTATGGGAGCTATTCTCTTGTTCATGGAACTAGACAAGGGTTCAAGACGAAGTACTATGTCTGGAGGGCCCCAAGGCATTGTGAGACGGACAATGCAACTAACCGGAACTAACAGTGGTCAGTTAAACAGAGATCAAAAAAGCCCTAAACCAGTCCTAAACCTATTTTTGTTGCTGATTCAGTCTTAAACTTTTTGCAATTATACTAATTCAGTCCATCCGATTAAATTTGGCCAGCCTTGACGTCAACACCTGTCGACAACAATTTTTTAATATTATTTAATTATTTTTCGATTTTTTATTAATCTTTTATTTCTTTTTTTCCTTTTCTTTTTTCTCTCCTTCCCCTTGCCCTCTCCCCCCCAGCAGTGGCTGGCAAGCTCCGGCAAGGGTCGTGGCCGCCGTCTAACCTCGTTGGCGGCCTCGCCTAGACTTGGGCGATGCCTAGGGCCACGGCGAGGCGGCTTCGCCCAGATCTGGGCTAGGCTAGCCTTTGGCCTAGCCTAGATCTAGGCGAGGCCGTTGGTGGGGGTGGGGAGGTCTAACGGGGACCGTGACCCTCGTCGACGGCCAGCGAGCCTTGCCGGAGCTTGCCGGTCATGCCTCGGGTGGGGAAGAAGGCAACGGAAGAAGGAGAGAAAAAGAAAAGGAATATATTTAGGACGTTTTGGTTAATTCTCCAGTCAACAATATCTGTGACAAAAATAAAAGAGATCAAAGAAACATTGAAAGTACCATGTCAAAACTAAACACACCAATGGATGCATACAACCCATGAAAATGCAAGTCAGCAAAAACAGAAGAAAAATAAGTGGTTACCACTTAGAAAGGCCTCTCTCGGGGGATCCTGGAGCACACGAGCGGGGTTTGACTTTCTGTTCCATGCTTGTTTCGTCCCGTTCACTCGATCAGCAGTTTCATGTAAAAGAAATTACATTGGAAGTATATGGAAGCACCGAACAACTAGATATACTCCAATCATCTTGGCGAAGGAGCAAAAATTTCCCAGAAACTTCAGTGCCACGAGCCAGTCCTGGCTTTTCGTCACAAGATTGACTTTGTTGAGCCTCTCTTTTCTGGCCATGGACAAAGAGGAGAGAGACGACATGGAAGACGACAAAGAGGAGAGAGAGAGAGAGAGAGAGAGAGGAGAGTCATTTAATAATGATTAACACACGACTTACAGAATTAAAAAAAGAAAGAAAGAAAATCTCAAAAGTGTTCCTATTATCGATTGAATACTCAACTAAAGGTAATCCACATAAATCATGCATATTTAAGGATTATCCCTGTTCCAAAGAAGATGATAATGTCGGAAATCTTTTGTTTTTAATAACGAATGTTAGGAATCTTTATAGGGTTATAAGTAGTAACATGTGGCTCGGTCTTTAGTGATTCAAACCCTCAAGACTAATAAATAAAACAGTATATAACATATGGCCAAAAAAATAAAAAAGAACAGTAAATTCAATATATATTGTTTGCATATGAGGATGGAATGTAGCTTGATATATTCCGTAATTTTATATAATTTTTCATTCTGTCAAAAAGAATCAACATATCTAATTTGATAGCATGTGATTTTAGTGACAAATAATTTTTCCTAACATATGTGTATGAGTAGTAATTTATGAAAGAATCAAGTGAGGCGATCTTTTTAGCAAGATTTAGTAAATTTCTATTAAAAGAACTTAGGAAAAAATGATACAGTTGAGAATATGAAAATGATCTACTATCACCAATGATATGTTTTGTTGTCGTGTGATGGAGAGCAATGAGATGGATCAAATGCGTTGCATTTTCTTTTTCTTGTGAGAGAACGTGAGGAAGCCGGAGGAGTAATTCCTTAATTTCCAGGAAAATGTAGATAGAGATGCAATTGTCTAGGAATTTTATACGAACTTACTGATTTAAATAATAAAAATCCACAATTAATCAACTAAATTTAAGTATTAATACTAACAGCAAAATCTTTAATGAAAGGCATTTGCTTTTGTTTGCAATGAATCCAGTTGTACATTAGAGTTAAAAGAACGATTAATAGCTGGTGCTCATTTGAGAGTTAGGTTTTCTCTCTTGAGTAGAGTATGATTGTTGGAGAGTCGCATTGGCAGTTGTCACATTTTTGGATTGTTCTTCCCCTTTAATCCTAAGGTACACATTAGACAAGCGAATTAGATTGGCTGGCTGGCCCTCAAAGGTTTGGCGACTTCAAGGATAGCGGCTAATGTAGGCCTTCGGTTCCAAATGCTCCTTTCCTTTAAGACCCGCATTTCAATGTCATAAATATACTATAGGCCCTTGCCTCAAACGCCATTATTAGCTGCAATTACTTTGAACTATCAAATCCATCTTTTCCCACATTAAATGAACTTAGTATTTCTTCATACAAGGTAATAGTACGGTGCTTTTGGCCAATGCGATTCCTATCTCTTTTGTCTCCATCACATCATAAGTCCTTGTCCCCCACGAGCCAGTCCTGGCTTTTGCCTCGAGATTAATTTTGATTAGCCATAAAGGATGAGAGAGAGAGAGAGAGAGAGAGAGAGAGTGATTTAATTAGTGATTTAGACACAACTTAGTCTCCGTTAGGTTGACCAACATCATCCATCCAGCAAAATGTACAAACAAGGAGGAGACACGGTACCAACAACCACTCCACTAGACGAAGTCATTGGAGTAGAGGGGTACCATGGTCATCAAAGGAAATTACAAGTAGGCTAAAAATATAGAAGAATCAGGAGGACACAATTCATCCTATACTATATTGTGGCTGTCTCCACATCAAAAATGCGAGCGTCTATCCCCCAACTACGCTGCATTCTTCTATTTTTGGGAATATCCTCAACCGATTTGAAAGCCAGCGCTTTGTCCTTGACCGCCTTAATGAGGTATAGTTTCATGGAAGGAACAAAAAGATTCTGGCCACGGAAGAGAATATCATTCCTGGTTTTCCAGATGATATAGCATAAACACCCAAAAGAAAAGCGTACTATCTCCGGGTAGAAACCTTTGCCAGTCACAGAGTTCATAACCCATTGAAGATTATCCGACCAAGAGGAGTTGTGCCAAGGGAGGTTACACTTATCGGCCCAGAAATTAGAAAGAGAATTGGAGATGCTGCAATCAAAAAACAAGTGGTTGATTGAATCGGGCCTAGAGTTGCAAAGAGCACAGACCGAATAAGGAATACCGCCATATGACATAAGATATTCCTGAGTTGGAAGGCGCTCTTTGGTAATAAGCCAGAGGAGGAACTGATATCTAGGTGTCAGAGCCTTATTCCAGACAAAAGAGGACCAAGGAACCGGGTTGGATCTGCACCGGATTATGTCCCATGCTGAAGCCATTGAAAATTTACAGGAGGAGTCCGCCACCCAAGAAAAGGAATCTTGACCAATTGAGAGGTGAGGAACCTGAATTTGCCATAAAGCTAACTCTTGGAGTAATTGAGTCCCATCCGGGGAATATATGTCCTTCACCTTCGCTTGTCTAATGAGGTCCGATTGGAGTAAATAACTGTCAGAGAATACCAAGTTTAAGGGACCAATGTCAAGCCATGGGTCAAACCAGAGCGACGTAGATTCACCATCTCCTATTCTCCATCTGAAGTGGGGTAGGAATACATCCCTTAGAGTAAGGATCTTCCTCCAAGCCCAAGAGCACCGAGTTGGAGTCGAAGCATTCCAAAAATTATACCTTTTGAGATATGTGGCATGAATCCATTTGCACCATAAAGACTCTTTATCAGTAAATAGCAACCAGATATGTTTAGCCATGGCTGCTTTATTGCTATCTCTGATTCTTCTTATTCCAAGACCTCCTTCGGACATGGGGAGGCAGACATCAGCCCACGACACCCTTGCACCTCCCGAACCCATGGATGGGCCCTTCCAGAGGAATTGTCTGCAAATTTGCTCTATCTTTTCCACTACCGAAGATGGGAGCCAAAAGATGGAGGCCCAGAACGCTTGGATAGCATGAAGTACCGACTTAATAAGTTGTAGTCGGCCGGCAAAAGAAAGAAACCGGTGGGTCCAAGATTGGACTCTAGCAGTGAGACGACATACAAGAGCATTGCAATCCACTTTGCTCATTCTCGAAGTAATTATAGGTACCCCCAAGTAGCACACCGGGAGGGAACCAAGGTTGAAGCCAAGCGCTTGCACAATCTGATCCTTGGTAGTCTCAGATCCTCCTGAGATAAAGACCTCACTCTTGCTGGTATTGGGAACCAGACCGCTCCAAGTAGAGAATAAAGTAAGCCCATTCTGGAGGCATGAAATAGAGCCAGGGCTTGCCTCACTAAAGAGAAAAACGTCATCTGCAAAAAAAAGGTGGGATAGGCGTGTAGCCTTGCACCGCCAGTGGAATCGAAATTCTGGATGCCGAGTGTAAGAGTCGAGGATCCCAGTGAAAACCTCCATAATCAAGGTGAAAAGGTATGGCGACATGGGATCACCTTGCCTTATACCACGTCCACTGGAAAAGAAGCCATGGAGTTCACCATTTATGGATATAGAAAATTTTGGGGTACGAACGCATGCCAAGATGAGTTTTGTGAGGTGGTTGGGAAATCCAAAAGCTTGAAGAGTTTTCTCTAAGAAGTCCCAGTCAAGAGTATCATAGGCCTTCCTAAAATCCACCTTGATGGCACACTTTGGAATATAAGGCTTGTTATGAAACCCACTGAAGAGTTCTTGGGCAAGAAGAATATTATCGCTGATCCTCCTACCTTTTACAAAAGCAGTTTGAACCGGACTAATAATATGTGGAAGAACCGCAGCAATTCTAGAGGAGAATATCTTAGTAATACACTTGTATATAGTATTACAACAGGCAATAGGTCGAAAATCAGCAACTGAAGTTGCATTGGGGATTTTAGGCACCAGGGCAATAATAGTGTTATTAACTTCCTTGAGCAAGCGTCCAGTTTCGAGGAAATCCATTACCGCTTCAGTAACTGAATGGCCCACCTTGTCCCAATTCTTTTTAAAAAAGTCAGCATTGTATCCATCAGGACCTGGGGCTTTATTACCAGCCATAGAAAACATAGCATCGCGAATATCAGAAGAAAGAAAAGGATGGGATAAAGAGTTAATGTGTTCTTCCTTGAGAGGGGAAAGAATGACATCCTTGATATCCTGTATAGATGGCCTCACACTCATCTCAACCGGAGCAAGGAGATCCTGGAAGTATGAGACAAAAACCTTTGGTACATCCTTCAGGTCCGTAACCGTTTGTCCTGAGCCGTCCACCACAGAAATAATACGATTACGGAGGTGCCTGTGATTGACCGAGTGATGAAAGAACTTGGTATTGTGATCCCCTTCCTTTAGCCAACGAATTCTAGATTTTTGTCTGAAGAAAGACTCCTCAAGAGATCGAAGTTCAATATAGTCCTTGAGTTGAGAATGTTCCTCAGCTGCCAAGGAGCTATTAAGAGGGTCTAGTTGTAGGGCCTCTTGAGTGGTTGAAAGGACCCTTTTAGCCGAGGTTACCCTTAAGGAGATCTCTGAGTAAGCATCTCTGTTAAGACACTTAAGCCGGCCCTTCAAGAGCTTGAGTCTAGTATAGAGTCTGAACATAGGAAAACCTGCTACTTGAGTCTCCCAAGACTGAGTTACTAGCATGGGAAAATCCGGGTGACTCATCCAAAGATTATAAAATTTGAAAGGAATACGCCGAGGACCAGGAGCAAGAATTTTCACAGTCATTGGAGTGTGATCAGATAAGCCCGGGGCCAAGAAGGATGCTTCAGAGAAGGAGAAGGAGGAGCACCAACAGTTGTTAACCAGGACACGGTCTATTTTCCGTTGTTTCCTATGAATGCCAGAGGAAGTAGACCAGGTAAACCGGAAGCCCACATAACGGAGATCAAAAAGTTCAGCTTGGTCCATACAATTCTTGAAATCATCAAAAGCAGGAATCCAGATATCCGGGCTTCCCATGCGGTCAGAAGAATCCCTGATGGCATTGAAATCACCGGCAACCATCCAAGGGCTTTCCTTGAGAGAGGAACTTAGACTCACTAGCTTACTCCATAGAGGTCTGCGAGCAACAAATGTGTGCTGGCCATATATCACCGAGAGAAGTAGCGTAGACCCTGAGTTCAGCATTTTTACATCACCATGGATAATCTGGTCAGAACAAATTAAAGTATTGAAACATACCAAAACTGGGTTCCATCCTACCCAAATACGCCCTCGAGGAGAGTATTCATAATTTGTAACCCATATCCAGCCAGGGAGTAAAGCAGAAGAGATATTAGGAAAACTAGCAACAGGAACTTTGGTTTCCAATAAGCCAATACAGCATATGTTATTTAGGCGCACAAGCTGTCTAACTTCAGCTTGCTTAACAGGATTCATAAGACCCCTGACATTCCAAAAACCAAAAGACATTAAAGAACAAAAGTAATGGTAGGCGAACTATCTTCTTCTAGACCGCCTTTTGGTGGCTGCTCGTTTCTTTTTGACAGAAGCTGTCCCTGATGAAGGACTAGGCTTTTTACTCTGCAAGGATTTAGCTTTAACACAAGGAGTAATAGGGGAAGGCCCCAACCCACTATCTAGCTCAATCCTAACCTCAATGAGCTGCAGATCAAGTAAATCAGTCTCTGGAGAACCAGGTATCAACTTCTGACCTGAATTAATGTCAACAGGAAGGGTCATTGCTGAACTAGCAGCAATGACAGACCCTGGAAGGGCAGCACCAAGGCCCGCCTCCTGACCCGGGGGGCCATCACCTGCAGAAACTGGTGACACGCCAACAGCAGCAGCAGCTACCTTGTCTAGGCCTGCATGAACAGCAACAACACGAGCTGGCCTTGGGGAAGCCATAACAGCGTCAGCTGATTCTGCAGAACCGACTGCAGCACCAGCTAAGGAAGGTACAGCAGCTTCATTTGCAGATGGAAAAGCAGCAACACCAGCGAGCCTTGAGGGGAGAGCAGCAGCAGCACCAGCAAGCTTAGAACCATTGACAGCAACAACAGTCTCTCGAATTGAAGAATCAGTTGCAGCACCAGGTTCTTGAATGACATCAGCACCAGCAGCACTTGTTGAAGAAGCGCCAGCACCAGACTCTATGGAACCTGCACCAGGACATATCTCCTGACCTGAGTGGATGAGACCAGCACCGGCAGGACCTGGAGATGAAGACACGGCAGCAAGAAACTCCTGGGCCGTATCAACAGCTTCTAAGGCATCAGTAGCTTCAGTCTCCTCGTCAAGATCATCAACCGAGTCAAAGCAAAAGGAGGGAGCAGGATCAAGCGTTGGTTGCTTGTTACTACCAGCACGGCGGTTCTTCTTGCTATTAACTAGTCTCCATTCCAGGGTAGGCGCTGGACAAGCCTCCTTATCTTGTAGAGTAGCATGGCCTTGTACATCCCTACCAGTTGGAAGATCAGATGGCTGCACACGTGCATGGATAGCCGGTTCAGTTTGAGCTGGGCAGGGGTCTTGAGCAGGGCACCGGTGTCCAAAAGTACCACATAAATGGCATGATACCGGTTTCCATTCGTATTCAACATCCACTATTCGGGTTTGCCCATTTAGATCAACCGTAATAGTATCACAGCAAGTCTTTGTGGCAGCAAGTTCGACACATACCCAGTGATTTCTTATGATGATCCCTTCTATTTATCATATATATGCTCTTTATTTAATTTTTTTTTTGGTCGGAATTTGTTTGTGTAATATTGGAAACGCTGGTTTTACACGACTTGTGCTTGTCATTTGGCTCGTTGAGCTCGCATGTCTGACTACCACAAGGCATACCTGTTCCACGTGGCAACCATGCTATCAATCAACTCAATTGATTTGTTATTGCACGACTGCAATGTAGTTTTATAGAGCTACGATGAGTAATTTTCGAAGCTCATTAGAGTCCAGAAACAAGGTAGTAGAAGATCGCACTTGAAGGAAGAAGCCAAGTTCCCATTTGACACACATAAATCAAAAGTACCAAGACAGAAAAGCCCTACAATGGAGGAGGTACTCCAATTACTCCTTATTCATACAGAGGTTAAATGGAAGCCTACTCTTGGATAAACTCATTATGGAACACCATGGGGTGAAATCTAGCTTGGTGTCCGTGGAAATAAAGCGAGAAAATTGTCCGAAAAGTCATAGACGTTGGTACAATAGGTTTATGACTTTTCAGGCAATTATCCCACACAAAGCCATTGACCCACGAATAGAGCATCACAATTGAGATTGGGGTTGAATGAGTTGAAGACGCTGGTTGTCAAGTGGGATGCCTCCACCACAGAGAAACATGTATCCCCAGCCCTCACACCATAAGCAGCACCACATTGCAGGGCCGAATTCGCTTCGAGAATCCTGACTGTTCAATTTAATGTTGAAAAGAAGAGAAGTGAACTTTTTAGATTGATGAAAGCAACTGTGTCAATCAGAGGCTGCTTTTCCTTAATTCAACATGCATGGTTAACATCTATAGCAATGAAATGTTTCTTGATTCTACATATCTCAAGAAACCCTAGGCATGGAGAGTACCCGTTTGCTCTCTATAAAAAAAAATTGGAAGGGAAAAAGATCATAATTTCTCTCGCCCCTTGCTTTTGTTTGTGCATACGAGCATGGTTTGGAATAGTACTTGGTGGTGCAATTCAAAAGGAGTTCAGTAACCTAATCGAACCAATAAGGCCGACAAAACAAGAACCTAATTGAACCACGAGTTTATCGACGATGCTGAATATTAAGCAAAACTCGGGAGCTGAAAGTACTGGTCTCATCTTTGCAATTCGTATATACTTCAGTCTGTCGTTAGTATAAAGCATTCAAGCAATTTCTATCTAGGAATCGCCTCTAATCCTATAATGAAGTGTGGGAAAAGCAAGACTTACAGCCTTTGATCAGCTTGTTCTCAGCCATGGAAACACCAAGCAGGAGTGAGAGCACCAGGAACATTTGGAAGAAGAAGATAATTGCACTCTTTCCAGTATTGGCCATTTCTTGAGTAAATATATAGCTAAATTTAAAGACCAATAAGACTATGATTGGAAAAGGGGCTATAGCTCATCTATATTTATAGTGAAGACCTTGAGAAACTGGTGGAGTGGAAAATCACAAAATCCGTTGTTTCTAATCGTCGGCAACGCCGGCTTTTAGTGAATACCGAAGTAAGAGTCGTTGTCCTGATGTAATGAAGCGGCGGATGCTAAACCATGCATTTAGTAGGGTTACAAGAACGTTCCCTCCCCTTGTAAGCTATGCTACAAATGAACTGAAACCACTAATTCCGAGTGGCGGTCTGCATTGATCCGTGCCAGGCGCACGTCCAACTTTTCTTTGCCTCAGATGGTGCAAAAACCTGGATTTCTAACCGATCTTCCATCACCCAATGAAAGTAAAGTTTTTCAGTAAAAGGTCGGAATTTGATCTGATTGAACTATTTATGTGAAAGTTATGATCTTGGTTTTGAGTCTAACGTTAACGATCTCTAGCATTTTAAGGTTTCAATTGCAAAACCGACAAAACCGGATAATTGATGGAAAAATTACCAAAAAATTCATAAACCCATTGCACTTGTGCCAATTAGTCATAAAGTTTTCAATTATGCCAATTTAATCCTAAATTTTTTAATAATTTGCCAATATAATCTACCTACCCAATTTCGGCTAGAAATTATTGACATGGACATCGATTGTCATACATGATATGAGGTTGACATTATAAAAAATTTTAAAGTTATTTTTCTTTTTTTAATTTAATTTTTATAATCATTAAAGTAATTTTTCTATTTTTTTCCTCTCATTTCCTTTTTTCTTTTCTTTTATTTCCTTCCTTGGCCGGTTATCAACCTTAGTGAGGTCAAGCCTCACCAAAGGCTGATGAGAGTCGACCTTGCCATCTTTGTCAAGGCTTAACAGAGGCTGGTGAGGGGCAACCTTTGTTGAGCCTCACTCAAAGCTAGCAAGACAAGCAAGGTTGACCCTCACTAACCTTGGGCGATCCTACCCTTATGAGAGCAAACCTCACTCGACGAGTGAAGTTGGCCATGGCTAGATCCCGACAGGGGCAAGCCTTGTCGAGGTTGATGACATCGTCCCTTGCCAAATTTGGCGAGGGCGAGCATCGTTGGCTCTTGTTTGTGGCTAATCACTGGCCATCGAGGAGGTCAACAACCAATGATGGAAGAAGGTAAAGAAAAGGAAGAAAAAACTATAAAAAAAATTTGCAAATTATTTGCAAATTATTTTAAAATATCCATGTTAATCTTGATCATGCCATGTAAGATAGCTAAAATTGGATGGATGGATTATATTGACAAAGTATCAAAATATTTACGATTAAATTGGCACAATAGAAAAATTTATGGCCCAATTGACACAAGTGTAATAGATTCAACACTTTTTTGGTAATTACCCCATTAAAGACGAGTAGTCATAGAGCAATTGTTGAATGACTAATTAAGAATAGACTGCATTTATGCATTAACTAATCTTGTAAAGTGTTATCAACTTTTAGAAAATCGAAAATTTTATTTTATGAAGTTTGTTTAAAATGTGCATTAAGGGCACTCATTAACAGATTGAAGACAAGATTAATTCCTTTCAAAAACGAGAAGAAGAGGACTTTTTCTCCCTAAGCAGTGAGTAAGTCGGATAAGGCGATTAACGATTATTTTGATACACCATAAAACAACGTACGGACCTCGCAAGTGCCATAACTTGGCACGGGGGGACACTTAAGTGCCAAAACTTACAAACGGTACACTTAAGTGCCAAAATCGGAGCAAAAGGGATCACTTAAGTGCCAACGGCGAGAAAATCCGGCCAAAACGCTGACGTGGCCTTTTTCTGACGATCTAAGGTCGAAACGACGTCGTTTTTGTTGCTGATGTGGCGAAGTAAACCCAAAACGGCGTCGTTTGGGTGCTGATGTGGCCACCGCACCCAAAACGACGTTGTTTTGGTTAATATTTATTTTTTAATAAATATTAATTAAATAATACTTAAAA